>CM046442.1:19903061-20498061 GCA_025506515.1 Flaveria trinervia | reverse complement strand
TATATGTATATGTATATGTATATGTCTATGTATATGTATGTATTGTATATGTATATGTATATGTATAGTATACGTATATGTATATGTATATGTATATGTATACGTATATGTATATGTATATGTATATGTATATGTATATGTATATGTATATGTATGCATATGTATAGTTATATGTATGTGTATATGTATGTCTATATGTACGTGTATGTGTACGTGCATGTGTATGTTTATGTGTACGTGTATGTGTAATGTGTTCGTGTACGTGTATGTGTATAGTAAGGCCCCGATCCCGGGACGTTTACAGCTGGCCTATCATTACTCATAAAACATATAATTACACTTAACTTTCATGAAAATATTGCAGCGGGATCATCAAAGTAGACGTCTCATTTCAATATAAAATCTTTCGCAAAACAATACATCATTATCAAGTTACAAAATACATGTTGTATTACATCACAAAAGCATTATGAAAACGGATGCTATCCAAAAGAGCTGAGTAGCCGCCCTTGCCATCCTCAGCAAAATTACCTGCTAGCTGGAAACACATAAAAGTTAGCGTTGTTGAGTGAGTTCTAGTTTTATAATAAAACATACTTTATCTTTCGTTTCAAAACCGTCCATTACTTTCTTTCAAATCGTAACACTCTTAAAACGTTATCACACATCGTACGTACACATAGATAATAGTTATTATCTTCATCATCGTTCATTTGTACTTTTATTATCTTTCATTACCATCTAGGTCCTGTCATGTGCTTAACCCCCCTCTAGAGCACCAAGCAATTCATCTATGGTTATGTAACAAGGACCCTATACATCTAGTCAATCACATATATTGAACCCCTGTGTGCATCCTCATGGGGTATTTAACCCGCACACAATTGAGCTGACAACCCCTCATTGGGTGTGAACCTCCATACATATGCTTGATCACACGGATCAAGCCCTAGTGTGCATCCTCATGGGGTAGATAACCCGCACACGGTTGAGCTAACACTCCTCATTGAGTGTGAACCTCCATACATTTGCTTGCAACCTTTCTTCATTCGTTCATTCGTTAATGCATGCATTCATCATTTCGTTCCTCTTATGATTATCTTCCACTTTACATTACATAATACTTTTCATTTCATTCATTAACATTCAACGCAAAGCCAAGGAAAATAATCATACATAATAAGGAACATAACATACACAGTTAACATCATCATACCAGGCATTATCATATATACATAACATACATCACGCATACCATCATGCATAAACATACAACATCATACATCATCATCATGCCCAACATGACATCTAAGGCTCCAAAAGTCAATTATAAGAACCCCAGGGAATCTCCCAAGTCAAAGCCTACCTCTACGCATCTCCCCAAAAGTCAGAAAGTTAAACTATGCCTTTTCGGGCGCACGACCCCTATTTAGGCATATGGGCACCCTTCAGTCGCATGGCCTCCCACGTGACTGAACAGTAAGAAAATGGACCCTATGCGAATGGACCTATGCGGATGGTCACTATGGGCGAATGAACATAATGCGGATGAGCACCTAGGCGTATGGACCTCAGTCGCAAGACTCAAATGCAAATAAACCTCAGTCGCACGACTCATATGCGTATGGACTCAGTCGCACGACTCACATGCGTATGGACTTCAGTCGTACTCTTTTCGGCCGTATGGCCTCCTGTGGCATGCCATTCGATCGCATAGTCCTAGCTGATGCAGATTGCAGTTCATCCTGAACCTAATCTGCACTTTTCGGCCTCGAAACCCTCTCAAACATGTTCTATGCTCAAATCAACCATCCTAAACCTTAGAAATACATACCACAACACCATTCAAGCACACACAAGCCCGAAAACAAACCCCACTTGCATCACACACAAACACATACGCACGAGTTCAACACACACACTTCAAAAACAAGTTTTACTATGTGTTCCAGCCCCAAATCAATTGAAAACATGCAAAATAGGGGTCCAAGAACTCACACAAACAACCCCATCGAGTAGAGCTTCAAATCAACCCACTACACCTTAACTTTTACGTGCAAAACCAAGAAAACCAAAGCTCGAAACTTGTTTTCTCCCTCTCTTCTCTCTTTGGCTGAATTTTGTGAGTACGGGGGAGGAGAGTGGGCTGCCCTCCCCTCTAAATCCCCCCACTCTTCCAAACCTTCTCCCGTTTGGCAACTTCGGTCCCTTGACTTTGGACTTTATTTGTTTTCTTTCTCTTTTTGTTCTTTCTTTGGCTTCAAGGGAAATAACCGGGCGTTACATGTACGTTTATGTGTATGTGTACGTGTACGTCTACGTATACGTGTACGTCTACGTATACGTGTATGTGTACGTATATGTGTATGTGTATGTATATGTGTATGTGTACGTATATGTGTATGTGTACGTATATGTGTATGCGTATGTATATGTGTTTATGTACGTATACGTGTTTGTGTACGTATATGTGTTTGTGTATGTATATGTGTTTGTGTAGGTATATGTGTATGTGTACGTATATGTGTATGTGTACATAGATGTGTATGTGTACGTAGATGTGTCTGTGTATGTGTATGTATATGTGTATGTGTATTTGTATGTGTATGTGTACGTATATATATGTGTGTGTATTTATATGTCCGTCCATGTATATGTATGTGTATGTATATTTACGTGTATATGTATATGTATGTTTATATTTGTACATGTACATCTACGTGTACGTGTACGTGTATGTGTACGTGTATATGTATATGTGTATGTATATGTAACACCCGATTCTTCCATAAAAAAAGAACGAATAAGAGTTGAAGAATAAAGAAAGGAAATGTCAATAAAACCAAGTTGAGGGGTTAAATGTTTAAAAAGGACAAAAGTACAAATAAGTTGGTGTAAAGGTGGGCATGGCCGCCCACCCTCTCTTCACATCACCTTTTTCATCAACTTTAGAGAGAGAGAGAAAGGAAGAGAGCAGAAACTCTTGGTTGAAGAAAAAGAAGAAGAAGAAGATTGAATTCAAGGTAAGAATTTAAGGTTTTTAAGTGTTCATGTTGGGATTTGTCTCAGTTACATGCTTATGTGCTTATGTGCTTGTGTGTGTGTCCGTGTGTGTGTGTTTTGGTGTGTGTTTTTAGGTGTTCGAACTCAGTTGCATACGGGTTAGAAGGAAGAAACACCCAAAGTTGCACGAGGTGAGTTCTAGACCCTGATTTTACTTGTTTTTAAACTCTTCTTAGGGCTGAAAAATGTATTAAAATGATTTTCAAATATTTATGTATATATACCCGTATGTTTTGGTGCATGTTTGATGATGTCTCTTAGATGCTTATAAGTTGTTCATGCTTAGAATGGCCTTGGTAAGCTTAGAAAAGATAGGCTTGATGTTTGGATTCCAAATATCCTAGAAACATGTTGAACAGAAGGTTCATGTACCTAAATAAGTCCCATGCGCCTCGAATTGCCTTAGAAATGATTTAGTGTATCTCATGCACCTGAACAGTGCCCTCATGTGCCTAGAAAATTAGTCAGACGACTAAGTGTAGGGCCATGCGCCCCAATAGTACCCGTGCGTCTGAATAACCCCATGCGCCTAAGTTTCCATACGCCCGGATAGTCCATGCGTCTAAGTGTCCACGCGTTCAAATGAGTCATACGCTCGAATAGTGTCCATGCGCCTGAATGGTTCATGTGCCTAAGTGTTAAAGCAGTTAAGTATTGGCCTAATGCGCCTGTATAGTGATGAAGCGTCCAAAAAGGCCCATTCGCCCAAATAGTGTCTAAGCGCCTAACACTTGGAATTTATTTCTGAATTTTTGGGAGTTTGTGCTTTTAGTGTTTTGATCGAGGTTTGACTAGGGTTTATTAATGATGGGTTTCATGTATGACTATGATTATTTTATGATCGTTCCTTATTATTATTAATATTATTATTATTATTAGTATGTGACTTTATGTGGTGTGCATCTAATCGTAACGTAAAGTATTACTAATAATAAAGTGAAAGGGCAATGAAGAAGAGAAGTGGAACTTAATTAAAATGTTAAAAGTCTTGCAAGCTTACAGGAGGTACATGGCCATGAGGTCGTCAGCTCAACTGTGATGCGGGTTAGCTACCTATTATGGACACGGTGCCAATCAATTGAGATTGGCGAACCTTTGCAGCATACCCTAGGTGATTGGGCTGGCCTTGTATACGGTAATCAGAGCCCTTTTGAGGGAAATAGACGGCCCATCACCAGTTTCTCCCCCCCCCCCCGCGCATAAAATTTAGGGTATTGCTCATTGGTCCATACAGATAGTGAAAGATAAAAATAAAAGAGTACAGAGTAAACAAGGCATACAGTAAAGAGATAAAGCATTACCTAATTGTATAGTTAATGCGTGCTCATGTATAAAGAGATGAATTTTCATAAAAAGAGTATTTTCATATATATACCTACAGAAAGTATTTTATTACTTTTAAAACTAGGATTCACTCAGCAATGCTGACTTTTATACATTTTTAGTTGGCAGGTAATTATTGCTGAGGATGGCATGAGGGTGAAGCTTCTCGGTAGGGAAAGACTGACATCCATCCATACCTATTATTGCTTTTGTTTTGTAATGCAATTAAAGAGTTCTTTTGTATTCGACTAAACAATAGTGTATTGCTCAACAACAGTGTTTTAATGTAATGAAATGAATGGTTTTTGTTAAAATGATTCCGTTGCTTAAGTTTGTAAATCTATAACGTTAATGTATTTAATGCTGTGAATGACCAACTATGAGTTCTTCGGGAACGGGGCTTGAAAAGTTGGTATCAGAGCCAAAGTTTAAGAGAGTTGGGTTCAATAAAATTTTAAATCCTAAACTTAAACTAAAAATGGGACGATTGGAGGGATGTCAGCCCGAGTAGCTACGTGCCATCAGGTATGCCTTTTCTTATGTTAACCGGTATTATGTGCGCATGCTATTTGATTTATGTGCCCTTAGTAGATTTAGATACTGATTAAGTCAGGATAGGAAACACTTGCGGTATGAAGTGTAAAGTAAGTGGCTGATCACAACTGGCCACTGTAATTTGGGACTTACTATACTTGACATAAACTGAGTTATTACCTTGAATGACCGTGTTAGTGTTTGAATCTTATAGCGTGTTAGAGGATGGCTAGTCAGAAATCTTCCAAGACTCCTAGAGGCAGAGGCCGTCCACGTGTGACCAGAAGTAGTGCTAAGGCTCTGAGACGACCCATGAGAACCCTTAGGTCCATGGCCGGAGTGAGAGAACGAGAATGCTAGCTTGAGTGCATCAGCTAGGGAGGCGATTATTGATGAAGTACACCAGGTCATGCAGACAGTCTTACCGTCTGTGGTGACTGAAGTCATCAGCGCTGTGAGAAGCAAGGAGAGGAAGGAGAAGGAAAATAGAAACGGATCAACGGGCAAGGGAAGCAGAAGGGAGGAGGAACAACCGGAGCCTGAGAGTGTGTTGTCCGAGGGGGAGGTGGAGGATGTAGTGGGGGTAGCAACCAGATGATGCAGTTATGGGGCGTTCTAAAGGGGTAAGCCCCCGACTTTTTATGGCAATGGCAATGCTGCTGCGCTCACCGCTGGGTGGGGGAAATGGAGGTAGTTTTGGAGATCAGTGAGTGTCGCGAGGACCAAAAGGTGAAGTTCGCGACTCATTCTTTCATTGATTCAGCGTTGTGTTGGTGGGACAATATTGTCCAAGCTAAGGGTGCCAGAGCCATCGGGAGAATGCGATGGAAGGACTTTAAGCAGTTGGTGACCGAGGAATTCTATCCTCACAGGGAACTCGATAAAATCGAGAGGGGTTCTTGCAACTTGTAGCGGGAACCATGACCCTCCAGCAATACACACCAAATTCAACGAGATGGCAAGGCTAGTACCGGATTAGGTGACGCCGGTGTCAAGGAAGATCAAGAGGTACATCCAGGGACTACCGGCTGACATTCGCATGCACCTGATTGCTGCTCAGCCAGGTACCTTTCGATCGGTGGTGGATTTGGCGGGTAGATTGTACGATGAGCGAGAGGAGACTGTGGTGGAGGTGAAGAAGACGAGTGGGGATGGTAAAAACTAGAATGGGAAGAGGTTTGGACAAGGTGATTTTTCTCCAAACAAGAAGAAGATGAAGGTAGACGACCGTGGGGTGTCCTCAAGATCAGGGCTGAAAAGGTGTGGCAAATGTGGAAAGGAGCATAGTGGTGAGTGCAAGATAGGAATGAATGTATGCTTTAGGTGTGGCAAGCCTGGCCACATCACTAGAGACTGTAAGAAGCCGAGGGCGGAGAGCTCTAGAGCGGAGAAGAAGAAGCCGGAGGAAGGAGGGTAGAGGGCAGGCACTAGAGCTTACACCATGACCCGGGAGGAAGCCAGAGCTGATCTCGATGTTATGTCAGGTATGTTTCTAGTAAACCAAACTTGTGCCTCTGTATTGTTTGATTCTGGTGCTAGTAGGAGTTTTATTTCCACTACTTTCTGTGCTAAGCTTCCTATTAGTAGTAGAAATGCCAGTAAACCATTTGATGTAGAAATCGCTATTGGCAAGTCCACGAGAATTACGAATGTGATAGAGGACTATGCTATAGAACTAGAAGGTCATAGGTTTGCTGCTAGGTTACACGTGATGCCCCTAGGTGGATTTGATGTAGTACTAGGGATGGACTGGTTAGCAACCTATGAAGCAAACATTGTATCCCGCAAGAAGATGATTCGATTAGTTGCGCCCGATGGGAGTTTGGTTACAATTTATGGAGATTGCGTTACTATGATCCCGAAGGTGATTTCGATGGCGGTGGTGGGGAAGTGCATGAAACGTGGATGTAGTGCCTTCTTGGCCTACGTAAAAGATGTGGATGTGTCGGTACGACAATTATCTGAGGTGCCAGTGGTGTGCGACTTTCCAGACGTATTCCCGGAAGACTTACCGGTGTGCCATCGGATCGCGAGATTGAGTTCCAAATTGATTTGATACCCGGTGCTCAACCCGTTGCCAAAGCACCATATCGATTAGCTCCGACAAATATGAAGGAACTCATGAGCTAATTGCAGGAGTTAATGGATAAGGGATTCATTCGACCGAATATCTCTCCGTGGGGTGCTTCGGTATTGTTTGTGAAGAAAAAGGACGGAAGTATGCAAATGTGCATCGACTATCGAGAGCTGAACAAGTTGACGGTGGAGAATCGGTACCCGTTACCAAGGATTGATGACTTGTTTGACCAGCTCCAAGGTGTCAGTTGGTTCTCGAGAATAGATCTACGATCTGGCTACCATCAATTGATGGTGAAAGAACAAGACATTCCTAAGACAGCTTTCCGTACGCGTTATGGACACTACGAGTTCCTCGTTATGTGTTTTGGTCTAACTAACGCTCCAGCTGCCTTTATGGATTTGATGAATCGAGTGTGACGGCCGATGTTAGTTAGATCAATAATTCGGTTCATTGATGATATTCTGATCTTCTCGAAGAGCGAAGAAGAGCATGCCGGTCACATTTGGAAGGTGTTGGAGACATTAAGAAGGGAGAAGTTGTATGCCAAATTCTCCAAGTGTGCGTTTTGGTTCCGTGAAGTTCAATTCTTGGGTCATGTGGTGAATCCTGATGGAATCATGGTGGACCCGACAAAGGTGGAGGCAGTGATGCAATGGAAATCACCAAAGACGCCATCCGAGATTCGTAGTTTCTTGGGGTTGGCGGGATATTATCGAAGCTTCATTGAGGAATTTTCCAAGATCGCTTCTCCACTAACCAAGTTGACCTGAAAGGATGTAAAGTTTATATGGGGTCAAGCTCAATGGAAAGCATTCGATGACTTAAAGGCAAGGTTGACTCAAGCTCCTGTTCTGTCATTACCCGAAGGAAGCGAGGATTTGGTGGTCTGTTCAGATGCTTCCTACTCAGGGTTAGGGTGCGTGTTAATGCAGAGAGGGAAGGTTATAGCCTATGCATCCCGACAGTTTGAAACTTCATGAGGTCAATTATCCCACTCATTACTTGGAGCTAGCAGCCGGGGTCTTTGCGTTGAAGATTTGGAGGCACTATCTCTACGGGACGAACTGCACCATTTTCATTGAGCACAAGAGCTTGAAGTACTTCTTCGAGCAAAAAGATCTGAACATGAGGCAGAGGAGGTGGTTGCAGCTCATAAAAGATTATGATTGCGAGATCCACTATCATCCGGGCAAAGCCAACGTGGTGGATGATGCCCTTAGCCGAAAGGAGAGGCCCGAGCCAATTCAGATGAAAGCATAGCAACTAATCATGACCTCCGATGTGATGAAGCAAGTCAAAGAGTTTCTAGATGAGGTACTGAAAGAAGATCATCTTAACTCTGAAAGGATGAGAGGTCTGGTTGGGGAATCGGGTGAAAACACACTTGGTGTTAAAACTCGATTTGGACGGGTGTGGATTCCTTGTTTTGGGGATCTACGCGTGAAGATTATGGATGAAGCTCACAAGACTCGATACTCCATTCATCCTAGTGCCACGAAAATGTATCAAGATATGAAGAAAGATTATTGGTGGCCGGGTATGAAGCGTGATGTGGTGGGGTATGTGAGTAAGTGCCTTACTTGCCTACAGGTGAAGGCCGAGCATCAGAAGCCGTGTGGGAAGATCCAACCTTTGGATATACCAGAATGGAAGTGGGAGCACATCACCATGGATTTTATTACAAAGCTGTCGCGTACTCCGAAAGGGTACGATGCCATATGGTGATTGTTGATCGTCTAATGAAGAGTTCTCACTTCCTACCGATCCGCGAGAAATATTCATATGAGAGGTTGGCAGATCTATTTATCAAGAAAATTGTAACTCGTCACGGTGTGCCGGTGTCTATTGTGTCTGATCGGGACACCCGGTTCACATCTAAATTTTTGAAGAAATTCCATGACCCCATGGGGAGGGGGTTACATATTAGCACGACATATCATCCCCAAACTGATGGTCAGTTAGAAAGGACCATTCAGCAATTGGAAGACATGCTTCGGGCATGTGTGATTGATTTTGGAGGAAGTTGGGATGACCACTTACCGTTAGCTGAATTCTCATACAACAATAGCTATCATGCTAGCATTGGCATGCCACCATATGACTTGCTATGCGGTAGGAGATGCAGAACACCCATTTGTTGGGGTGATTTTGGTCAGAAGGAATTGGGGAGCGTTGAGGTAATTAAGGCTACGACTAAGAAGCTTGAGAAGATTAAAGCCTTCATGAAGGCAGCTAAAGATAGACAGAATTCGTATGCCGATAAATGACACAGACCGATTGAGTTCGAGGTGGGTGACCGGGTTATGTTGAAGGTCTCACCTTCGAAGGGTATCATCCGATTCAGGAAACAAGGTAAGCTAAGCCCGAGATACATAGGACCTTTCCGAATCATTGCTCGAGTAGGGGAGCTGGCCTATATATTGGAGTTACCAGATGAGTTAAGTGAAATTCACCCGACAATCCATGTATTTCATCTGAGAAAGTGCTTAGTTGATGAAGACATGATTGTTCCAGTGGAAGACATCGAAGTAGATAAAAGGCTCAGTTATGTAGAGCAATCGGTGGCAATCATCGATCGTAAAGAGAAGAGACTGAGGAATAAAGTGGTTCCTCTTGTGCATGTACAGTAGAAGCACAAGAAGGGACCCGAATCTACGTAAGAGACCGAGGAAGAAATGAGACAGCATTACCCACGCTTGTTCACAGAGTAACAGGTTTCGGGGACGAAACCTATTTACGGGGGGTGGACTTGTAACACCCAGTTCTTCCTTAAAAATAGAAAGAATAAGAGTTGAAGAATAAAGAAAGGAAATGTCAATAAACCAAAGTTGAGGGGTTAAATGTGTAAAAAGGACAAAAGTACAAATTAGTTGGTGTAAAGGTGGCCATGGCCGCCCACCCTCTCTTCACATCACCTTTTTCATCAGCTCTAGAGAGAGAGAAAGGAAGAGAGCAGAAAATCTCGGTTGAAAAAAAAGAAGAAGAAGAAGATTGAATTCAAGATAAGAATTCAAGGTTTTCAAGTGTTCTTGTTGGGTTTTGTCTCGGTTACATGCTTATGTGCTTGTGAGTGTGTCCATGTGTGTGTGTTTTGGTGTGTGTTTTTAGGTGTTCGAACTCAGTTGTATACGGGTTAGAAGGAAGAAACACCCAAAGTTACACCAGGTGAGTTTCTAGACCCTGATTTTACTTGTTTTAAACTCTTCTTGGGGCTGAAAATGTATTAAAACGATTTTCAAATGTTTATGTATGCATACCCGTATGTTTTGGTGCATGTTTGATGATGTCTCTTAGATGCTTATAAGTTATTCATGCTTAGAATGGCCTTGGTAAGCTTAGAACATATAGGCTTGATGTTTGGATTCGAAATTATCCTAGAAACATGTTGAACAAAAGGTTCATGCGCCAAAATAAGGCCCATGTTCCTGGAATTTTCTTCAAAATGATTAAGTGTATATCATGCGCCTGAACAGTGCCCTCATGCGCCTAGAAAATTTGTCAGAGGATTAGGTGTAGGGCCATGCGCCCTAATAGAACCCGTGCGTCTGAATAACCCAATGCGCCTAAGTTTCCATACGCCCGGATAGCCCATGCGTCCGAATTGGTCATACACCCGAATAGTGTCCATGTGTCTGAATGGTTCATGCGCCTAAGTCTTAAATCAGTTAAGTGTTGGCCTGATGCGCCTGTATAGTGATGAAGCGCCCAAAAAGGGCCCATGCGCCCAAATAGTGTCTAAGCGCCTAACACTTAGAATTTATTTCCGAATTTTTTGAAGTCTATGCTTTTAGGGTTTTGACCGAGGTTTGACTACGGTTTATTAATGATGTGTTTCATGCATGATTATGATTATTTTATGATTGTTCTTTATTATTATTATTAGTATGTGACTTTACGTGGTGTGCTTATAATCATAATGTAAAGTATTACTAATAATAAAGTGAAAGAGCAATGAAGAAGAGAAGTGGAACTTAATTAAAATGTTAACAAGTCTTGCAAGCTTACATGAGGTACCCGTCCATGAGGTCGTCAGCTCAACTGTGATGCGGGTTAGGTACCCTATTATGCACACGGGGCCAGTCAATTGAGATTGGCGGACCTTTGCAGCATACCCTAGCTGATTGGGTTGCCCTTGTACACAGTAATTAGAGCCCTTTTGAGGGAAATAGAGGGCCCATCCCCTATCCCCCCCCACGCATACAGTTTAGGGTATTGCTTGTTGATCCATACAGTTAGTGAAAGATAAAAATAAAAGAGTACAGAGTAAACAAGGCATACAGTAAAAAGATAAAGCATTACCTAATTGTATAGTTAATGCGTGCTCATGTATAAAGAGATGAACTTTTCCTAAAAAGAGTATTTTCATATATATACCTACAGAAAGTATTTTATTACTTTTATAACAAAAACTTACTCAGCAACGCTGAATTTTATACATTTTTAGTTGGTAGGTAATTATTGCTGAGATTGGCACGAGGGTGAAGCTACTCGGCAGGGAAAGACTCACATCCATCCATACCTATTATTGTTGTTGTTTTGTAATGAATTAAGCAGTTCTTTTGTATTCGATTAAACGATAGTGTATTGCTCAACAATAGTGTTTTAATGAAATGAAATAAATGGTTTTTGTTAAAATGATTCTGCTGCTTAAGTTTGTAAATCTATAACGTTTAATGTATTTAATGTTGTGAATGACCAACTATGAGGTCTCCGGAAACGAGGCCTCACAGTATATATGTATCTATGTATGTATGTATGTATAAAGGAATGTCCCTGAGTAAACCAATATATACACACACACGCGGGCACACACACACACGCACGCGCGCACACGCACACACAGACACACACACATATTTATATATATATATAGGGTCCACTCTTTTCAACACAATATAAAAATTATAACTATTATAATTTAACAAAAGGAAATAACAATAAAATATATTTTATCTTTCCAATTACTTTTTAATTAGTTAATTAACACTTCTTTCTTCTTTACCTCACATCTTTTATTTTCACAAATTTAATTCAAAATCGTAAATATCACTCAATACTTTTTCACCTTGAGTTCTCAAGCAATTTACATATATCTAATTAATGTATATTAAAATCTATTTGTTAACGTATGAAGGTTACATATTTATAAGTTAGTGAATGAAATTTACATATGTTTATCAAATATATGTATGTATAATAAGATTTATTCAATTAAACTAAAAACGATAACCAATAGTTATTAATATAGCTATGATTTACATACTAGTAATCAAGAGATTAAACATTTAATATGCGTAAACAATTTTGACTCTATGTTTAAATATATGAAAGTAAGTTTAAATATATGCATACATGTAAGTGATACAACTTGATAATGTTTAGAAGTTTTAAAAGATTATGCATACTGAAAACCACAATTATAGATCAAAACCAAACCTTAGTGGGATTATCAATCATACAAATTTTGAGAGGATGAACACCTTATATATTTTGTAATGTATGTTGATGGTAATAAGTCAATAATAACTATTAAATGTGGTCATCCATTACTCTAGTTAAACATTATAACAATAACTCGTGTACATATGAGTAGCTATCATTTAAATTGTGAAGCATGTGAGTCATAATCTACCCAAAAACCTTTTAGATATAGGTTTACAATATTACACAGGTTACAAACAAATATAACACTAAA
Source organism: Flaveria trinervia (assembly GCA_025506515.1). NCBI lineage: Eukaryota > Viridiplantae > Streptophyta > Magnoliopsida > Asterales > Asteraceae > Flaveria > Flaveria trinervia. Next base: position 20,485,366 of record CM046442.1, on the reverse strand, counting down.
GTTATGATGGTTCCTGCCATATACAGATCCATTAATTAAATAACTTAATTTTCAAAACTTTAGCCTCAATTATGTTGAAGCAAACTAGTAGCGGGCATATTGTGATCTTGATTCTTTTCCAATAGGAAATTATTTTCATCGAATTGGATTTAGAAAATTATTTATAGTTGAAATTTTTAGTTTTGCAATTAATGAGTAGCTGCAAATCAGGAACCCAAATGTCAAATGATTATTAATTTACCATCTTACCCTTTGTAATAAACTAACTATAAAATAATGATTATTATTATAATCAATGTTTAGGATGAGTTGTCATAGTTTTTTTTTCTTTAAAAGTCTTGAAAAGATACTAACCTTATATGTATAATGAATTTTTATATATGAAGAAGTGTAATTGTAGTGTGTATACTTTATATATTGATAAAATTGAAATATATGATTGTTTATTCTGGAATTGGAATATATTATTGAGTATTTATGTTTTGTAAGTGCGTATGTATGTTTTTGTATGAATATCATTTTTAATCACTTTAATTGGATTAACTTTTTGTATTTACTATTTTGTTTTGTTGAAAGGTATGGTTAATATTGCACGATTACATGGTGAATGCGGGGGGAAGGAGCCTTCGCATGGTGCTCCATATAGTATGCAGACGGACTGCTGGTCTTGTAAGTAATTTGTTATAGATAAATATATTTATTCATGGTTATTATATTTTTAATGTTTTAGTTGGATGTATTATGACTAAAAATTGGATTTGGTTGTTTAATGTAGGGACATCGTCACATCAAAACATGTAAGGATCGTCACAATGCCAAATAGAACGATCTCATGATTGTGAATGCGGAATATAAACCATCACTAATTCAGAAGTTTACAATGAGTGCAAATTTAGGAAAATATCAAAAGCTTGACAATTATAAAACCAACTATTTATACTAAATAGGGTAGTTTTCACGTGGACCATACTTCTCACGCGACAAGAACTTGTCACGCGGTAAGTGAACTTGTCGCCCGGCTAGTCTTAACTTCTCGCATATCTTGAACTTGATCTTTATCTTGATTTGATATCCCGAGCCTCTAGATTCAACTCCGCCAATCTCCCCTAATGTGACATCCGGTAAATTTCCGTTACCAAACTCCGTTAGTTTCGTTAAGTCTTGCATACACGTGTCGTAAACACACACTAGTTATCGTTTAACGTTGGTGACTTAATAATAATTAATAATGTTAAATTAATGATAATCTAATTGATTATGTGATTATTGTGTTATGTTTATGTGTTTGCATGTTTTAAATGTTAATTAGAAAATTAATCGTGTAACGCGGAAACGCGCCTATTTATTCGTATGTCTTGTGTTTTTATAAAGATAAAATATATAATGATTTTCATTAGTTTATATCTTTATATTATTAAGTTAGAAGCACTTTACAAAGAGTTTAAAGCCTAGTTTTTTATAAAATACAAATTACAAGGGCTTAAAGGGTAAATATGGAAATTAAAATTAAACAAAACACCGAAACCCTAATTCCCACCCCCATTCGGCCGCAATCACTCCTCACACACCCTCACCATTGTGAATTCGACCAAGAACAAGCATCAAAGCATCAATTTGGTTCGCTTACAAGGCATACAACACGTAGGAATCATCAATTGCAAGTTAACACACGTTTAAAGGTTAGATTTTTACAAGTTTTGTGGGTTGTTCATGGTGGCCGAACCCTAATTCGTTTAGGGATCTTCATGGGGTCGAATTTGATGTTGTTTGATGATGCTAGTATGTTAGTTAGATAGAATACATGTTGTTTAACGTTGATTTTGTATGAATTGCATGTTTCTAGTGGATTGATCATGAACTTTGGTTTTATGCAAACCCTAATTTGAAATTAGCATGATTATGTGAAGTTGATGATTGTTTGATGAATGTATGATGATTTGTAAGTTGTATGAATGTTAGGATTTGTTGATCTTGCAAGAAATTGATGAATTGAAGTTGGTGTTCATAGATTACTAATAATAGTAACTTTATTTTGCATGTAATGTTGAATTATTGATGAATTGATGTATGGATGTGTTCATGGTGATGATTAGATGTTAGATTGTTGTTGTGCTCATTGGGAATTCAAGAACACATGTTATAGTTCATACATTACTAAAGATAGTAACTTTTTAGGATATGAATTGATGAGTTATGACGTTTGGATGTTGTTAAGCATGCTTAGATGTTGATATCAACTTGAATTGGTATATTATTAATGAATTTATGAATGCATTGGATGTTTGATAGATTTTGGGATGTGCTTTCCCAAAAAGGAAACTTTATTTGCACAAAGTTTGATGGATGATAGTTTGAACATGTTTGGGATGATAGGAGCATGTTAGTAAGTTCATGGATGAATCCTAATTCGTTTATGGATCTTCATGGGGTCGAATTTGATGTTGTTTGATGATGTTAGTATGTTTGTTAGATAGAATACATGTTGTTTAACGTTGATTATGTATGAATTGTATGTTTCTAGTGGATTGATCATGAACTTTGGTTTTATGCAAACCCTAATTTGAAATTAGCATGATTATGTGAAGTTGATGATTGTTTGATGAATGTATGATGATTTGTAGGTTGTATGAATGTTAGGATACGTTGATCTTGCAAGAAATTGATGAATTAAAGTTGGTGTTCATAGCTTACTAATAATAGTAACTTTATTTTGCATGTAATGTTGAATTATTGATGAATTAATGTTATGGATGTGTTCATGGTGATGATTAGATGTTAGATTGTTGTTGTGATCATTAGGAATTCAAGAACACATATTATAGTTCATACATTACTAAAGATAGTAACTTTTTAGGATATGAATTGATAAGTTATGATGTTTGGATGTTGTTGAGCATGCTTAGATGTTGATATGAACTTGAATTGGTATATTATTAATGAATTCATGAATGCATTGGATGTTTGATAGCTTTTGGAATGTGCTTTCCCAAAAGGGAAACTTTATTTGCACAAAGTTTGATGGATGATAGTTTGAACATGTTTGGGATGATAGGAGCATGTTAGTAAGTTCATGGATGAATCCTGATGTGATAGAACACGTTAAGTTAGTTGTATGGGATGCTTGGATAATCATGGGTGATGTTTGGACTTTGATGATCAGGTATGATGTTGATGTTGGTTAGTAGTTAGGACATCATGTTTGGGACTGCAAATTGATTGTTGTGATGTTTGTTGAATGCAATGAACATGGTTAGTGAATATGATTATGATCATCATACACGCGTGCGAATCTGAGGCCCCTACTTGGTAGGATTGGCAGGGTTTAGGATGTGAAGTCGTGAGTGGTTTCACATGGCATGTGGTGTGTGATTTGATCTTTGTGTGCCATGTTAGTTGTGGTATAACTAGTGGACACGTTAATGTTCTAGATTCGCATGACTTGTATAACATTTGGTTGTATGATGATCTAAGTGATATACCTGGATAATATAGCATACATATGATCTATGTGAATGTTAACCATGTATGATATATCTGTATAATTGCTTGAATGGTTTACAACACATACAGTCACCAACGGGTCAAACGGGTCAACTAGGTCAAACGTGTCTGTTCTCTGAAATCTTGTGTCCTTGGTTGTAGTGTACTTAGGGTTTCACATGTTCTTTGTTTACACGTACTCATGTACTTATATGATCTAGGTAACCTCTGAAGATTGTGTGTTCATTCTGTTTGTCAAGTAAAACTCTAAGTGTCTATCACGCGTATCAGGTGAGTTCATGCCCCACTCTTTATTTAATCTCCTTTGGGGGAGATAGCATACTGGTAAACTACAAGCGCTTTATATATTCAAGTTGTGTATAATATTAAAATATTGTTGATATCATGGAAAAGTCCTCACACTTTCGAATTGTTAATATTGAATAGCGGGGAAATTTGGGTTGTACCACTGGGTCTGACGAGCCCCACCTGTGTGACTCGAGGTCAACTGGGTGCAATTTGTCCTATTGAACATTGTCACGACCTGTTAAGTCGTGACAGGAGGCAACAACGTAACACAATCAGCTTCAATTGTAAAATCACTATGAATTAATATGTATTGTTAATGGACTAGCAATCTGTTACAATGCATTACTTTTATATCTATGTTATTAAACTGTTTGTGTTTGAATATCACTCTTGAACTCACCAACCATTGTCTTGACATTTTAGTATGCTATTCTCAGGTCATTAGCTTACTTGCGATTAGGAGCACTACAGGGTTTCACTTGCATTCTAAGACTCGGGTTCAAGACATTTTTATCATTTAATGGTTAATGTTTACTCTTTTGGGTTGGCGCATGTTTTGCCATAGTATACACTTTTATTTCTTTGGTTGTTTTACAAAACGCTTCCGCACTGTTTCAAGTTTATAATTTGGTTGATTTTATTTTTTAATAGTGGCATATAGAGTCATTCTGAGTAACTATTGACTGTGATCCTGGTTTGTTCACACGCGTCGTGGTAAAACTCCGCACGTGGATTTTGTGGGTGTGATAGATTGGTATCAAAGCCATTGGTTATAGGGAACTAGGTTCCATAGACACTAGACTATAACCGCACATAGTTAATTAGTTACCTGTGCCTTATTCTCATCTACTGTTTACTCATTGGCATACACGTCACACTCTCTACAGCATGGCATCGTCATCGAGAGCTCCGGGTAAGCGACTTGAATCACCTTCACGATCTGAATCCCCACCTCACGCACCTGTACCTGACAATGGATTCGATTGGCCCCGACTGGCTTATCCTCGAGAGGAGAGTGACTGGGATCAACCTTTTGTATTGATGAAGCGTGACCCTCCACGAGACTGGAGTTTCTATCCTAGATTCGTTGATCATATTATGTTTAGGGAGCGCGTACCTGACCCGAGGCCCAGGACTAGGAACAACGCCGACCAACCAATGCCTTCACTCCCATGGACGGTGCAGTCCAACGAGAAACTGATTGCTGCACTAGTGGCTGCACTACACACTGAGCAGCATCGAGTCAGGCGGCTCACGGGTGATGTCTGTACACTGCAGCAAGAGGTGTACAAACTGAGACATCAACTAGATGAACTAGAGGAACAACACGGGAAGACCCTAAATGGGTGTCACCATATGCAAGATGGTCTCATGGCACTCCAAGGGCGCGTGACTGCTCGTGAACAGCGGGACGCTGTAGCCGATAACAGGATTACTATTTTGGAAGCTCAACTAGCAGCACTTCAGATTGCTATAGCTCCTGCTCCTGCAGTAGACCCTGAGGATGAGGATCCCGAGGAGGGACCCGAGGAGGAGGAACCGGTGGAGATAGAGGATGACAGTGATGGGTCAGACGTTGTCGATTGATTTTCTTTATATGACTTAGACTACGTAGTGTTTTTCTTTTTGAAACCTATGTGGGAAGGGTTGTTTCCCCACACGAACAACAAACTTAAATTTTGACATTGATAAATACATTGTGACTCATTTCCAATTTATTTACTTTGGTTATTATTTTTGTTATGAATGTTGTGGTTGTGATGATTCATTATTTCTTTTATTTACTGTTTACTGTGCTTCAATGAGTTAAATATGTTTGATGTTACTCATTATTGTATTTGTGAATGTAAAGTGAAAAGACTGGACGCCCGTGGACGTGGACGTGGACGTGGTCGTGGACGCGGACGTGGACGTGGTACCGGAGAACAAGGCGGTGGTGCTATTAACATGACCCCTGCAGAATTAGCTGCGCTAATTAATGAGCATGTTCAGGCGGCAGTGGCTGCTGCCTACGCGGGTCAGCCAGCAGGTAAACAATGATTGAAAGATAGATCTGATATCCTTCATAACTGTATGGGATGTCTGATTAATGTGTGTTGTGTTACAACAGGACCACTAGTGTGTACCTACAAGTCCTTTATGGACTGTAAACCACACACCTACAGCGGTACAGAGGGTGCTGTAGGGCTTGCATGATGGTTCGAGAAGACTGAGTCTGTCTTCTCCAAATGTAACTGTCCACCTGTGGATCAAGTGAAGTATGCCACCGGGACATTGGAGGGTGCTGCTCTGTCTGGGTGGAACGCGCAAGTCCAGATGCTAGGACAAGCGATGGCGAATGGGCTTCCATGGGATGAGTTTAAAACAATGATGACTGAGGAGTACTGTCCTCGCAATGAAGTGCAGAAGTTAGAGATGGAGTTCTGGAAATTGAAGATGTAGGGCTCGAAAATTGAGGCTTACACCACCAGAACCCATGAACTAGCAACTTTATGCCCGGTAATGGTGAATGAGGTTCATAAAAGGGTAGAGCATTACATATGGCGATTAGTACCCGAAATCCATAGTATGGTAACTGCTTCCAACCCAACCACAATTCAGCAAGCCATCCAGCTAGCTCACAGGCTAACTGACCAAGCCGTGGAGCAAGAACGTCTACCCAAACGGGGCGTTGTGGCGAGCGTGCCCGACAACAAAAGAAAGTGGGATAATGCCAACAACACTAAAGCATAATCATCTTCTAGCGGTCAACCTCAACCTCAACAACAACAACAGCCAGTTTAGCAACAACGGAGGTTCGACAATAACCGTAACTTCAACCAAAACGCTTGCAAATAATCAAGGACCCAGTGGTTATAGTGGTAGACATCCGAAATGCACTTGGTGTAATTACCATCATGTGGGAAGGTGTGATAACTTCAAGTGTCAACGCTGTGGAAAATTGGACACGCTGCTAAGGATTGTCGTGGTGAGCTGGTAAAGAGGCCACAACAACCTCAAGAAACTCCCAAAGGTTGTGTTGAATGTGGGAAAGAACGGCATTACAGGCAAAATCGCCCACAACTAAGGAGAAATGGTAATGACAACAACAACAACAACAACAACAATGGTAACAACAACAACAATGGTAATAATAACAACGGTGGAAATGGTACTGGTAATGGTGGCAACAAAGATGGAGCCAAGGGGAGAGCCTTCGTTATTGGCTCAGGTGAGGCTCTAAATGATCCCACAACTATTACTGGTAGGTTCTCTGTTAATGGTTGTTTTGCTACGATACTATTTGATACTGGACCCGATAGGAGTTTTGTGTCCTTAAAGTTCTGTAGTCTTTTAAGTGATATACCCTCTACTTTAGAATCTAAATACACTGTGGAATTAGCAGACGGTAAACAGATCCATGTAACGCATATCCTTAAAGACTGTAAGATAGAACTTGCTGGTCATACTTTTGCTATAAATCTTATGCCTGTTATGCTGGGGAGTTTTGATGTTGTGATAGGCATGGATTGGCTCTCTAGCAAGCAAGCAGAAGTCATATGTCATGAGAAGATCATACGAATCCCTGTTGATGACAAAATCCTTACTGTCAGAGGTGATAGGAGTGGTTCTGTGATAGGCATCATCTCATACATGAAAGCTCAAAAGTTATTACGAAAGGGTCGTGTGGCTGTTCTAGCACTTCTAACCGATAAGCAGGCAGAAGAAAGGAGAATGGAGGATATTCCCATAGTACGCGTTTTTCCGGAGGTGTTTCCAGAGGTTCTTCCTGGATTACCACCTCACCGCCAAGTGGAATTCCAGATTGAGTTGACTCCTGGTGCAGCTCTGATTGCTAGGGAACCTTATTGATTAGCACCAAACGATCTACAAGAGTTGTCATCACAATTTCAAGAACTTTTAGATAAGGGCTTTATTTGACCTAGCACATCACCTTGGGGAGCTCCTGTTCTTTTTGTTAAGAAGAAGCATGGCACATTCTCGATGTGTATCGATTATAGAGAGTTAAACAATGTAACAGTCAAGAACCAATACCCTTTACCTCGTATCGACGACTTGTTCGATCAGCTTCAAGGATCGAGCTATTATTAGAAAATTGACTTGAGATTTGGTTATCATCAACTTAGAGTTCGAGAAAAAGACATTCCAAGACTACGTTTTGTACTCGTTATGGTCATTATGAATGCTTGGTCTTGCCTTTTCGGTTGACTAATGCACCTGCTGTGTTCATGGACCTCATGAACCGCGTGTGCGAACCCTATCTTGATCAGTTTGACATTGTGTTGATCGATGATATACTGATATATTCTAGGACCAAAGAGGAGCATGAAGAGCACTTACGAATGATCTTAGAACTATTGAAAAATGAGCATTGTATGCCAAATTCTCAAAGTGTGACTTTTGGATAAGAGAAGTGCAATTCCTAGGTCATATTGTTAATGAGAAAGGGATACATGTTGATCCTGCCAAAATTGAGGCGATAAAGAATTGGACTACACCCAAAACGCCGAGTGAGATAAGACAATTTCTGGGATTAGCAGGATATTACCGACGATTCATAGAAGGATTTTCTAAGATCGCACAACCTCTCACTACCTTGACCCACAAAGGAACGACATACAAATGGAGTGAGAGTCAAGAATCAGTTTCCAAGTGTTAAAACAAAAAATGTGTACTGCCCCGATATTAGCATTATCAGAGGGAATAGATGATTTTGTGGTGTATTGCGATGCATCCATTCAAGGATTGGGTTGTGTCTTGATGCAACAAGATAAGGTGATAACTTACGCCTCGAGACAACTAAAGGTTCATGAGAAGAACTATACCACCCATGACTTAGAATTAGGTGCAGTGGTTTTACAACAACTGCTGAAAGCCTCATCAGCAGTTTGACAAGTGCTGAAGACTTCAACAGCTGAAGATCAAGTGCTGAAGACTTCAACAGCTGAAGACTTCAACAGCTGAAGAACCAAAGTACTGAAGTACAACAGCTGAAGAGTTTACAAGTGCTGAAGATCAACAACTGACGTACAAAGTCTGAAGACAAAGACTGAAGACATCAGCTGATGATATCTACTAGAGTCATCAGCTGATGAAACATCTGAAGGTCAAAGTCTGAAGATCAAGTACTGAAGCGTCAGTAGTTTGTCACAACAGCTGAAGAGTACTTCTTCAGTAGTTGTGATATCAGTAGTTTTATATTTCTAGTTTCAGTAGTTTTATGTTTCAGTAGTTTTGTAAAACGACTGAAGAGCTTGTTCTTCAGTCGTTGTAGTTTCAGTAGTTTTATATTTTGTACTTAACACCCTGATATGTTCTCAGTAGTTGTGAACATTTCAGTAGTTGTGAACATTTCAGTAGTTTGTTAAGAGTTAGTTATTTTTGTATTAGATCTGCCAGTTGTCACTTTCCGTGATAACAACAGTGATTGTTGCACTCTATATAAGGAGTGACAACCTATTGTAATAGAAGGAATGAAGGAATGATAGGAATGAATGAATGATTTGATTAGAAATATTCTATATCTATAAACATTGCTTGAAATCAGAAATATATATTCTCTCCCTATAACCGTATGTGCTCTTAATGCATACAAGTATCGATTGCTTGCTACAATTTGTCTAATTCTTGTTCGTATTCCGCTGCTTTGAACTCTAATACATCAAACTTGTGATCGCTGATCCTGTCAAATGGTATCAGAGCCAGTTAATCATTGATCGATCTAATAATTGATCATTGAAACTGCTATTCAAGATCTAAGTTTGATTGAATTAGCTTTTGTTTTTGCAAGAAACGGTTATAGAGATTGAATTTTCTGTATTTCTGGTCATTCATCCTGAGATCTTTTCTTGGTTTTAATTGAGTTTGTTATATTCTGTGTAAAACTTTTAAAAGCTTGAACTAAATTGTTTCTGAACTGAAATGATGACTACTCCCTCCAATGATCCTCACAATACTGGTTCCTCAACCAAGCCACCAATGCTGGTTAGGAATGAGTATAACATATGGCAAAGACGAATGCTCCATCACCTGTCTGTTAACAGCGCAGGTTGTTGGACATCAGTGGTACATGGTCCACACAAGCCTATGGTGAATAACCCGGAAACCAATCAAATGGTTCCGAAGAGGAGGGAGCAATACTCAGATGAGGATAAGAAGTTGCTTGAAATTGATGCAAAAGCCCATGGAATTCTGGCCATGGCACTGCCAAATGAAATCTATTCTGGGCTAATGCATCATGAAACTGCCCATGACCTCTGGATTGCTTTGAAAGAACAATTTGGAGGAACAGATGAGGTCTTGGCAAATAATAGAGAAATCCTCGCCCAACAATATGAGACATTTTCTCATAGAAAGGGTGAGACACTGACTCAACAATATGAGCGGTTCTCTTGTTTGATCTCTGAATTAAAAATGGTCAAACTTGAGTACACAAATATCCAGATGAATAACAGATTTCTCAGATCACTTCCTGAGAGATGGGACACATATACTATTGTCCTACGCTCCAGTGCAAGTTTGGACAAACTATCTCTCACCGAACTCCATGGGAAACTGCTCACGTTTGAGAGAGAGATAGAACAGAAGAGAAAGCTGTCTTCATCTGGAAAGCTCGCTGAAGACTTTGTACCAGGCAACACTGCCTTGGTGGGTCATGAGTCAGAATATGCTTCATCTGAATGCCAGTATGATGAGCACATTAATTTCACTTCAAGCACTTCTGATTCTGCATTTGTGGGTGTTGATGGTCAGTTTACTGGGTGTAATAATGACAATCTATGCTTCATTATGGATGATCTCAAGGGGATTGCTGATGATGACTTAGAAGAGATGGATATTTTGAGCCAAATGGCCCTGATAAATATCAGATCTTAGAAGTTCTATAAAAGAACTGGAAGAAAATTCCCAGGACTCTCTGGCAAAACCAAAGTTGGTTTTGACAAGAGCAAGTTGAGGTGTCACAAATGCCAAAGGCTTGAACACTTTGCAAGAAAGTGTAGATCAACTGCATCTAACTCCACTGCACCCTTTGTGACTTTTCCTGGCAATAGTCAACAACACAGAGGGCAACATCCTGTCACTTCTAGTCATCATCCTCAACAACAATCTCCGGCATATTTTGTTCCTCAGGGTCAAATGCCATATCCGTACCCTTGTTATTACATGCCACAGTCAAATCAAGTTCAAGTTCCTATGGCACCACAACCTCATGCACTACCAGAACCTCAGCCATCCCAATCTCATCAACAAACTCAACCTCAACAACACAGCTTCTTCACCCCAGGAGTTGTTGACTGGAGCAGTTTACCAGATGACATGTCTGGTCATGATCAACTGTTTTCAGGTGCTGGTCAACATGGTGGTGACAGTCCTTTTGGGAATCTGGCTCTTATGGCTTTGGAGTCTGCTGATACTTCATTTTCTAATGCCTCTACACCTCAGGTATCACAGGTATCCTCTGAGGCAAAAGCCAAATTATGTTCTGAACCATGCATAGCAGCATTTGCTTCCATTAGAGAAGCAATGTAGCTCTAATTAATAAGAACATTGAGCTAGAACAAATAATTTCCAATAACAAAGCTGAGTTTGAGTCTGTGCTTAAAGATAAAAATGATGAGATTTATAAACGGAATTGCCAAATAATTGATGATAAGGCTAGAGAAGAAGTACTTCTAGAGAGTACAAAGATCTCAAAGAAACCCTTGCAGTTACCCAGGTCGAGTGTGATAGATGGGTACAATCATGCAAAGGTTTTGAAATGCTTCTTAGTAAGCAATCTGCTTCAAATGTGAAGTTTGGAATTGGTTACAATCACACTGCTCCACCTACAGATTTTACCCCAAGAGCAGAGGTAGAATCTGATGGTGAGAGTGATAACCAATCCATCACATCATGTGATCTACCTTCTGATACAGCACAATCAGAAGTAGCAGTCAGCATCAAGCCCTCTTTGAACTTATCAGCTGATGTTGATGGTTCAAATGCTGACATTCACATGATTAATGAGTTGATCAACTCAGAAGTTAATTCTGAAGGTCCTGAAAGGACTAGAGAGCAGAATCTAACACCTGAAGTTCAAACTTCAACTGCTGTCAGTACTGAAGAGAAGAAAACTGACAGTAGAAAGAGTTTGAAGACTACTAAAGAGGCAGTCAAGAAAGTAAACAATGCTTCCAAAGCATTGAAGAACAAGTCTTCAGTTGCTTCACCCTCTTTAGTTAATGATCAACCTAAGATGAAGAAGAAACCATGTGAAGTATGTGGTTTGTTCAATCATCTTACAGATGATTGTTGGTACAAAAGAGGTTCCAAACTCAAACAAAAAGAAGAAAGTAAAGAGAAAATGGTAAAAATGAAAACTGAGTTTGAGACCACATTTGTATCAGCAACATCAAATCCTGTAACCCTTAAGTCCTCAAAGAAATCCAAAAAGGAATGGGTTAAATAGGTGACAGCTGAGAATGCTCAGAAGAAGAAGGGGCAACATAGGGACTTATCAAACTCCACTGGCAATATGTCTGATGAGCTGAAAGTCTTATCACAAAATCAGAACAGCTGGTTATGATGGTTCAACATCTGTTGGGTAGAGTTAACCAACTAGATGCTCCTATGTTGAAACCACTGAAAAGGAGATCCAAGCCAAAGGACTCCTCTTCTACACCATCTTCTTCCTCTCAGGCTGTTGTTTCAAATAAACCTGTTAGTTTACCATCTATTGATGAGACCAGGCCCAAAACCAAAAAGGTTTGGGTCTCTAAAACTAACTGATTGTTTATAATTGCAGGGTTCTTCAACATGCCAAAGTAGCATCTGGTATGTAGACAGTGGGGGATCTATGCACATGACTGGGAATAGCTCTCTTCTTCATGACTACTCTCAAGGAAAGAAGGGATTTTTTTTTGGCAATGATGCTAGGGGTTACATCATTGGTAAGGGCTTTTTCTCCAATGGAGAAATCAAATTTGACGATGTTAATCATGTGGAAAATCTCAAGTACAATCTCTTGAGTGTCAGTCAAATGTGTGATAAAGGCCATGTTGCTTTTTCACCAGTCAAAACTGTAGGATTCTGTCATCCAAAGTTTTGCACTTGATTGACAAGGTGTTGGATGATCACACTCTCCTGAAAGCCAACAGGACATGAAGAGTGTATGCCTTAGATCTTTCTAAGAGATAGATCTCAAAGGCAATCCTTGCCTATTTTCCAAAGCCTCTTCTCAAGAATCTAACCGTGGCACAGAAGGCTTGGTCATGTTAATCTCAAAAACATGAATCAGCTTACCCACAATAGTTTAGCCAGAGGCTTACCAATAAGGAGTTCCACTGTGATGAAACCTGCACTGCTTGTTTAAAAGGAAAACAACACAAAGTCTCATTCCCTCCTATTGAAGTGCCTAAGTCCACTACCTGCTTGCAATTACTGCATATGGATCTATTTGGTCCTGTGAGAGTAATGAGCATGGCAAAGAAGAAATACTGTCTGGTAATGTGGATGATTACTCCAGATTTGTATGGACTTTCTTCTACATTCAAAGGATGAGGCTGCTCAGAAGATTATTCACTTTGTGTTGTTATTGAGAAGCAGTATTCCCTTCCTGTCAAGTGTATTAGGAGTGACAATGGAACTGAATTCAGAATCATACACTTGATGACTTCTATCTTTCAAAGGGAATCAAAAGGCAGTTTAGCATTCCAAGGACTCCAGAACAAAATGGAGTAGTGAGAGAGAAAGAACAGGACCTCATTGAAGATGCAAGGTCCATGCTGGCTGACTCAGGGTGCCACTGACCTTTTGGGCTGAAGCTATCAACATAGCTTGCTATGTGCAAAATAGAGTTTTAGTAAATCAGAGGTTGATGAAGACGCCATATGAAGTTCTACATCATTTGGCTCCTCTGATTTCATTTTTCAAAGCATTTGGGTGTCCCTGTTTTATTCTCAACACAAAGGATCAACTCCAAAAATTTGATCCTAAGGTGGATGCAGGGTATTTTGTTGGTTATTCATCTACTTGTAAGGCATACAGAGTCTTCAACTGCAGAACAAAGATGGTTGAAGAAACTCTACATGTTAAGTTCAATGAATCTCCAAAGGACAAGATTCCACAAAGCCCTGTGGAGTTATTTGATTTGGACATACTGCAATATGTTCCTCATCAAACTCCTGCTGTTGCTCCTGTCAACAGTTCACCACCTGGTGCTACTGCTGATGATGATGATGATTGCAGTACTCACCTATTCAGGTTTAGTGATCAGCTGCCTGATTCCGCTAGACCTAATGTTCCTGTAGCTCCAGTAGCACCATCCACAACAAATGCTGATGAGATCTCTTCGAATTCAACTTCCTTTGAATTACCATCCACTGATTGGTTTCAAGGAAATGATTCACCATCACCATCTGTTACTGCTGAGCCTGCTACAAACACTTGCACAGATCTCATTGTGTATCAAGATCTGAAGAATCACCCTATGTCTCAAATCATTGGTGATATCACTGCTGGAGTATCAACAAGAAGTCAATTGTCAAATTTCTGCTTCTATGCTCTCTTCATCAGTCAGCAAGAGCCAAAGAATTATCACATTGCTTTAAAGGACAATGGATGGGTTGATGCCATGCAGCTTGAGCTTCTTCAGTTCATGAAACAGCAAGTGTGGGAACTGGTTCCTCTACCTCTAGGTAAGTGTGCAATAGGCACTAAATGGGTGTTTAGGAACAAAACTAATGAAAATGGGCTTATTGTTAAGAACAAGGCCAGACTAGTTGTTCAGGGGTTTGCACAAGAAGAAGGTATTGATTATGATGAAACCTTTGCCCCTATAGCCAGACTGGAAGCAATTCGATTGTTTTTAGCTTATGCTGCCTATCAAAACCTTAATGTTTTTCAAATGGATGTCAAAAGTGCATTTTTGTATGGAAAAATTAAAGAAGAGGTTTATGTATGTCAACCTCCAGGCTTTGAGGACAATAAACATCCTAATTGGGTGTATAAGCTTGATAAGGCTCTTTATGGGTTAAAACAAGCTCCTAGAGCCTGGTATGAGACATTATCAAACTTTCTTCTGGAAAACAATTTCACTAGAGGCTCCATAGATAAGACTTTATTCATTAAGAAAGCTGGGCAACATAGTCTACTTGTTCAAATTTTTGTAGATGATATCATTTTTGCATCCTCTGATCCAAAGTTGTGTGATGCCTTTACAAAGTTGATGCAACAGAAGTTTGAAATGAGTGCCATGGGAGAATTACAGTTCTTTCTGGGGTTGCAAATCAAACAAAAGGCTGATGGAATTTTCATTCATCAGTCCAAATACACAAAAGATCTTTTGCAAAAGTTTGATTTACAAAACTGTAAGCCCTGTTCTACCCCCACGTGCAGCACCACACAACTGGATACATATCAGAAAGGTAAAGTGGTTGATGAAACACTTTACAGATGTATGATTGGGTCCTTGATGTATTTAACAGCTTCTAGACCAGATATTATGTTTGCTACATGTGTTTGTGCTAGATTTCAGGCTGCACCTAAAGAGTCTCACCTGATTGCAGTCAAGAGGATCTTTAGATATCTGCAAGGCACTCCATCTCTAGGTTTATGGTATTCTACTGGACATTCTGGTAAATTAGTTGCTTTTTCTGACAGTGACTATGCAGGTGTAAGTTGACCAGGAAATCAACTTCTGGTGGATGTCAATTCCTAGGCAACTGCTTGATTTCTTGGCAGAGCAAGAAACAAACCTCAGTTGCTACATCAACTGCTGAAGTAGAGTACATTGTTGCTGCAAGTTGTACATCTCAGGTACTCTGGCTTCAAAACCAACTTTGGATTATGGCATTACAGAGACTAAGACTCCATTGTTAATGATAGTGCTTCAGCTCTTTGCATTGTCAAAAATCCAGTCTAGCACTCTAGGACCAAACATATAGAGATCAGACATCATTTTATAAGGGATTGTTTTGAAAAAGGTCTGATTGATCCTAAGTTTGTGCCTAGTGCTGATGAGCTTGCAGACATTTTTACTAAGCCTTTGGATAGTTCAACTTTCCGAAACCTGGTGTTAAGGCTTGGTATGCTGTAGCTAGAATAAGTGACAACTACTGATGATCTTAGTAATAAGTACTGATGATCATTAGTAACTATGTCACATACAAGTACTGATGAGCTCTTTTACCCTCAGCAGTTTTTATCACTACTGAAGGCTAAATATCTCGCAAGTACTGAAGTACTTCATCTGTTCTAACTACTGACGTAGTTACAACTACTTATGCAGGTACAACTACTGCAATCAGTAAAAACAGATAAGTACTGATGTCCTATGAAACAACTGACATCAGCCAAAAAGGCTTATGAATGTGTTGAGGACAGTATGCAACAGCTGACAAGCTAAGAATTAACGAAAACAGCTGAAGAGAACTTTCTCTTCAGTCGTTTCTCCAACTGCTGGTTCATTCTAAACAACTGAAGCAAAACCATGTCTTCAGTAGTTTTATAACTACTGATGACTAATACCAAGTCTTCAGTTGTTTACAACAGCTGATGACAAAACCACTGTCTTCAGTAGTTTCATAACTACTGATGACAAACACCAAGTCCTCAGTTGTTTCAATCATCTGAAGCCAAAACGACGGTCTTCAGTAGTTTTCTAACTACTGATGCCTAACACCACGACTTCAGCTGTTTCAACGTCTGAAAGGATAATACCATGTCAACGGTCGTTTAAAACTACTGATGACTAACACCACATTCTTCAGTCGTTTTTATCCGTACCCTATAAATATCCCTGACCTAAGCTCTCAATGCTTCATCTTCTTCAAACCTAACGTTCCTCTCCAAAACACTCCCTCTTCTCAATGGCGTCCATGCAAATTAACCCGCGACACAACTGTGTTGCCTACCTCACTAAATCGCCCATCTGGACTAAGTTCGATACTGCTATCGATCTTATGGTTCAGTCCCATACAATATGGCATTTCTTCTGAATCCCATACTACATGTCGATCCCTTCAACAATTTTGGATGAACGTTACTATTACCACTGGGCAGAACAACACACCATCTCTCCAGTCGGTCGTAAACAACAAAGAAGTAGTCATCACTCCTGCAATAATCCGCAAAATTCTTCATCTGAATGATGCTAGTCTCCTGCTGGATATCTGAAGGGCACCACAGATCTATCCTTTGCCCAACATGGATATCAAGGCGATCTCAGTGCCTCCACTATCTTGAAGAAACACTTTAATGACGCTGAGCGCCTAATCTTTCATATGGTGAATGTCTGTTTGGCCCCTAAGACGTCGTCTTGGGATCAAATGTCGACAAAATGGCAGCAGGTAATGTATTCTATTCTTGAGCAATAACCGCTAAACTTTTCAGAAATAATATTTTCCGAGCTCAAGGATATGGCTCAAAAACTAACTGCCAACCGTTGGATACTATATCCACGGTTCATAATGGCCATCATTACAAACCAGCTTAATGCTGAGGGACTTGTTGGCTTGGGAGTCCCTGCTACGGCTGTTCTGCCGGAAGTATACTCCCGGCACAACTCTGACCAGACACTCAAAATGGCTGCCAAGCTGCGAAAACCCACGCAGCTGGAACCCATAGCCACCACCTCCAAATCAAAAGTCCCCACCAAACCCACCAAAAAGAAACCCAAAATGGCTACTCAGGGAATTGAGTCCCCTGAGGATGCCCCTGCACACAAACGCAGGATATATCCACTTGTCCAACCCCCTAGTGGATACAATGACTCTTCCAGCCACAGTCGCTCAGGCTTCCTCTCAACAGG
This sequence comes from Flaveria trinervia, assembly GCA_025506515.1. NCBI lineage: Eukaryota > Viridiplantae > Streptophyta > Magnoliopsida > Asterales > Asteraceae > Flaveria > Flaveria trinervia. Next base: position 20,467,788 of record CM046442.1, on the reverse strand, counting down.
AGCCTGCAGCAACCCACAAGGGGTACCTACATATCTGGATCTTCCTCACTTGAGGGGATTGCCATTGAAGAGCACCAACCTCCCCAGGTGCACCCTGCTTCTATCCCTTTACCCCAACCAACCGTCCCTCACAGCCCAACTTTAATAGTTGCACAAGTGCTGACTCAACTGCACTCCTCACCCCCTCCCCAGAAACAACTTACTACTGGGAATACCTCTACAATTGAGGGGGAGGAACACAGTGCACTTGAGAACCCACAGCACAGGGGTTTACCACTTCTATCTCCTGGTGTAGACAAGGAGCTTAGAATATCTAGTGAGGCTGCCACCTCCCTGACTCAGCACATGATCAGAATGAGGCTGGTAACATTGCCAAGACCTCACTAGAGGCAACAGCCGATGATGGACACTGTCCTGAGGCTGGAAGTCCCCAGTACCAAGCACAAGGGGCACATGCATCAACTGGTCTACACCCAGTGCATGTAAATCCTGCTCTAAGCAGGAGGTCAGATGATTCAGCTTCGGCTGATGATGACTGGGCTTTTTCTACGATGTTCTTGCCCAGAACACAATCCTTGAAGAGAAAGTCAGTAGGCTGCAAAACCTACTTGATCAACTCTCACAAGGAGAAAGACCATCTGCCTCTACTCACCCACAGATGGCACCTTCATTTGAAGGTTCCCCAAACACTGAGCCACTCTAAACTCAACACCTGCCTCTGCTTCAGGCGCTACTTCTCAGGAACAGAACCCTCCTGAGCAAATAGGTGCTGTACTTCAAAATTCCCTCCCTCTCATCACACCCATAATCACTGATATTGTGACTAAAGCCATTGATGAGAGGCTTTCCTCAACTTTACAGCCTTGATTGATGCTGTTGTACAAAAGACTCTTTCTGCGGTACAAACCCCTTCCTCCAATGCATCCAAATAGGGGGAGAGTACTGCAGTGAAAGAAAAGAAGAGGAAAAGAACAGAGGAAAAGAAGGAGGAGAAGCAAGCCCAAGAGGAGGAAAAGCAACCTCTGCTCACTTACAAGCGAAAGAAAAATGCTGATGATCATACTGCTGAAGACAAATCCTTGGAGGAGCTGGTAAAAGAAGCTGACACTACACACAGCCGCTCCATGGATAAAATAATTGAACAACTCTTCAGGCAGGGGAGTTTGACACAGCCACACTGGATAGTGAGATCAGAAGGTTGGAAGTGCAAGAGAGACAAACCGATGGGCAGGGTATGATGCTCTGGAAAAAGAGAGAGGTTGGAAATAATGATCCGCTTTATTGCAAAATACTTGGGAAGATCGTTAATGGAGATTCGCGCATGGACCAGGGACAGCATTCTGGCTATAGCCACCAGAATCTGTCTGTCTGAGCAATTCAACAAAGGGTTTATTGTGGAAGCCCTTGATGAGGCTGGGGCTGGTAAAAGGTTAGAGATGGCTAAACTCACAAAGGCAAAACTAACTACAAAGATGCTGGATCAACCTCCCTTCCACCCACTCAAACAGAGCCTATCCCTCAAATCTCCCAACCAATCTCTAAGCCAACATCCAAACATCTTCATTCTCCAAAACCAACTCCTTCACCACCCAACCATCATCCAGTGATGCACCAGAAGGAGAGAAGGGTGCTGAGGATGGAAGAAGAAGAAGAAGAGGAGATGAAGATGATAGTCTGCCACTCTCTGCTGTTCTAAAGCTACCAAAACCCCGAAGTCAACCATGATCACACCTGACTCTCAAAGGGAAATGGTCCGAGTCAAGATAGAAGAAGAAGAACAGCAGAAACAGCACGATGAGCAACTGTTGAAGATGGTTGACAAGGAATTTCCTCAGTCATCATCTATTCAAGCCATGAAAGGGCATGCTCAAAGGTTGTACACTCTCAGGCACACTTTTCAGTATCAGAAGGAGAGAGTGAGAGTATGGCCGGACCCCAGGGTGAGTTCTAGAATCCATAAAAGAACTATTCCTCGCAGATACAATGGCCAGGTACGAAAAACAATAGATTCTACCATCATGTTGGCCACTGTAGTCTCACCTTGGGAAATCATTGATGAATTCAAGAAAGCTCACCAAGCAAAGAAGACCCCTCAAGCTTTACTAGAAAACAAGATGATTAAGAAGGGGTTGTTATATAAAAAGCTTGAAGACATCCAGAAGAATGAGCTCCAGTTACTCCTTGAAGGCAACCATCCTGATGAATTTGTATATAGGGAGGTAACTACGGTGGAGCTGAAAAATGGCAGGACCATGAAGTACTTATCAGAGTACTATGGTCCAGAGTTCTTCTTCGAAGGAGGAGTAGAAGAACTCTCTCAGGAGGAACAAGTTGTTCTCCTTGAGGCCTATGTCCGAGAGTCATACAGACTCATTATGGGGAAGTAAATCTCATGAATGGGATAACAACTCTGTGTCCAGTTCCCCAAAACAGAGTTCCCATTCATACCATGCCAAACAAATATCTGAGATTTCTTCCCAGGCCGGAGCTTACATGGGTCATCTTCTCTACTGATCAAGAAGGAAAAGACCAACATTTTGCCAACAATAAGTGGATAATAAATATTTAGAGGTTTTTGCTGCATTGGTTCAGGGGGAGTTTGTTGGACCAAAAGAACCAATGAGCCAAGATCAGAAAACCTCTAAGTCCCACATGGTATCACAACAACTGCTGAAAGCCTCATTAACAGTTTGACAAGTGCTGAAGACTTCAACAGCTGAAGATCAAGTGCTGAAGACTTCAACAGCTGAAGAACTAAAGTGCTGAAGTACAACAGCTGAAGAACACTTCTTCAGTAGTTGTGATATCAGTAGTTTTATATTTCAAGTTTCAGTAGTTTTATGTTTCAGTAGTTTTGTAAAACGACTGAAGAGCTTGTTCTTCAGTCGTTGTAGTTTCAGTAGTTTTATATTTTGTACTTAACACCTGATATGTTCTTAGTAGTTGTGAACATTTCAGTAGTTTGTTAAGAGTTAGTTATTTTTGTATTAGATCTTCCAGTTGTCACTTTCCGTGATAAAAACAGTGATTGTTGCACTCTATATAAGGAGTGACAACCTATTGTAATAGAAGGAATGAAGGAATGATAGGAATGAATGAATGATTTGATTAGAAATATTCTATATCTATAAACATTCCTTGAAATCAGAAATATATTTCTCTCCCTATAACCGTATGTGCTCTTAATGCATACAAGTATCGATTGCTTGCTACAATTTGTCTAATTCTTGTTCGTATTCCGCTGCTTTGAACTCTAATACATCAAACTTGTGATCGCTGATCCTGTCACTATACCACCCATGACTTAGAATTAGGTGCAGTGGTTTTCGCCTTAAAGATCTCGAGACATTACTTGTACGGCACCAAGTGTACTATCTACATCGATCATAAGAGTCTTCAACATATCTTCGAGCAAAAAGAGTTGAATATGAGGCAGCGACGTTGGGTGGAACTACTAAATGATTATGATTGCGCTATTAAGTATTATCTGGGAAAGACGAATGTTGTTGCCGATGCCCTAAGCAGGAAGGAAACAGCTAAACCCCGACGGGTGCGAGCTTTACAACTTACTATCAGTAGCCAACTGCCAGAACAAGTTAAGGAGGCACAAATAGAAGCTTTGAAAGCCAAAAATGTTGGTTCTGAGTCATTAAGGGGAATGAATAAACAGCTAGTGGTGAAAGTGGATGGAATTCGGTATTTCATGGATAGACTTTGGGTGCCTGTCTATGGAAATCTGAGAGATTTAGTTATGAGCGAGGCATATAAGTCTTGGTATTCTATACATCCTGGATCCGACAAGATGTATCATGACCTAAAGGCACACTATGGTGGCCTAACATGAAAGTGGATGTAGCTACGTATGTGAGCAAGTGTTTGACCTGCTCGAAAGTAAAAGTGGAATATCAAAAACCATCCGGACTGTTACAACAACCTGAGATACCAATATGGAAATGGGAACAGATCTCCATGGATTTTATTACTAAGTTACCCCGGACTAGTTTTGGTTGTGACACGATATGGGTTATTGTGGATCAATTGACAAAGTCTGCTCATTTCCTTGCAATTAAGGAAACGGATAAGATGGAGAAATTAACCCCACTTTACCTTAAAGAGATCATTTCGAGACATGGGGTATCGATCTAAATTATTTCCAACCGTGACGCTCGTTTCACGTCACATTTCTGGCAATCATTGAAGAAATCTTTGGGTACGCGATTGGATATGAGTACTGCATATCACCCACAAACGGATGGCCAGAGTGAGCGTACCATACATACGTTGGAGGATATGCTACGTGCTTGTGTGATTGACTTCGGGAATAACTGGGAAATTCTCCTGCCATTGGTGGAATATTCTCATAACAACAGTTATCATACTAGCATACAGGCAGCACCTTCGAGACACTGTATGGGAGAAAATGTCGATCACCAGTTTGCTGGGCAGAAATTGGTGATAGTGAGCTAACAAGTCCCGAGTTAATTCATGAACCAACTGCGAAGATTGTGCAGATACGGAACTGTATGGCTGCAGCGCGAGACAGAGAAAAGAGTTATGCTGACAAGAGACGGAAACCTTTAGAGTTTCAGGTTGGTGACAAGGTTTTGTTGAAAGTCTCACCATGGAAAGGCGTAGTTCGGTTTGGTAAACGAGGGAAACTAAATCCGAGGTACGTTGGCCATTTGAAATAGTGGAAAGAATAGATCCAGTGGCCTATCAACTAGCCCTACCTGATTCGCTAAGTGGAATCCATGATGTATTTCACGTGTCAAACCTGAAGAAGTGCATAACCGATGAAACAATGGTCGTACCACTAGAAGAAGTTCAAGTGGATGAACAATTACGTTTTATCGAAGAACCAGTCGAGGTGATGGCCCGTGAGGTGAAAACACTTAAGCAAAGAAAGATACCTATTGTTAAAATCCGTTGGAATTCACGACGTGGACCGGAATTCACATGGGAACGAGAAGATCAAATGAAGCTTAAGTACCCTCAACTATTAGAAAAGGCGATGCCAGCAGACGAAGGTATTGATTTAAATTTCGGGACGAAATTTCTTTCAACATGGGGATGATGTGACAACTCATCAAAAACTCACTCGATTTTGATTTCTGTGTGCCAATGTAGTAGACTAGTGATGGAACACTCTCACCATGTAACGAAATTTTCGGGACGAAAATTCTTTCAACATGGGGAAATGTGACATCCGGTAAATTTCCGTTACCAAACTCCATTAGTTTCGTTAAGTCTGGCATACACATGTCGTAAACACACACTAGTTGTCACTTAACGTTGGTGACTTAATAATAATTAATAATGTTAAATTAATGATAATCTAATTGATTATGTGATTATTGTGTTATGTTTATGTGTTTGCATGTTTTAAATGTTAATTAGAAAATTAATCGTGTAACGCGGAAACGTGCCTATTTATTCGTATGTCTTGTGTTTTTATAAAGATAAAATATATAATGATTTTCATTAGTTTATATCTTTATATTATTAAGTTAGAAGCACTTTACAAAGAGTTTAAAGCCTAGTGTTTTATAAAATACAAATTACAAGGGCTTAAAGGGTAAATATGGAAATTAAAATTAAACAAAACACCGAAACCCTAATTCCCACCCCCATTCGGCCGCAATCACTCCTCACACACCCTTACCATTGCGAATTCGATGAAGAACAAGCATCAAAGCATCAATTTGGTTCGATTACAAGGCATACAACACGTAGGAATCATCAATTGCAAGTTAACACACGTTTAAAGGTTAGATTTTTACAAGTTTTGTGGGTTGTTCATGGTGGCCGAACCCTAATTCGTTTAGGGATCTTCATGGGGTCGAATTTGATGTTGTTTGATGATGCTAGTATGTTAGTTAGATAGAATACATGTTGTTTAACGTTGATTTTGTATGAATTGCATGTTTCTAGTGGATTGATCATGAACTTTGGTTTTATGCAAACCCTAATTTAAAATTAGCATGATTATGTGAAGTTGATGATTGTTTGATGAATGTATGATGATTTGTAGGTTGTATGAATGTTAGGATTTGTTGATCTTGCAAGAAATTGATGAATTGAAGTTGGTGTTAATAGCTTACTAATAATAGTAACTTTATTTTGCATGTAATGTTGAATTATTGATGAATTGATGTATGGATGTGTTCATGGTGATGATTAGATGTTAGATTGTTGTTGTGCTCATTGGGAATTCAAGAACACATGTTATAGTTCATACATTACTAAAGATAGTAACTTTTTAGGATATGAATTGATGAGTTATGATGTTTGGATGTTGTTAAGCATGCTTAGATGTGGATATCACTTGAATTGGTATATTATTAATGAACTTATGAATGCATTGGATGTTTGATAGATTTTGGGATGTGCTTTCCCAAAAAGGAAACTTTATTTGCAAAAAGTTTGATGGATGATAGTTTGAACATGTTTGGGATGATAGGAGCATGTTAGTAAGTTCATGGATGAATCCTAATGTGATAGAACACGTTAAATTAGTTGTATGGGATGCTTGGATAATCATGGGTGATATTCGGACTTTGATGATCACGTATGATGTTGATGTTGGTTAGTAGTTAGGACATCATGTTTGGGACTGGAAATTTATTGTTGTGATGTTTGTTGAATGCAATGAACATGGTTAATGAATAGGATTATGATCATCATACACACGTGCGAATCTGAGGCCCCTACTTGGTAGGATTGGCAGGGTTTAGGATTTGAATTCGTGAGTGGCTTCACATGGCTTGTGGTGCGTGATTTGATCTTTGTGTGGCATGTTAGTTGTGGTATAACTAGTGGATACGTTAATGTTCTAGATTTCCATGACTTGTATGACATTTGGTTGTATGATGATCTAAGTGATATACCTGGATAATATAGCATACATATGATCTATTTGAATGTTAACCCTGTATGATATATGTGTATAATTGCTTGAATGGTTTAAAACACATAAAGTGACCAACGGGTCAACTGGGTCAAACGTGTCTGTTCCCTGAAATCTTGAGTCCTTGGTTGTAGTGTACTTAGGGTTTCACATGTTCTTTGTTTACCCGTACTCATGTACTTATATGATCTAGGTAACCTCTGAAGGTTGTCTGTCCATTATGTTTGTCAAGTAAAACTCTAAGTGTCTATCACGCGTATCAGGTGAGTTCATGCCCCACTCTTATTTAATCTCTTTTGGGGGAGATAGCATACTGGTAAACTACAAGCACTTTATATATTCAAGTTGTGTATAATATTAAAATAGTGTTGATATCATGGAAAAGTCCTCACACATTCGAATTATTAATTATTAATATTGAATAGCGGGGAAATTTGGGTAGTACTATTGGGTCTGACGAGCCCCACCTGTGTGACTCGAGGTCAACTGGGTGCAATTTGTCCTATTAAACATTGTCACGACCTGTTAAGTCGTGACAGGAGGCAACAACGTAACACAGGCAGCTTCAATTGTGAAATCACTATGAATTAATATTTATTGTTAATGGACAAGTTATCTGTTACAATGCACTACTTTTATATCTATGTTATTAAACTGTTTATGTTTGAATATCACTCTTGAACTCACCAACCATTGTCTTGACATTTTAGTATGCTATTCTCAAGTCATTAGCTTGCTTTCCATTAGGAGCACTACAGGGTTTCACTTGCATTCTAAGACTCGGTCTTCAAGACATTTTTATCATTTAATGGTTAATGTTTACTCTTTTGGGTTGGCGCATGTTTTGCCATATTATACACTTTTATTTCTTTGGGTTGTTTTACAAAACGCTTCCGCACTATTTCAAGTTTATAATTTGGTTGACTTTATTTTTTAATAGTGGCATATAGAATCGTTCTGAGTAACTATTAACTGTGATCCTGGTTTGTTCACACGCCTCGCGGTAAAACTCCACACGTGGATTTTGAGGGTGTGGCACCTAAGGCTTGATAAATCAATACCTTTTAGAAGTCCACATCATCAACTTTGTAATTGCCACCGTACGCATACATCTTTTTGTCCACGGCCTTCGTTATCAACCAACCAAACTATGTTGATAACAAATGAAGAGATTTAGAAACTGCAATGGGACATGTCTACAACCTCATCATTCTTCTCTTCCAAGTTTGAGAAAATCCACAGGGTCGATGATATAGTAATCCTTCTCCACACAATGAATTAACACGTTACCCCTCTCTTTTTCACAACTCCACAACATTAGCTTCGACTAGCTATTAACTGGCACTAGAGCGTGTATATGTATCTTTCTCACATAACCTTGGATATCTATAAACTGGTATCTTCTTTGGTTTGTTTGTGTTGGGATCAATACTGTTCTCATCTTCAATGACTTTGGATTTGGTAGTTTTGAATTTTTTGAAGTTTGTTTTACTTTGTCTCCAAATCATATTCCTTATCCAATTTCCTTTCCCACAATTACTCGGATTAATGAACAAAACATGAGCCATGGCATATAAGTCTGATGCTTAGAGTGTATGAAAGTCATGTTCATCCGGGAAATACTCTATAGTTCCCTCTTTTGTCTTTATCATGTATAATTTCTTCTCATCGTCATACGCCCGGCTGATAATAGGCTCTGAATTTCCATACCTTGTGAATAGTTTAGAATGCCTAAGATTATGAATGTTAGCCGGTGGTGGAAGTGCTTCAACAGTAATATTTTAAACTTGATGAACAACCATTTGACTAGTTTGGTCTATTGGGTTGTCAATAGCCTCTGTAACACTCTATTCTCCAACATTCTCTCCCTCTTCAATCGAAATATTACAACATGTGTCTTCTAGACTATTCCTTAATATATCAGGGTAATCCATAGCTTCAGACAAATCATCAAATGATCACAAGTCATCATTCTATTCTTTATCTAATATACTTTGCTGGATGAGTAGAATTCCTTCTCATACTCAAATTCAGTGGCAACATCTAATGGGGTGTAATCAACTGTATCATCAGAACATAGTCCGGAGACATTGGTAGTTCTTGATGATCCATAACTACCAGTAGTAGCACCTATATCACCTTCTTGATCATCATTATGATCATCATTACCACGATTACCATTATCACCATCATCCCTATCATTACCATTATCACTATCATCATCATGATCACCATTAACATCATCATCACCTTGATCATCCTTATTATCCTCATCATCAAAATCATAATCTAAATGCTCTAAGTCATCATCAACAACAACTGGTTTAGGATTGGGCATGATATGCTCAGGCTCTACAAATGTCACGTTAGTATATGGTACATGTTGATCCGTATTAGCCTGAATAAGTGCATCTGAATTAGGCTCTTAATCAACAACAACAATGTCTGTTGTCCTTTTTTCATTAACTAGATCAACAACATGCTTTGTATAAATGATAATCTCATCAACAGGTTTTGGGCCAGCTGATTGTTGTCCACTTAATTCTCCAACCACAATGGTATGTTGAGATGAATACACTCATGAGGTGAGATCTCTTAAATTCTACTCCACAATCTGGACATAACTGATCATATACTATCTTTGGCTTTCTAAACTCTTAATACTTTCATCCTTCTCCAACATACTTCTATGCATATCATCTATGATCTGGGTTTTCTCCAACATTTCCTTCTCAAGTATATCAACTCTCTGTTCTAACATAACCCTTGTGGGTGATAAAGAAAAAGACTCAGGTTGAGGTCATGATTCAGGAGTAGTACTGAAGTATTCAACATCACCAAACAGATCAACATGAAATGGTTGTCTTATGGACTCCTCAAAACGTCATTAGTAGTAGGCATAGATGTAGATGTCATAGTTGTTGGTTCTATGACAATCATTGGAGTAGTGGTATCACTAACTATGACTGGCATATCTGACATAGGAATATCATTAGTAGTCACAATGGTCATTTGGGTCTGATGTTTTCTCAACACACCATGTCCTCTACCCCACCCATGTGAACTTTCACAAGTAACCCTTTCATTCTTTTCCTTCAGCCTTGGGTAGTAATAGGAATATCATGAGGTATAAAGTCTGAATCACGATCCTCAGTAGTATGATTGGAAGTTTCACATACTCTGGGATGCTCTTGTAGAATAAAGGGCACATGCCTAATCTGATCACTATCAGTCTCACTGTCATCTTTTTCTCCTTTTAACCATGTGTTAACCTCATCTATAGTAGACTTCTTACCAGTATGTGAACTCTATAGAGCTTCCTGATTATTACTATATAATGTACCAACCGTATCATCTCTATGTCCTTGAGCTACCTCTGTCTCTTCATGGCTGTGCTTCAGCTTGGAAACCATCAACAAACTTTTCAATATTAGAAAAATGTGAACCATCCTAAGATTTCCACTTCCTCCCATATTATAACACCCGAAAATATTTGTAAAAATGAATAAAAGTAAGTAAATGAAGAAACACAATTCAGCCCAAGTAGAGGGGTTAAATGTGTCAAAAAGGACAAAAGTATAAAAAGTTAGTGTAGAAGTGGGCATGGCCGCCAACACTCTCTGCATATGTTCTTTTCAACCGAATTTAGAGAGAGAAAGTGAAGGAGCTCTTGAGTTTTGAAGAAGAAGAACAAGAAATTCGAATTCAAGGTAAGAATTTATTGCTTTGAGATAGTCTTGGCCGGCTTATGCCTCAGTTATATGCTTATGTGTTTGTATGTGTTCGGGTGTGTGTTTTGGTGGGTTTCTACGTCTTGAACTCAATTTGCCAACGGGTTGAAGAAATCATACTCGAAGGTTGCATAAGGTGAGTTGTAGAACCCCCTTTTTACTTGTTTTAACTGATTTTGGAGCTGAAAATGCACGTATGAATGTTTTTATTTATGTGGCTTATGTACCTGTATGTGTGTATGTGTGTGAATGTGGGTGGGTTATGAATTGGTCAATTTATGATGTATGATGATGTTAGTTTCATGTTATGATGCTTAGGATGCTAGAACTAAGCTTAGAGCATGATGAATTGTTGTTTGGGACTGATTATGATGTTAGTAGTTTGAGTTGGTTGCCCATGCACCTGAAATAGGCCCATACGCCTAACTGTTGAATTTGCCAAAGTGTCCTATGTCCCCCAAAAAAACCCATATGCCCAAATAGTAGCCAAGCGCCTAAGATAAGCTAAAACTAACTAAGTGCCCATGCACCTAAGCACTCATGCGCCTAGAATTGCCTGAAACGACTAAGTGTTGGGTCATGCACCCAAATAGTGCCCATGCGCCTAGAATCTTTCCCTTGCGCCTAAGTGTTCCTCTGCCCCCAGAAGGCCATGTGGCTGCATAGTGCCCATGCGCCTAAGACTTAAATAATTATTTTATGAATTTCGGGGGAAAATATTAAATGTAGGCTTTGACTTGGGATATTCCCGGGGGTGATGTAAGTAGACCTTATGATTATGGATGATGTATGTTATGTCATGTATGATGATATTATGCTTAAGTATGGTTATGTTTATGTTATGTTCCTTATTATGTATGTTTATTTTCTATGGCTTTACGTGGTATGATTATGAAAGTAAATGAAAAGTATTATGTAACGTAAAGTGGAAGATAAAGAAAAGAGGCAAGTAATGAATGAAAGAATGCATGCATTAATGAAAGGAAAGTAAAGAAAGTTCTGGCAAGCAATGTATGGAGGTTCACACCCAATGAAGGGTGTTAGCTCAACGATGTGTGGGTTAGCTACCCTCGAAGGATGCACACTTAGGTTTAATCCTTGTGATTAACCATATGTATGGGACCCTTGTCGCTTACCCCGGTACTGTGGTTAGGCCACGGGTACAATGTATGGGGTTTTATTTATAGACTTTGGCCAGTACCTGCTTTATGAATGATGGTGGGTTATAGCACATGGCATTGGTCCAGAATGAAAGATGAATGTTATTGATGAGTGTACTTGACCCAGGCCCAAATGATATTCGGGATACAGTATGTCATCGGAATGAACGAAATAACGAATGATAATGACGATGTACGATGAAGAATGAACGAAAGTTAACGAATGATGAAAGATAATAATAATTATTATCTATATGTGCGTATGATGCATGATCACATGTGAAAGTAAAGAAAGAATGGTTTTAAATGAAAGTAAAGTATTCTATTTTATAAAACTAGAACTCACTCAGCAACGCTGACTTTTATGTGTTTCCAGTTGCCAGGTAATTCATTGCTGAGGATGGCATGGGGCGGCAACTTGGCTTATTTTGGATGGCATCTATTTTGTATAACGATAATGTTTTTGTGATGTAATGCAACAGGTTATATTTTGAGATCGGTCAACAGTGTATTATTTTGCAAAAACATTTATGATGATATGAAATTATTTATGTTTTTCTGCTGCAATGTTGTAGTAAATATAAATGTAAATTTTATGTTTTATGTGCAATGATTGACTAGCTGTGAGTGTCCTTGGAACGACGCCTTACACATAAGCCATAAGGTATGTGAGAATATTTTTTTTCATCACCATAACTGAATATGTAGATGAGTTAGATAGGCTAACTCAGGATAAGCAACATTCACAATCATCTATATAAATCTCGAGTACATAGTGAACTTCTTCCTTGGAGCAACATTGAAGTTCTTCTGCATCTCAGAAAATATGGTCTTGGATATGCTATATGGAAGATAGTAGATCAGAGAAACCAGCAAGGATCCAAAAATGGCACTCAGACTATCCATGTCAGCCTTTAGATTGTTAAGGCAATGGATAACCATGCGAAAGAAGTACTGCTAGAAAGGAGGCAAGTAGTTCTTCTTTAGTGATGGTTATCTTTGACTCTAACCCATACGAACTAGACAGTCCTTGATAGCTTCATCATCTATCTTCATCGGTGCATAAGGGATATCTTCAAATAGTAAAACACCGTTGATCACTTCAGCAGTGATAATTACTTTTTTCCCCATCATTGTTGTTGTAATACAGAGCACACCCTCAACATCCATCTCATTGCCAACTGTTTGCCAAAACTGATCTATCACGTCCGTATATATGGTCGGATTAGCAAATAAAGCATTAAAATCCAAGACATCTTCATTCATTCAATCAACGATTAGAATAGAGCTTTATCTTCAGGAACGTCTCCCAGATATGTAATCGCATTATGGATTTTTGTTAAAAACCATAGGACAAGCCATCTGAAAAATTAAACAAACATTATAAGTACACACTAAATATTGAGATAAGAATAATCAACACAAAGAAAATATTTTGAATTTTTGAACTTTTCATGAGAATTGTTGAATATTTGCCTGAATTTAGAATTCTCAATATTCAATTGTTCGCGCGACAAATCTAGTTGTCGCTTGAGTTTGAATTTCAAACTGATTTCAACTTGTTGCGTGACAAAACAACTTTCCACGTGACAAGTTCAAGTTATTTTAAAAACCCTTTGGCGCATGTTCATGTCCCAAGTACTTATCACATGCGATAAGTCTGTGCAATTTCAAGCTTTCAATAAATCATGTTTACAGTGTTTTAACCCATTATATATGTTCATTAGGTGTCGATTTAAGCATTATTAGGGCTTATTATCTTTAGTCTGTACAAATGAACATGTATTTGTCCATTTAGATTCGGTCATCAAACAAACTCATACAAATCTATCGATTAACATTGATATACCTTTAAAACACTTCGAAAACAATAGGCGACAACAATGAGCACTATCATATCAAATAAAACATTGTTTGAAGACTTAGAAATTTTATGGGAATTTTTCCAAACTATTCATGCGAATACTCAACTATTCGCACCATTTTACCTTTTAAGTGCGTTGACTTCTCACGTGAAAAGTCAAGCTTTTCAAGCATATAATCATACTTCGCGCAACTATGGTCTTTTCGCCTAACAAACCTTTTTATTTAAAAAAAATTAACTTTTGTTTGATCAAATTTTATCATTTTATTGAGCCTTTTTTATTTGTTTTAAAAATGATTTTGTTTAGCTAAGTATTTACAATTATTCTAACACCCTTAATTTTGAAAATTTTGTAATATAAAACAAAAGTAAATTAAAATTAACAAGTAAACTAAAAAGTCTATTTACACACTTAATAAACTATTAACTTAAACTCTTTTTGATAAAATTTCAAAAATAGGATCATATTTCTTTAGAAATCAATCATTTACCATCCTTCAACTTTATTATACACAAGATTGTATATGCTAATTGTCAATATGTTGAATCCTCTTTAAACTTAGACTTCAAGTTTACTTAGACACATAAGCTATGTATCTATCATGTTTTGATTGAATTATATGAGTTTGATGGTTCCCACAATAAAAAATTCTACACAACCACAATCCAGCTTCAAGACATTTTTGAGATTTCTAGTCACCCCAATTTGACTTAAACTTTTCACTTCGGATCAGCCTTTTCAATATCAATTATTTTCTTAAAGAATATATATTTTGAGCATAGCTAGAATAAGATATGTTTCTGAACACAGAATATTAACAAGTTGTAGAAATTTTTAACAATCAGTCAGACTTATGTTTTACCCTCGGAAGATGTTTACGAGTAATATGCCAATTTGGACTTACATGCCCCGTCATTTGATTTTCTCTCTTGTGTCATAACATATTCTTAAAGAAGAAATATTGTTATATAGTATGTATCTGTGACATATCTTTTGTTAATATGCCAATTGGCATCTTTTATTCCTATATGGTCTTTTGGGTTCTTTTTGTATGTTTTTTTCTTTCGGCTTTTGGTTTTGCTATTGTATCTTATTTTGTATGTTGATCTTTTCACACACACACACACACACACACATATATATATATATAATATATATATATATTTATATTATTGATACATATGTACCTAGTTTATGAGCTTAATGTAAATGTTTGTCATGTCTTACACATATGTAATGAAGGAGTTGAATGAAATATAATATGTGGTTGATGCTTATGATGTTTAATGTTTCATTGTTTATTGTTTGATAAAGTATAATGAACTAACTGTATATGTTTGAGGTTGTTGTGCATAGTTCTTAGTTAATAATGATTAAAAAAGATGTTCAAACTTAGTTGTATGAGTCTTCATGCGAATGGACCATAGGCATGAATATCTCATGCTAACTACAAAACCAGGAGACTGGATCAGTCACATGCTTGAGACATAAGATTGACTCAGTCGCACGACTGAACCCTCAGTCGTGTGTATGGACCAATCGCATGATTTAGTCGCATGACTGAACCATGCTAATGGTTCAGTTGTACAATTGGAAAACCCTAACCTATAAATACCACTTAATTCGTGGAAAAACATAACAATTTGAGAGACTTGAATACTTTTGACACAAACTCGTAACCTAGCCATCCATAGCATCCAAAAAGCCTGTGCCAAGTTCATCGTTCGCATCTGATCTTGTTCTATTCGTTCTTAACGTTTCTTTAATCATTAGATTAATTGGGATTGCGTTCTCACTGATTGGATTTCCAATCAAATAGGATTCCACACTATTTTATCTGGTTTCATGCATTATGAGTTAGTACTCCGTGTGTACACGGTCCTAACAAGTGGTATAAGATCTTTGGCTGTTGATTTTGCATGTGATTCGATTAGTTTTGGTGTAAAAAACATGTTTTTCATTCAAAGGAGTCACCTTCTTGAGTAAAATAGTTTTTTCGACGTCTCCAGGTCTCAAAGTTTACGTTTTTCTGCATACGGCAGATTAGGGTTCTTAAAAATCATGCTTATCTGTCAAAGTGTCAAAAACCTTTGATTTTGCAAAAACAACAGCCTTCAATCGCACGATTGGCCCAATCACACGACTGAACTCAATTGCACACCCCATTCGTACGATTGAACTCAGTCGCTCACTCATTCGTACGACTGAACAACCATTCGCTTGTCTCCAATCGCACCCTCCATATGTACGACTGAATCCAATCGCATAATTGAATTTGTTCACACAGTTCATTCGCATACTTCATCCGCACGACTGAACTACTCCAGTCGTTTGAGTCCATTCTTCCATTTTAATCACACGACTGAATCCAATCGCCTGATTGAATTCATTTGCACTCCTCATTTGGACGAGTGATCCAATCATATAGTCCATTATCATGAGTGAGTTAGTCTAGTTTTATAGTTCAAAGTTTAAAGAGATGGAAGATCAGTTCTCAACGTTTACTGCCGGAAGGGACTATCGTATCCAGAACTTCCTCCTTCTGGAAAATGAAATTGGGAATCACAATAAACCACCTAAACTTATAACGTTAGATGATTACCCACAATGGAAACAAAGGTTCGAGATCTACCTGATTGAGTCGATCCAAATCTTTGGGAATCCACTGAAATGGGATATAGTATGCCAGTTGGTGCTGATGGTGTTAAGCTCACTTTGGGAGGTATGACTGATAGCCTGAAAGCTAAGTACAATGCTGAAAAGAAGGTGTATGCCATGTTGACTCATTCGATACCAAAAGATATATTCATCAGCTCTCTTAGAACAAATAGACGAAAAAGTAACTTGAGGCATTGGGGAAAATGTATGATGGGAATGTAACATTAAAGGCATTAAAGGCAAAGGCTCTCAAGAAGGAGTTTGATAACTTCTCCTCAATAGGGAAAGAAAGCTTGGACGATATTATCGAGAGATTCTACCATCTGATGAGTGAGCAGCACACTCATGGGGTCACAACGTCTATGGAAGATAAAGTGTCAAGATTTGCCGATGGTTTGCCAGAGAAATAGGACTCATTTGTGTCTAATCTGAGGCAAAACAATATACTTGCAAAGTTAGACATAAACGACTTCATCCTGAAATTAGGGAGGAGGAACTGAGGATGAACTATAGGTCACAGAATGGATCCTACGACTAGAATCCCTCACTTTATAACGCGTCTTCCACTCTAACCAGTTCAGGAGCACCAATTCAAACTGCCTTTGTGTCTAGTTCAACAGCTCCTTCCCAAACCACTGCATTAGGATCCGAAATGTTACGGTCATCCACTACCCAATATATAGTTCCTGAAGCCAACACTACAAAGTTGAAGACCGAGAATCTCGGTAATATAACTGTGGAAATAGCAAAGGAGCACATGGATCTCCTAGCAGTTGTTGTCCACTCCTATGATGGTCTAGTTGAAGGAAAGATCAGAAATTGCCATATTGTAGATGAAGATTACGAGAGGGGAACCAAAATGAACTAGAGAGAATGGATATAATGTGGGCTTTAGCTAGTGCTGTCAGAAGGGCGAAAATGTTTGTGAAAAAGACAAGACGAAACTTGGTAGCCACAAAAGACACAACCTTTGGTTTCGGCAAAACCAAAGTTACATGCTTTAATTGTGGTGAAAAGGGGCATTTCAAACGTGAATATGTAAAGCCCAGAAAACAGGTAACGGAAATCCATTCTCAACCTTCAACCGTCAGGACAAAGACAGGAGTGCAACTACCTCGTCAAGTAAAGAGACCAAGGCCTTGACTACTCAAGGTGACGAAGGACAGGATTGGACATTCAGTTTTGTGTCTCCGGGTGAATCAAACATTGTCTGTGTCGAGGGATTGGATGATGGCTCTGCGAGTGAAGATGAAATCACAGTTGAACAAATAATGTCAAATAATGAAGAAGCTGTCAATTTGGTCAATCACCTGATTGAAGAAGTGCTCAGAATGACATGTTTAGAATCTCCAGCATCCAAAGAGTCAAACTCTGCATTGATGGCTGATTCAACCGAGTTTTCACAGGTAAGTACAAAAGACCAACTCTTTGAAAATTATGCTTGTATTGAATGTAACAAATTTAGAGAAAGCATTGATTTGAAATTTGCTAGGTTATTTGACCATAATGATAGCTTAGTAAATGATTTACAACTGTGCACAGAAGTTAATCGTATCTTGAAACAAAATGAGTGTAGTTATAAGGAAAAAATCGAACTTTTAGGTAAATAACGAAGGGAAAACGAGGTTGTTGCTATTAATCAAGCTAATGATATAAAGATTTATTTAAATAATTTGGAAGAAACAAAGAAAGAAAAAGCAGTTTTAGAAGTCAAAGTCAACTCATTAAAACAAAAACTGCATAGCTGGACCAGTTCATCTCACATAGTTCAACACTTAGTGAAAGAACAAAATAAAAGGGAATGGTTGGTTTACAAAGTAGTACCACCACCACATGAGATTCTGTTAAATAGAAAATGTAGACCTATAAATAACAACCCAGTAAAAGATCATGTGGTGTCCACTCCTCTGGTTAGTGACCTTGATTCCACGAGTAAACCGGTGGAATCTGTCACTAAACAGAAGGAGGCTACTTTGAAATCAAAATGCAAGATGCCTATTGTTAATTTGAATGAACAATTTGAAAAAGTTAATGTAAATTCAGGTTTACCAAAGTCTATTTCAGAACCCAAAATGACTAAACCAATTAACCAAACCTGTGTTACACGTCAAAGTCCAAATAAACTAAAGGTTAAAGATGTTAAAAATGTTCAAACAATTAATTTTTTTAAAGAAGCCAAAACATCTAAACGAGAAGTGACAAAACCCAACCAGACTCGTGCTGCACCTGTATCACACTCAACACCACATAAACAGTGTCCCCAACATGTAGAAGGAGATCAAGCTATAGTTGTGGAAAGAGAAGCCACATCTCTTCTAATTGTTCTTATTATCAGACTCCCATAATGAAAATTGAACTTTATCATAATAACCAAGTTCTTCGAAAAGGATTTTTATTACTACACCAAAAAGAACTTATGAACCTAAAGTTCAAACTGTAAGCAAGTCATGTGTTTATCAAAACTGGCTTATGGAAAGAAAAGTCAAGTCCATTGTCTGATAATGAGAATTATAAGAAGAATGATATGCCCTCACCCTCAAATGGATGGTGGGTTGACTATATAATGTGTGATTCCTCTGGGTCGGCCAAGCCAGTTAAGGCTTGGGTCCCACACCTAAACTGATAAATTCCTCTAAATGTGCAGGGTGTCCGTTACAGTCCTATCACAAATACCTGGATTGTTGATAGTGGGGCGTCTAGGCACATGACCGGGAACCTGTCTCTCTTTTCAAATGTCAAACAAATTAAAGGGGACATGTATCATTTGCTGGAAATAAAGGAGGATACAACACCACTCATGGTGAAGTGGAAAACTAGAAAGTAAAGTTTGATAAGGTCAACTACGTTCAACAACTACAGAATAACTTACATTTGGTATCCCACATATGCGACAAAGGATTCAAAGTTGTTTTTGACAACAAGAAGTGCTATGTATTGAAGAAGGATTACATTATCCCAGAGGACTTAATCTTAATGTCAGCTTCTTGTCAAAGGCAATAGAGAGGGACTCCATCTCCTAAAATATGAGGATGGGACACATAAATCCATGGAAGATGAATCATCTGATCCAAAATGATTTAGTGAATGGAGTAAATGTCAAGAATTTTCAACTTCCGGAAACAGACCAAGAAGTCTCACAAGGCAAAGAAAGTAAATTCCATTGACCTGACTCTATAGTTCTACACATGGATCTCTTTGGTCTTGTCAGCAACAAGAGCATCGCTAGTGATTTGTACTGTTGCAGGATCGTTGAAGGGTTAGTTACAACATAACAACACAAAGAGAAGATTAACTAAACTTTTATCAAATAGTAAACAGGATTAACCAAGTGTTGAGATACTAAGAACAAAAGTAAAGTAAGAGACATAACACAAAGACACAAGTGTATGGTTTTCAAGAATGCAGTATATTGCCTTCTCTATGTTCTATTACAAGTGTTACAAAGCATTTTTAAAAGATACAAGAACATGAGATACTTATACTACATCCTACAGCCGGCTATACTTTGAAAGCTAGTTGGATGCAGTTGACTAGACACAAACAAAATCAATTGTAGAGTCAAAAGGCAGATTGCCTTTTGAGTTGTGACTATGACATGCCATAGCTCACATCCTTATCTATTACAAAAAGGAGAAAGTACATAAAGTAGAAAGTTACAGACTCAAGACCTCAATGTACAGTTACCAAAAGTATGGACCTTTTCACCAAGTCATGTAAGTTGGTGACTTGCAGAGGTGCAGCGGAAAGGTTTCTGGCTTTATGGAATAGTACATCAAATAAAGCATGTTACTAAAAGTCTTCAGAAGAAATCTGTCTTCGTGAACTTGAAGCATGAGAAGACTTTGTCTCTGAGGCTTCTGAAGACTTCATGTTTGGCTCTGGAAGATATTGGTCTTGGCTTCGGAAGATTTCACACTTAGAGTATTTTCTATTTCATGTGTGAAACTTCCTAAGCTTCTTCTTTAATGCACTTGTGCAGCATGCAAGAAAGACTTAAGATGTTTAGGTTGCATCAGCCTCTTCATTAATCTCTACAACTCCCCCTAGGCTGATGCTACCAAAACACTTTGAAAACTTCAGATGTTAACAGTCCTCATTAAGATGATCACCATTCCCTTCTTCATAAGATGATTAGGATCCTTCAGACTGTCAAAGTGTCTTCTCATGTCAAAGAGATCATGCAGAGGCAACTGAAACATATCTTGCCATGTATAAATGTCTTTAATGCCTTGATCTCTAATAACATGCCATCTTTCTGGATTTGTGGTGTATGTCCAAGACAAGATGTGTCTTCCTATTTCTAGAGGAGCTATTTGAATTGGAGTTGGTGAAGCTTCCCCTGGCTGCATATCCTCAGGCTGTTCTGATTTATCCTAAGGTTTAGAAGGGGATGCAGGCTTCTTCTTCTTCTTAGGCTTTGGTCTAGAAGCCATCCTCATCTTTCTCCTTCCAAATTTTAACTGAGAAGACTGGCCTACAACACCAGATTGCTCTTCACTGTCTTTCTCAGTTGGGACTTCCTCCCTCTCAGGTTTAGATGGAGAGGGAGTTTGACCCTGCTGTTGATTAGAAGATGAAGCTTGCTGAGCATTAGCAGGAGGTCCGGGTTGTGTTGTCTCTGGTTGTTCAACCTTAACCTCCACTTCAGGTGGAGCCTGACTTGGAGTGGAGTGTAAGTTAGTGAGCTCTCCACTCTTAAGCTTGTGCTTGATTACCCTGATATGCTCATCCATAGTGGATAGAGACATGGGTCCAAGTCTCCTTCCGGAGAATCCATACAGCTTCAAGAAGCTCATCATCCTCTGCCTATCACAGACTTTTTCATGCTCTTTTGGATGATGGCTCTTGATTTTGCAGCTTCTTCCCTTAGCTTCTTCTTTGTTGTCTTTCTTTCCTTGACTAGCTCAAGCTCAATTGTTTTATGTACTCGAACTTAATATAGTCATAAGGAAAGGGAAGGAGTGCATCTGCCTGATAGAAGCCTATGGCACTTAGGTAGTTAATCATCTTGATTCTATCTTCTTCTTTATCTACCTGAGGTTCTTGTTGAACCATATCCTCTTATTCAGGAATTTCTTGAACTAGGGAGAGGGTAGGCATACCTTTGTACAGTCTTTTTCTTCTTCTCTCTTCTTTGACTTGTACTAGGAGTTCTGCATCTTCTGCCTCCTTCTTCTCTCTTGACCTTTCCAGGTCAACCAGTTCATTCAACTCATCTAAGGGAAGAGAAATGACAATATATATGTCATAGCTCCTTGTCTGCAGATAGTTTATCCTACTGCCCTTAACTCATCATTCTGAGTATCTGGTTTGGGGGCAGCCCTGATTGCAGACTCCATGAGTCTTGGAGACTCAGTAGAGGAACTTTCTCCCCTTAGCCTCATTTTCCTCTCTCTCTCCTCCTCCTCAATCTCCTCAGATGTCATCTTTCTTTTCCTTTTGTCACTCATAGACCTTTGTGACTCAGGGTGGAGAGAGCTTTGGCCTTCATTGCTTGTTGCAGCATCTAAGCTTAGGCCAGAGAGAGGTTGAGAAGCACCTTCACCAGCAAGTGTCTCAGAAGGAATATGGATCTCTGCAGCAGTTTGAGATGATGAGACAAGGCTCTTAGGTTCTGTCGCTGGGCCTTCAGTCAAGGTTTCCCCTATGAAGCTAATCTTAGGATCTGCCTCAACATCCAGTTGACCGATGATATTGCCTGATTGCCTAAGTCTCCTTCTTAGGCTGAACTCTGCAGTGATCCTGTCTTGGATTCTTTTAGCCATTCTGTCAGCTTGTCTTGATTGGCTTGGGTTGACAAGTGGCATGTTGACTAGATCCAGACCTTCATAGTAGTCCAGGTCTGAAAATTGAAGACTTCTTGCTGTCCTTAAACTCTTATGATGATTAGGGTCTTCCTGTTGTATTCATACCTCCACCCAATGATGTGATTGGAAGATGGTGAAGGTGACATAGCCCTTGGTATCCCATCCTCAAACAGACTCTATATGAAGGAGTTTGTGTAGTGCACATCAATGTGAACTAGAGGAGGTTGCTGAGAATGCACAGTTGCAAGTGAGAATGGTGAGTCCTTAATGTCCATTCTCTCTGAAGAACTCCCAGGTTCTGTGGTTGTACTGACTTTCTCCCCTTTTTGGTAGCATCACCCACTTGCATAGGTGAGCTGGAAGATAGGTCAATCACATCCACAGGTTCTTGTGTTCCTGGTTGAGCTCTCCTTAAGGGTCTCCCAACTAGTATTTCCTTAAGATATGAAATCTCAAGTTGCTAATCATTGTTCGTGTTGTCTAAGGTAGTCACCTGAGATTCAAAGTGACTGACCTTTGAGACTAGGTAAGTGCATATTTTAGACAATTTTTGCACCAGTAGTCTCAGAGTCCACTCATCTTAATCAGAAGATTCATTGGGGGATGAGATGATTGGATCAGAGTCCGCTCTCTCACCACCAGCTTGAGGTTCTTGGCTGTTGGTTTTCCTCTGCTCACTGGCAGTCTCAGTTGAGATGTCAGTGGGCTAAGTTACCATGGTTGAGGTCTTAATGATGTAATCACTTTCAAAAGTGAGAGTCTCTTCCATATGGACATCCTGAACAGGTTCAGGAGTGTCCACCTCAGTTGTAGGTGACTGATGTGGAATAGATGTAGGAGACTCAGGAGTACTCATGTCTCTTTGAGTAGGTGAAAGAAGAGAGATTCATTATACTCACTGAACCCTATATCTTCATCAGTATAGAAGTCAAGGTTAGGAATTGGTTGGTTGAGATCTATAGGCTGGGGATTGTAGCTGTCCCCTGAAGGTTGATCAGTTGAGTGTTGAGACTCAGAGAGATGGCTTAAGGAAGTTGGGCTAATGAGCTCATCAGGCTGAGCATGAGGAACCTTAGCACTGATTCTTGAAGAGATGGGAGTGATCTGCTCCTCAGGAGAATGGGAGCTCCAGTGTCCACTTCTTCTGTATGGGTGAGTATATGGGGGCCTCCACAGACTGAATAGCCTGAGTAGGGTTGTTCGTTTGGATTTTCTTTGGTAAGTGATGGTGATTTGAGGCTGTGAGAGTGGTTGGGAAAAAGCAGGCGTGGGTCAACACTAGCTTGTCCTGCTAGGTTGTCAGCTTGAGCAATGAGCTCTAACATTTTTTGGACCAGGGCTGTTTCTACCCCAGAGAACACAGTGGGTTTTCTTAGAATTTTAAACATGTCGGGCTTCATTTGTCCCAATTTAAGAATATTACCTATTTTCCTCAACTGTGAGCCCAGTTAACAGTTAAGAATGTACTGGACATATCTAGAAAACATGTAATACTCTAAGGAGTCTAAATTAGCAAGTAAATTTGTATAAACAAACAATGAATACCTGAATTTGACCCCTGAACCATTCCATGGATTATGAAGGAGAGATCCTCAGGAATCTGGTCCCATCCACCATGCTTGTTTGATAAGCTGTGGATGACCACATGGAGCAGAACTCTCCACTGGGATGAGACCTTCCCTTTCCTAATGGTCTTTACAAAGAAATCCCCCTCATATCCCATCTGCTCAAAGGAATGATTAACAGCTTCCTTTGGAAAAAACACCCTACCTTTTTCATCATCCAGCTGAAGATGTCTGTTGATGATGGCCAGAGTGATGAAGAGTTTTCTTCCCTGCACTGTGGCAGACAGTGCCTTCTCCCCATCAATAATGACCTCTTGGCAGGTCTTCCAGAATTCAAGCAGCTGATTCTCATAGAGTGGAGGATCAATGGTTAGGGAGGTGAAGTAGTTTGATAGAGTTAGGAAATGAAACCACTGAGAAATGAGGATCTTCTCAGAGCTTAACAGAGCAACCTGATTGTGTTATTGTGTAGCTGCATGGTAAAGTTAGGATCATTTCTGTGAGCAAGGTTGGCCATTTTGAAGTAGCTTTAAGGATGAGAAAGAAGAAAGAAAGAAATTTCAGAGAGAAATTTGGGGTTTTAGGTTTGGAGGAAGAACAGATGATAGAAAGAGGGGGGAAACCGTTGGGTTTATATGTGAGAAGGATTTCAGATAATTTAATGAAGAGGATAAACTTCAAAATCCGGATATCGGTCCCACCTCTAAAAAGGTAGTTTACTTTTGCTCAAAAAGTAGTTTTCTTGGAAGTCTAAAAGCTTCTGAAGGTTAATTATCTTCGGATTTTTAATTAAAAAGCTTCCGAAGCTAAAATGACTTCGGAAGAATTTTTGAGAGATTTGAGAATTTTGCTTCGGAAAAGAAATTAAAACTTGAATGCTTTGTATATAAACCAACAAAGCTTCCGAGAGTTAATTTTGCTTCGGAAGTAAATGGTCCTTGAAAATAAGTAAGTGTGTGAGACAAGTATTTAAGCTTCGGAAGATAAATTTGAAAACACTTCCGAAGGTAAATTTCTCAGAGAGTTATTTATTTGGAAGACATGATTTACTTCCGAGGTTAAAAGCATAACTTCCGAAGTATCAGAAATTTTCAAAGGTCTAAGAAAAGTCTTCAAAAAGAGATTTTCATCCAAAGAAAACATGAGCTTATGAAAGTGATGAACTAGACAACTTAGGACACATATAACTTTTAAAGAAATAATAAGAATTAGTTTTAAGAAAAGCTTACTCAAAGTTTATCATCCTAATAGCTGATATTAGATATTTAAATCTTTGTTCATCAAAGGCTTTTGTAAACACATCAGCATATTGTTCATCTGTTTGAACTTTGACTAGTTTAATTAATCCCTTTTCATAGTTATCTATTATTAAATGATACCTAATATTGATGTGCTTTGTCCTTGAGTGCTGCACAGGGTTCTCTGTGATTGAGATAGCACTGTTGTTGTCTATATGAATAGGAGTCTCCTTGAAGTTTAACCCATAGTCCAGCATCTGATTTTGAATCCAAAGTACTTGAGCACAGCAGCTTGCAGCAGCAATGTATTCAACTTCAGCAGTGATGCAGAGACACAATATTGTTTCTTGTATTGCCATGAGACACCCTTCCACCAAGAAATTGACATCCCCTAGATGTAGACTTTGCAGGCATGTTGCAACCACCATAATCACTATTTGTATAGGCATACGGATTGAAGTTGGAATTCTTAGGATACCATAGACCAAGTGTTGATGCACCTTTGAGGTATCTTAGAATCCTCTTGACAGTGATAAGGTGAGACATCTTAGGGTTGGCTTGATATCTTGCAAAAATACATGTAGCAAACATGATATCAGGCCTGCTAGCAGTAAGATACATAAGAGACCCAATCATAGCCCTATATAAGTGCTCATCTACACACTTCCCCTCAAGATCAAAACCAAGAGAGTGGTTTCTCGCTATGGGTGGCTTAGCAATCTTATAGTCAGTCATATTGAACCTATTGAGTATGTCCTGAACATACTTTGACTGACTTATGAAGATGCCATCTTCAACTTGCTTCACATGAATTCCCAGAAAGAATTTGAGTTCCCCCATGGCACTCATTTCAAATCTGTCTTTCATCAGCTTCTCAAAGAATTTGCAGAGCTTTGGATTAGTTGAACCAAAGATGATGTCATCCACATATACTTGAACTAGCAATATGTCTTTATCTTGTTCTTTGATGAAGAGAGTTCCATCTATAGTACCTATCCTGTATCCATGTTACAAAGATACTCTGATAGTGTCTCATACCATTTCCTGGGTGCCTGATGCAGCCCATAGAGAGCTTTGTCAAGCTTGCAGACATAATCAGGATGATCAGGATCTACAAAAACAGGTGGCTGTTTGACATAAACCTCTTCATCTATCACTCCATACAGAAAGGCACACTTCACATCAAGTTGAAAGACCTTGAAGTTCTTCGCCACTAGAGCAAAGACATCAGTGTAGTCAATCCCTTCCTCTTGTGTGTATCCTTGAACAACCAGTGTAGCTTTGTTCTTGATGATGATGCTTCTATTATCTTTCTTGTTCCTAAACACCCATTTGGTTCCAATTGTAGTCTTCCCAGAAGGAAGATGACAATAGTTCCAAACTTTCTGCCTTTTGAATTGAAGCAGCTCTTGTTGCATAGCTTCAACCCAACTTCCATCCTTTAGAGCTTCATCAACTTTCTTTGGCTCTATTTGGGATAGAAAACAAGAGTGAGGACAAAGATTTGCTTCATGGGTTTGTCCTCTTGTCTTTACCCCTAGACAACATCTCCAATGATGTTTCTGGTAGGGTGAGACTTGTGGATCCTAAGCTGAGGGATCACAACAAGTTGTTGAGAGAGATCCAAATCAAAGAAATTTAGATCTGCATGGATGTTTCTCCTACCACATTAGCACACTTTTCAAGTGAAACTTGATCCAAGTAGTGTGTGACATCACTGATGTCCTCATCAATGGTGTGATTAGTGGCATCAAGAAATTTTTTGTCACTGTCACCACCACCATTGTTATCTTCCACAGTGGAAGTGTTCTTATCTGGTTATAGAGCCTCTGAGCTAGAATTTTAAGGCATACCAGATGTATCAGCTGAGTTTGTCATTGTTGTATTGACAGAAACCTCATTTGCAGAAGTGGTTCCAACTGGAGCTGAAGATATATGACTTGAGGATCTTCCTAGCTCGAATCTTGGATCAGGATCATCTGTATTTAAATTTGCTGCAGATCCTGAAACATTCTCACAGGATTTGTTAAAACAGTTGGTAAGCAAATCAAGATCAAACAACCATCTAGACCAGAACCAACAACACAGGGTGTGTGTTCATTGAAAGTCACATTGGCTGACTCCTCAACAATTCTAGTTTGAGATTGTACACTCTATAAGCCTTAGCTTGGGAAGAGTATCCAATAAAGTGTCCATCATCTGATTTCTCAGCAAACTTGGCAATTTGATCTTTGGTATTCAAGATGGTGCAAGGACATCCTAATGACCTGAGAAAACCAATGAAAGGTTTCCTCTTGTGTCAAAGTTCATAAGGAGTCTTTCCATGAGTCTTAACTACTAAAACTCTGTTCTGCACATAGCAGGCAGTGTTGACTGCCTCTGCCCAGAAGGTGATGGCAGTTTAGAGTCAGACAACATGGTTCTTGCTGCTTCAATCAGTGTCCTGTTTCTCCTCTAAGCAACACCATTTTGCTGAGGAGTCCTGGGAGCACTGAATTGCCTTGTAATACCCTTTTCATCACAAAATGTATCAAGGGTTTGGTTCTTAAATTCAGTTCCTTGATCACATCTTATGATTTTGACCTTGTGATCAGACTGATTCTCAATCTTTAAGATGAAATTCTTTAGAATCTCAGGAGTTTCATCCTTATTTCTAAGGAAGAAAACCCAAGTGAATCTTGTAAAGTCATCTGTGATCACTAGATAGTATAAGGTCCTTCCTAAACTCATGACACTGGTGGGGCCAAAGAGATCCATATGTAACAAGTGCAGGGTGTAGTGATGGATTTCTTTTCCTTAGGCTTGAGAGATACCTTATGTTGCTTCCCTTTCAGGCATGCAACACAGTGGTCATCACTTGTAAACTTTTTCTTTGGCATTCCAGTTACCAAATCATGCTTAATTAAATTATTCATGTTCTTCAAGTTTACATGGCACATTCTTTTATGCCATTGGAAAGACTCATCACTATTGGCTTTAGACAGAAAGCATGAAACTTCTTTAGTGGGAGGGGTTTCTTGCAAATCCATCTTGTACATGTTTCCTTTCCTGGGGCCTCTAAGCAGGATATGCCCATGAGGAATGACCACACCAGGCTTAAGAACAATGCACTCATGCTCATTAAAGAGCATGTTATGACTCTGATCACAAAATTAAGATACACTCAGAAGATTATATCCTAGCTCCTTTACAAAGTTTACCTTTTCTATGCTGAGCTTACCATTTGTGACATTCCCTTTCCAGAAATGCAGCCACCTTCATCTCCTCCAAAAGCAACTAGTCCTCCATCAATCCTTTCAAAGTTCTGGAGTAGTGACCTATTTCCTGTCATGTGCCTGGAACAGCCACTATCTATGATCCAGACATTTCTGTCTGTCTTTAGCTATTCCTGCACAAAGAGAATGATTAGTTACATTTGGAAACCCAAGCCTTGCTTGTCTTAGGCTCATTTACAGGAGGTAATTCAATAGTAATAGGTCCTATGGTTGTAATAAGAGGATCTTGAGCTATTGTTGATAGAGAATTCTCAGTCACTTGGTCTTTCTTAGACATCCACACCACCTTGGAGTCTTGGACTTGACCTTCAAAACTTCGGAAGTTTTGATGACTGATCCTTCGGAAGATTCTGCAGTCATTGCAGCAGACTTCAGTGCTTCGTAAGAACTCCTGTCTTCTGAGACCAACTTTTCTTCCGAGGGTAATTTTCCACGTGCCTTCTTCTTAGAGTTTGAGCTTCCAAAGGAAACAGGTTTTCCTTCCGAAGCTTGAATCTTCTTAGAACTCTTTGAAGCCTTTGTTTTGGTCATATGGATAGTACCTTTAGGATTGAAGGGACAATCTTTGGCAATGCGAGTGATACTTTCACACATAACACAATTCATCTTCTTCTTCACAAGAGTCTTTTCTTTGGAATAGGACTGTCTTTGGTCACATCCCTTATCCACCTTCATCTTTGCAGACGATGAGACAATCCTCTTGCGCTGAGGACTGTGCTTGGTTTGATGGTCCAGGCTGTGCAGTAGTGGTGCACAACAGATCAATCTTCTTATTGCTGCTAAGATGAGTTGAATAAGAACCAGAACTCTTTGTAGAAGAGCTTTGGTTTATGTCTGCAGTCCCTACCACTTTAAACCCTGTAGAGATAAAAACTTGTTTCTTCTTAGACTCAAAAGTAGTCTTGATTTCTTAAGCCTTCCTTGCCTTTCTTATGCTCTTTCTGATCAAGTTCTTTCTCATGGACTTGGTCATCACAGTCTTCACTTTCTCCTCAGAGGATAGTGGCCCTTCTTGGAATCCTCCTCTTCACTCTTTTCAGACGGATTCTTCAGTATCTCTTCTTCATCCTCTTCACTCATGGGGTCTATGTGAGGAAGCTCATCTTCACAAGTTCCACACCAGGAGATCTTACTGACAAGATTGTGTGTGGAGGAGCTATCTCATTTGATCCTAGTCCCTGCCTGTTTTGATTGCACACTTTGTGTGTGTAGAGATGAGGATATCATGTTCTTGAAGGTCTCTTCTTCAAGAACACTCTTTTTCTGCCTTGGCTTTGCTCATCACAAGCTCAGCCTGGCACTCAGTTAACTTGGTTATGAGATCTTTGATCTGAGTCCTAAAATCTGTGTGTTCGTGTTTCAGAACTGAAATGGTTTTCTCTAGTCCTCTATTTTCAGCTTATAATCATTTTCAGACTTTCTAAAATTAATTTTAAAGTATTTAAGGACTCAAGGTCAGATTCTCTTTCCAAGTTGTAGGACCTATACCTGTTAACTTTAGCAATGCATTCAAGAGTACAGAGATGTTCTAATACCTTGGCATCATCATGATCAGCCATTAGTGCTTGGTTTGGAGAAGCATCTTCCACCTGAAAGCTCCAATCAAAGCCTCCTACTTCAACAACAACAGCAGCTTGCTGCTTTGACTTCTTATTATGGAGAGCTTTGTCAGTGTAGTTTTGTCTGGATTGTGTTTGGCCACCATTTGTTCTAGGTGCCTTACATTTTCTGGCATAGTGGCCCATCAAGTTACAGTTGTAACACTTGACTTTGCCTTTGTCCAGTCCAAACTTTCCGCTGCTTGCATTGCTTGGAAACTTCCTTCCAATTCTCTTGTAGAACTTCATGGCTCTGTGAGTGAGAAGAGCCATCTGCTGGACTATTTCCATAGACTCCAGATCATCTGGATAAATACAGTCCAGGTCTTCAAGAGTGAAAAGAGAGTTGCCACAACTTTCATCAGAAGACATAAAAGCTTGAGAAGAGCTTGTCTCTTGGAATGGGTTCCTTGAGTGTAGTTCTCCCTTGGTGTCTCTAGGAAGGTGATGAAAGGATCCTTTGGTGAATTGTCAGGGTAGCATAAGAGATGATGTTGGGTTCTATGCTATCCCTTTCAATCACATGTAGGGCTGAACCCATTTGATTGTTGGAGTTGCCAGATGAACCTTGCATGTTCATCTCCATTTGGTAGCCACTGAGAATCCCAAATAACTCTATTAGATTAAGAGTTTTGAGATTTTCAGTTCTCTTGATCACCACACAGTAGTGTGTCTATTGCCTAGGAAGTGAGGACATGAACTTCCTTACAATGTCTCTGTTTTCAAGAGAAACTCCACCATCCACTAGGGTATCCACAATCTCAACATACTTGAAATACTACTAAGTCATGGTTTCACCTGTTTTGAAGGTGAAGTTTTCAAACTGTTGCTTCAGGAGATCCTTCTTATTCCCCTTGGCTTCAGAAGTACCCTCATACATCAATTTCAGTGCATCCCATAGCTGCTTGGCTGTTTTGCACTTCTTGAAACCTCTGTATACAGAGTTTGGAAGGGCAGTTTGAAGGGCTGTCATGGCTTTTCTGTCTATCTCTACTCTCTTCCTATCTTCATCAGAGTAGTTAGCCACATCTTTGGGGATCATACCAGCACTAGTAGCAGAAGGAGTGCTAGGTATGAAAGGTCGATTCTCAATAGACTCCCACATTCTTGAATCAAGAGACCTGATGAAACCATACATTCTTAAACAACAGGTATCAAACTCATCAAGAGTGATTAGTGGGGACTTGTTTATGGTTCCAGTTTCCATATCAGTTTTGGAATTGGCTAACATTTGAAAAGTTTAGTATTTGTGTGTGTGAGGGATCTTAAGATGGTGAGATCTTATATCAAGAGCCTGAAAAAGCTCTGATACCAAATGGGGGATCCTTGAAAGGGTAGTTACAACACAACAACACAAAGAGGAGATTAACTAAACTTTAATCAAATAGTAAACTGGATTAACCAAGTGTTGAGATACTAAGAACACAAGTAAAGTAAGAGATAGAACATAAGAACACAAGTGTATGGATTCAAGAGTGTAGTATATTGCCTTCTTATGTTCTATTACAAGTGTTACAAAGCATTTTTAAAAGATACAAAAACATGAGATACTTATACTACATCCTACAACCAACTATACTTTGAAAGCCAGCTGGATACAATTGACTAGACACAAACAAAATCAATTGTAGAGTCAAAAGGCAGATTGCCTTTTGACTTGTGACTATGACATGCCATAGCTCACATCCTTATCTATTACAAAAAGGATAAAGTACATAAAGTAGAAAGTTACAGACTAAAGACCTCAATGTATAGTTACCAAAAGTATGGACCTTTTCACCAACTCATGTAAGTTTGTGACTTGCAGAGGTGCAGCGAAAAGGTGTCCAGCTTTATGGAACAGTACATCAGATAAAGCATGTTACTAAAAGTCTTCGGAAGAACTCTATCTTCATGAACATGAAACTTCGGAAGACTTTGTCTCTGAGGCTTCGGAAGACTTCATGTTTGGCTTCGGAATATATTGGTCTTGGCTTCGAAAGATTTCACACTTAGAGTATTTTCTGTTTCATGTGTGAAACTTCCTAAGCTTCATCTTTTATGCACTTGTGCAGCATGCAGGAAAGACTTAAGATGTTTAGCTTGCATCAGCCTCTTCATTAATCTCTACAACTATTATATAGTCACTAATGACTACTCAAGATACTCTTGGGTAATGTTTCTGAAATCCAAATCAGAGACATTTGAATCGTTCAAACAGCTGGTGACAACATTGGAATCTCTCTAGAAGCTGAAAGTGCGACAATTCTTCAGATAATGGCACGAAGCTCATGAACCAGTGGATGGAGGTTTTCTGCAAGGGAAAGGAATTGTACCCGAGTTCACATCTGCCTACACTCCATAATCAACAGAGTTGCTGAACGAAGAAAAGGAGCTTGAAACAGACAACAAGAACGATGCTAGCCGACTCGAAACTACCCATCCAGTTTTGGAACGAGGTAGTTACCAATGCATGTTACACCCTCAATCGAGTCTTGGTGGTCAAACGTCATGGTAAAACATGTTATGAGTTGCTCCAGCGACGTAAACCTAATTTGGAGTTTCTTGAAACATTTGGCGCACCGTGTAGGTTGCAAAAAACTCAGTCAGGGAAGTTTAGTGAGAAGGCTGATGAAGGGATATTTCTAGGATAAAATATATTGAACAAGAGAGTTTATAACAACTCAACGGATCAAGTAGAAGTGTGGTGCAATGTGACGTTCAGAGATACACCACCCCGTGCTGGATAGGGATCCGCATTCTTCTTCGACTATGATGGATTCTTTAAGTCCATCAACATCCCTCTCTCCCTTCCCGATGATGATTTATCGACCAAAATGATGTATGATGTCTTAAACACATTGTCACTAGACTCGACAACATTAGGATCACAAGGTGAATCTTCTAGTCGTTTAGGGGGAGTACTTGAGGTACGCGACTCCTCCTCTGACGATGAAGAAGTGGCGAATGATCAGGTGGATCATGAGGAATAGGTTACTGCTACTGAAAGTACACAAGCATCAAACGTTGATGCCTCTGACACTTTGGAACCTCACACTCCAACGGCTACAGATATTAAACCAAGATTGAAAATCTGGATCAGGAAGTAGTTGTTCCCACCACTCCTGGATCTCGACTAAATGTATATTATCCTCTGGACAATGTCACATGGGATGTACAATCGGGAGTACAGACACAAAATCAGCTATACTTAGCTGATTATGCATCAATCATGGGAAAAGACTATCTTCACGATGGTGCTAATTGATGTTTTGTGTCTTAATTTGAGCCAAAATATGTAAGTGAAGACTTAAACGATAAGGCATGGGTCAGTGCCATGTAAGAAGAACTCCTTCAATTCAAGAAGCTAGGAGTATGGACACTGGTGGATAGACCAAAAGGTGGTAAAGTAATTGGCACTAAATGGGTCTTGAAATGCAAAAAAGATGACCAAGGGGTCATAATCAGAAACAAGGCTTGACTTGTCGTTCAAGGTTTTAGACAACTCGAAGAAATTGATTACAACGAAGTATTAGCACCTGTGGCTAGAATGGAAGCAATTCGTATCTTCCTAGCCTATGCATCTTACAAGAAGATCAAAGTTTTCAACTAGATGTCAAGAGTGCGTTCATTCATGGTGAAATCTGTGAGACAATTTATGTCAGTCAACCCGAAGAATTTGAGGCTTCCTATAATCAGGACAGAGTTTACAAGCTTGATAAGGCTCTCTACGGGTTCCATCAAGCCTCAAGAACATTGTTTGAGAAGCTCTAAACTCATTTGGTGAAACATGGTTTTCGCAGGGGAGTTATTGACTGCACACTGTTCATCAAAGAAATGGATGGCGACTTACTGCTAGTACAAATTTATGTTAATAACATAATCTTCGGTTCCAAAAACCAAGATTTGTGTAAAGAATTTGAATCTATCATGAAAGCAGAATTTGAGATGAGTGCAATGGGGGGAGATGAAGTTCTTCCTAGGATTACACGTGGATCAAACACCAAAAGGATCTTCCTGCATCGTACTAAATATGTAGGGGACATCCTCAGTCGGTTTGACATGAAGAATGCTTCAGCTGCTGGAACTCCACTTGCCACGAACCACGATATGGAACCCGACAAAAACGGTGCTCTGGTTGATGCTACAATGTATAGAGGAATGATTGGATCCCTTAGGTATCTCATATCATCTCCTCCTGATATCATGTACGCGACGTGTCTTTGTTATAGATATCAAGCAAAACCGAAAGTCAACCATCTCATAGGTGTTAAACAGATTTTCCGTTACCTGAAGTGTAATCCAAAACTCGCGTTGTGGTATCCTCATGATGATGATTTTGAGCTTACAGTGTATAATGACTCGGATTATGGCAGTTGCAAAATGAATTACTAGTCAACATTAGCAGGATGTCAGTTCTTTGGTAGACGGCTAGTCACCTGGTAGTGTAAGAAGCAGACCTCCGTTGTGGTGTCAACATGTGAAGTTATTTATGTTGTTTCTGCAACTTGCTGTCCACAAATCATCTAGATTCAACAGTAAATGTGTGACTATGGTTTGCAATTTTCTAACACTCCTATCTATATTGATAATTCTGCTGCTATAGCCATAACAAAAAATCCAGTCCAACATCCTATAACTAAACACATAGGCATTAAGTATCACTTTATACGTGAATGTTTTGAAAAGCAATTAAAGATATGGTTAAAATAAATATGGATTTTCAACGCACTGACTTCTACATAAAAGCATTGATAACCGAGGTTTTTATATCTATTAGAGGTTAATGGCGTGAAAAAGAAAAGTGATGTGATTTCAGAGGAAGAAAACGCCTAGTCCGACATTCGTTATTTTTAGTTTGTTTTATTTTATTTGATTTTCCTGTTTATTAGAATCCAAAAACACAAAAATATTTTCGGTTTTAGAATTTTAGGGGGAGAATAGGTTAGGCTAGTATTAAATTAGCTGCTTTATTTAATTACATAAAAAATTGAGGGAGAATGACAGCTTAGCTAAAAGGAAAGTAATCAAATCTGTGATACTGATTCAACGTTTATGAAAAATGATAGTACACAGTGAACAGATTGTTTGGGACTTCAAAAGAGTTCAACTGATTAAGATGCAAAATTCAAAGTTTAAGTCTGAAAAGTCAAAATAAAAGGAAAAATGATAGTAAAACTAGTATGCTACCAAGGTAACATAAAGAAATTAGACCTAGAGGCTGCTAGTTCATTATATGATATGTTGGTAGATTCAACCCAATAGATAAGTAGACCTCATTGGTGGTTTAAAATTCAAACTAAGTTGTTCAAATTGCTGTGGGTTCCCATCTTATCGCTAGTTAACACAACCATCGCAGTTCCAATAAAGGGTGAAGAGCAAAATAAACGCCACAAATGTGTGGGGACAAACATAAAAAATGAGGAAACACATGGAAAAATGCAAAATGCAATCATGCTAATAACTTATGTTGTTAGTGCGTTATGTGGTAAAAGAAAATAAATGCTCTAACAAGAAGATAGGTTGTGTGCCTCTTTGCTGTGTGGTGGCACTGACCTGAGGATAAGCATAACCTAAATATTCTAGAATTCATTGTTGTTTGCGCCTCTCTGCTGTGCGATGGCACTGACCTGAGGCTTAGCATCTCTTTGAAAGCTCTTGGAGTAGTTTCTTCTTGAAATATACCCTTAGACCGCTCAAAAATCTCCTGAGGAACATTGATTACCATATAAGCGTGGGATCCACAAATGCTTTTTGTAATAATTAAAATTTAACTCATCACCAATGTGTGTCAAAAATCTGTGTATGGATTTAAGAGGACAAGTATACTGACAATCATCGTGGGCTGCAGTTCTTGAAAGTCAAAAACATTGTGTGCATCTTGTAGCTCTAGTATTATTTCCTACAATTGCTATTGACTCTCGGTCAAAATAAGAATCCAGCATCAAAATAGTTTATTAAAATGTCCCAAATGATTCTGATATACCTGTATGATTCCATAATGAATCATACCAGAAATGATAAAATAGAATTGAAACTGTGATGTCCATGAAGTAAAATCGGTTAGAAGTACTCTAATAGGTTTAAATATATCTCCATTCAAAAATAAAAAAAAATATGTGTTGGTTATGTTTTAAATTTCAAGTTGTTTTTATTTATTTTTAGTCATTTGGTAGGTAAAAGTCAGACTATCCATGTGAATTCAATCTGTGAATCACTCACTAAAATGGGTAATCGGGTTTTTAAGTTAAAAGGATCACGTCTGAGGTGATCAACAGTTTTTCAAATTAAAAAGGTCATGTTTAAAATGATCAATGGTCATAATGTCTTATCAATAATTAACAAGTTATTTGTTTGAAACTACATGAGGTCATACTCATAAGTCTTAGCCATTCGCACGACTGGACCATATGTATGGACCAGCCGCACGATTGGATCATGTGTATGAGCCAATCACACGATTGGACCATACGTATTGACCAGACGTACGATTGGATCATAAGCATGGATCAATTTATGCGATTGGATCACCCGAATGAGCCAATCGCACGAATGTAGGATACTGATTGAGTCAGTCGCACGACTGAACCTCAGTCGAACGAATGGATGTGACTAACTGAGCCAGTCGCATGAATGAGCCCCAGTTGCACGAATGAAACATGCAAATAGGTGCAGTCGCACGACCGAAGGAAAAATCAATATAACTAGGGTGAAGTCGGTCGCACATTCTCATCACCCTTCAATCTCTCCTAAATCGCACGAAAGCAAAGTTAATCTGCCAAAATTCGATTACATTGATTTTGATCTATGATTATGATACTAACGTGTACTTTCTTCATCTACAGGTATTTAGTAACTGAAATCGCACAATATGTTCGGTTTAATCAAGCCCTAGTGACCTAAATTGGTCAAAAGCAATAATCGAGACTAAGATGTCAAAATAAACCAACAAACTAAACTAAATCGTTAATTTAAAGAAGTTTTGGTGTTATTTTTAGTGTTTGTGAGTCTAATGAGCCCAACCACAATGTTTAACATTAAGTATAGACCAAGAATGGATCTAATAGTGTCAAACAGAGACTCATGCGAATGGACATGTTGATTAACTTCAATCGCACGACTGAGCTGGGTGTCTGACTCAATTGCACAAATGAACCATGCGTATGAGTTTAGTCGCACGACTGGGTCAACCGGATGGGATAGTATACGATTAAACCCAGTCGTAGGCTCAATCGTATGACTGAGCTCAATTGCACGACTAAGACTCATTCGCATTTTCCATTCGCCCGATTGAACAAACTGATTCAAGCTCATTAATGTTCAAATGCCATCTTATTACATAATTTCTAACATTTATGTATCATGTGATACAGAAACATGACGAGTTGAAGGACTATAGCACGAAGCACAATCTCTGTGTTCATCTGGACGTCACATCCCGGAACGCTTCTGAGTTCGCGGGGATTATTACATTTTATGGAGATCGAGGATCTTCAAGGCTATTTTTACTCCGTGCACACCATACAGATCGTTTCAGTAGGCTTTCTGGGAAAGCGCTGTAGTAGACAGGTCTGCTGAACCACATCGCATTCGGACTTCTATTTTTGGCCAGGAGATAGAGATCAGCGAGGACGTTCTGAGGAGGGTATTAGAGTTGGGTGATAGTGGTATGTGCCTAACCGGACTGTATCCACTGACGGTTCGAGGATTTTTTCATCAGACTAAGTACGTTGGGGACATAAATGCAGGTGTGCTCAACAAGAGCAACCTGTGCCCCCAATTCAAGTACTTAGCCCATATGCTGCTCAAGTGCATAGCCTCGAGGAAGGGAGGCTTTGATGAGATGTTCGATTAGATCCAGAACGCTTACATGGCTCTGAATCATCCATTCAGGTTCTCTTGGATGATATTCACGTACACGGTGGACAATAGAGAGGCCAAAGGCAAGGAAGGATTCTGCATGTACCCTCGTTTTCTGCAGATGATTATTGACCAGAAGCTTCCTTTGCTGCCAAAGGAGAGCGATGATGCTGGTAC
Source organism: Flaveria trinervia (assembly GCA_025506515.1). Lineage (NCBI taxonomy): Eukaryota > Viridiplantae > Streptophyta > Magnoliopsida > Asterales > Asteraceae > Flaveria > Flaveria trinervia. Next base: position 20,429,968 of record CM046442.1, on the reverse strand, counting down.
ACTTGAGGTTATAGATGACACCACCCTTGGGAGGATGAAGGTGTACCGGGGCAAGCAGGTGAAGCCCCCGGTAAGGAGATTATTTGGGCATCTAGCCCGGGAGGACTACGTGGCGCCCACTCGTAAGATGTGGCATCACGATGATGGTGATTCTAACGCTGAGCCTATTGTTATACCCACTGATGATTCAGATGATAAAAACGAAGACCATGGTGATGGTCAAAGCGGTCAAGCTCCAGGTGGATCCGAGCAGGCTCCAATCCATCCCGACTTTCAGATAGATGAGGAGGAAGAGTCGGATAACTAGCCACTGGTGAGGACAGTGGGCAGCAAGGTTATTGCCACTGAGAGAGGGCTTACGGCGGTTAGTGGACGCCTGGGTGAGTCCAGGGATGCTGCTACTCCTACAACTGATCCATCATACATCCTTGACCATCCATCAGCCCATGGGGAGCATCCTCCTCTAATGGCTCGAGGAAGAAGAGGATTGCTCAGCCCCATGGCATGAAGAGCAAGAGGAGGAGGATTACCCTGATCACCACCACATCCACCACTTCTACCACAGCTACCACCGCCACCACTACACCCCTACCACCACTACAACACCTCCCACCATCACTACCACACTTCCAACCACTATTTCCACAACAACCCCTTCACCATCCACTCCCATTCCACCACCCATATTTACAATATCCACCACCACTACCACCACTCAAAGAGCCCGAACCTCTTCTCAATTCCCAATGAGCCATGGACCCACTCTACCCTCTATCGAGCTAGAGGAACAGCTAGCCAACCTAAAACAGATGGTGCTAAAGTTGCTAGCTGTTGATGAGCAGAGAGGTACGCAACTAAGTTAGCTTATGGAGCTCAATGCTGCTCAAGCTCAGCAGATTACCCAGCTGCAGAACAGATTGCAAATTCTATTTAGAGGATCGAGGAGCTAGAGAAAAAGAATAAGAAGATCATGCTCAGGATGAAAGGATCCAAAGATGAGCCTCTAAAGATCAGGGAAGGTGATGATGATGATGATGATGATTCTAGAGAAGAAAATTAAGTGATGATGAAGAATCAAGTGGTAAGAGGAGAGGAGATGATGATAATGAAGAAGGTGATGCTGCTGCATCAGCCTCTACTCAAGGTCAAGAATGGCGTACTAAGAGAGCTCAAGACCAAGGAGCATCGTCTTCAGCTCCTCCAGTTGAAGAATTGACTGATTAAGATAAAAATAAAGGTTAGATGTTTTGTATTTAGAAAACTTTTGTACTTGATTCATATATTACATATGTGTAATTTATGATTATCCATGTTTATCTATGTTTAAAAGTCTTGATTAACTACTAATGATTGATGTGTTAAATGTTTAAATCAAGAAGATAAAACATCCCAGCAAGATGAATATAATATTTCTCCCCTTCAGCAAATCAAGTCTCAATTCACAATGATTCTTGATTTGCAAAGGATTGTGAGAAGGTCAGTGAGCTACACTCCCAAAGAAGTAGAAATCATACACGATCTGACCGACGAGCAACTTGCAGAGATGTTCAGACTAAATCCTGACGAGCTCGTCAAAGACGCTCCAAAGGATGATATTATGAGTGATGATGAGCTAAACGATGTTGATGAAATAAAGATAGAGGATGTCATGTTTAATCACTATTCAGAGTACATTGACCGAGAGGGAAATGTGATCCCCGACTTGGGTAACACTCTCGGCAGTGCTACATTTAAAAACCTGGATGAGATGGGGAAAGAAACATATAAGAATGAAAGCCAAGCCCAAGCCTTGGATGCAGATGTTGATATAAAGAATGTTGAATGGGCAGCTTGTTTTGCTGAAATACGAGCCCAACGCACAAGTGAAAAACAAAATGCCTACACTAAACTCTACAACTTCATGAAACAACTGAAGGTGTCTGGCAAGATTATTGCATGGGTGTAATTTGAGGATTTAAATATGCATGCTGTAAAAATGGAGAAAGGAATAGAGTACTTCAGATATCCACATGATCTGAAGACTCTCCCAGGTTTTGAGCTAACCCAACTGGCACACTTAAATCTGCTATATGTTGATCCTAGAAAGATGTCAGGTTGGTTTGAGGCTGCTCTAAAGAAGGAATACCACACGAGGTGGGTAAACTTTAGACCTCAACAACCGAAGAGGTACATCCACAGGTCTGAAGTGGATCCAATATCTGGAAAGGCTAAATTCGTGCTGAAGTGGAGTCCCCCACGCACAATGTCGAATATTCCCTTACAGGAAATGCCTCAGGACTTCACTCCACACTTCAAATGGTGGTATTATGATTGGAGAACAGGCAAAACGGTCATAGTTCTAAATAGAGAGGGAAAATGGAAACTATCCGGGTATTCGATCCAATATGGCTTACAAACTTGTCTGCCGAAGATGTCTACACTTTGTACAAGTGGCCACTATTCTATGACGCACAAGAAGTTGTACAAGCCCTCCAATTCCAGAATGTTATACGACTCTCTTTGCATTTGAAATACATGCAGGAGTTAAAAGAGAGGAGAAATACAAGAGGTTTGCGGAGCTTATGAAGAATGTCAGACGTTAAAGTAAACTAGGTCTAATGGGGAGTTTGTTGATACATATGTACCTAGTATATGAGGTTTAGTCCTATGAATGGAAACCCTACCCTATAAATACCACCTAATTCATGGAAAAACAAAACAATTCGAATACATAATCGTACTCTAGCCGTTCGAAGACTCAAGATAACCTGTTCCATGTTCATAGATCACAGTTGATCATGTTCAAATCATTCTTAACGTGTCATTAATCCTTAGATTGATCTGAACTATGTTCTCCCTGATTGGATCGCTAATCAAATAGGATTCCGCACTATTTGAGTTGGTATACGCGTAGAATCAGTTAGTACTCTATACGTAAACGGTCCTAACAAGTGGTATAAGAGCTTTGGCTCATGATTTTGTGTGTGATTCGATCGTTTTGGTGTAAAAATCACGTTTTTTCATCCAAAACATCTTTTTGAGTAAAACAGTGTTTTTGAAGTCTCCAGATCTAAAAGTTCACGTTTTTTAGCTTACGGCAGATTAGGGTTCGCAAAAAATCATATTTTTGTGTCAAAGTACCAAAAACACTCTAATTTTCAAATCCAGCAGCCTTAGTCGCACGATTGGCTCAGTCGCATAACTAAACTCAATCGCACCTCCCATACGGACGATTGAACTCCGTCGCTCATACATTCGTACAACTGAACACCCCATTCACATTGTCCATCCGCACTTGCTCAATGGAATGATTGACTCATCCGCATTGGTTCAATCGCATGATTTATTCATCCGTATTAGTCCATCCGCACGATTGACCCAATTGCATCTCTCCATTCACACCAGTGAAACAGTTTTGTTCTAAGTCTCAAAGTATAAAGAAATGGAAGATCACTACTCGACGTTTACTGCAGGTAGGGACTCACGTATCCAGTACCGGTAACTTTTGGAAAATGAGATTGGGAATCACAATAAGCCGCCTAAGCTTATCACGTTAGACAATTACCCACAATGGAAGCAAAGGTTTGAAATTTATCAAAATGGTGTTGATCCCAATCTGTGGGAATCAATCGAGACTGGTTATAGTTTTCCGGTTGGTGTTGATGGCCTCAAACTTACTCTAGGCGGCATGAATGATAGCCAGAAGGTGAAGTACAATTCTGAGAAGAAGGTGTATGCTCTGTTGAGTCAGTCGATACCTAAGGATATATTCCATTAGTTTTCTAAGAATAATCAGACAAAGAAATTATGGGAGGCTTTGGAAAAACGATATAACGGGAATGCATCGTTAAAAGCTCTAAAGATGACAGCTTTGAAGAAGGAGTTTGATAACTTCTCATCGATAGGTAAGGAGAGCTTGGATGATGTCATAGACCGATTCTACCATTTAAGGAGTGAGTTGCACACTCATGGGTTACAATGTCAATGGAAGATAAGGTATCAAGCTTTGCCGATGGTCTGCCAGAGAAGTGGGACTCGTCCTGAAACTTAGGGAGGAGGAACCGAGGATGAAGTACAGGTCTCCAAAAGGATCTTATGATCAGAACCCGTCTCTGTATAATTGAACTTCCACCTCAAAAAGCTCAGGAGCACTATTTCAAACTGCATTTGTGTCAAGTTCAGCAGCTCCTCCCTAAGCCTATACTTCAGGATCTGAAATGTCAGGGTCATCTAGCACCCAATATATAGTACCTGAATGAAACGCTACGAAGTTGAAGACTGAGAATCTCGGGAATATCACTGTGGAGGTTGCAAAGGAGCATATGGATCTCTTAGCTGTGGTTGTTCATTCTTATGATGGTCTAGTTGCAGGAAGATCCGAAATTGCCATCTGGGTGATGAGGATTATGAGCAGGTGGACGAGAATGAATTGGAAAGAATGGACATTATGTGGGCGTTGGCAAGTGTTGTTCAAAGAGCCAAGAAGTTTGTGAAGAAGACTGGACAGAACTTGATGGCTACAAAGGATACAACTTTTGGTTTTGACAAAACCAAAGTTACCTGTTTCAACTATGGAGAAAAGGGGCACTTCAAATATGAATGTGCAAAGACCAAGAAGACAGGTAACGGTAATCCTTTCTTATCATTCAATCGTAAAGACTAACCCACAAGTGAAGCTGCATCATCAAGCATAGATCCTAAGGCTTTGACGGCACAAGATGACGAAGGTCAAGATTGGACCTTTCGTTTTGTAACCCCGGGTGAATCAAACATTGCAAATGTTGAGATTTTGGATGATGAGACTGCAAGTGAAGGTGATATAGCAGTTGAACTAGTAATGTCAGATCATGAAGATACTGCTAATATGGTCACTCACCTGAATGAAGAGGATCTTAGAACTACAGGTTTAGAATCTCCAGCATCTGAGAAGTCAAACTCTGCACTGATGGCTAATTCTACCGAGTCTTCACAGGTAAGTACACAGACCAACTGTTCTAAATCATGCTTGTAATGAATGTAATAAATTTAGATACAACATAGACTCAAAATTTCCTAGGTTATTAAATCACAATGATAGCATAATAAATGACTTATAACTGTGCACAGAGGCTAACTGGATTTTAAAACAAAATAAGCATAGTTATAAAGAGAAAATAAAGCTTTTAAATAAACTACTAAGGGAAACTGAAGTTGTTGCTTTTAACCAAGAAAATGACTTAAAGTTCTATTTAATTCCCGAGAAGAAAATAAGAAAGAAAAGGCAGTTTTTGAAGTCGAAGTAAATTCATTAAGACAAAAACTACATAGTTGGACCAGTTCTTCTCACATAGTCCAACACTTAGTGAAAGAATGCAACAATGGGGAGGGTTTACGTTACAAAGTGGTTTCACCACCACATGAGACCTTGTTGAATGCTAAATGTAGACCTATAAATAACACTCCAATCAAGGTTCATGTGGTGTCCACTCCTCTAGTTAGTGATCTGTCACTAAACAGAAGGAGGCCACTTTAAAATCTAAGGGTAAGATGCCTATTGTTAATTTGGATGAGCAATTTGAAAAGGTTAAGATGAAGTCAGGTTCTAACATGTCTAATTCTGAACCCAAAAAGACGAAACAAGTTAACCAACCTCGTGCACCATGTCGTAGTCCAAATAAACAACATGGTACAAATGTTAAAAATGTTCAAACTATGAATTTTGTTCAAAAAGCTAAAACATCTAAAAAAAGTGTCAAAACACAAACAAACCAAAGTTACACATGTGTCATACAGTTCCCCACAGAAACCGTTCCACCAACATGTTGAAAGTAGATCATGCTATAATTGTGGAAAGTATGGACACATTGCTTCTACCTGTCCTTATTATCAGACACAAAGAAAGAAATTGAACTTCATAATCCTAAACCAAGGTCTTCTAAAAGGAGTTCTATCACTCCACCAAAAAGGATTCGTGAACATAAATCTCAAACTGTAAGCCAGTCGTCTGTTTATCACAAAGATGCCTTACACAAAACTAGCCTATGGAAAGAAAAATCAAGCACAGTGTCTGATATTGAGAACAAGAAGAAAACAGATCTGCCCTCACCCTAAAATGGACAGTGGGTAGAATTTATGATGTGTGATGCCTCTGGATCACCCCAGATAGTTAAGGCTTGGGTCCCTAATCTAAACTAATCATTTTCTTTAAATGTGCAGGGTGTCCACTATAGTGCTTCTACAAATACTTGGATTTTTGATAGCGGAGCATGAGGGAATATGACTGGAAACCTATCTCTCCTTTCAAATGTCAAAAAAATTAAAGGAGGACATTTTTCATTTGCTGGAAATAAAGGAGGTTACATCACAACTCAAGGAAAGTAGGAAACCAGAAAGTGAAGTTTGATAAGGTAAACAATGTTCAACAATTTCAAAATAACTTACTTTCTGTATCCCAAATCTGTGACAAAGGCTTTAAGGTAGTCTTTGATAGCAAGAAGTGCTATGTGTGGAAGAAGGATTATGTAATCCCGAAGGATCAAGTCTTGATGTCATCTTCAAGATATAACGATCTATATGTCTTGGATTTGTCAAAGGCCTCTACAACTGATCATCAAGTACAATGCTTCTTGTCAAAGGCAACAGAGAAAGACTCCATCTACTAGCATAGGAGAATGGGACACATAAATCCCCGGAAGACGAGTCACTTGATCCAGAATGATCTCGTGCGTGGAGTAAACGTTAAGAACTTCCAATTACCAGATTTTTGTGTCGCTTGTAAGAAATGAAAATAGACCAAGAAGGCTCATAAGGCTAAGAGAGTTAATTCCATTGATTTGCCTCTTGAGCTTCTTCACATGGATCGATTTGGTTTAGTCAGTACGAGCGGCATTGCTGGCGACTTGTACTGCTATGTAGTTACGGATCATTACTCAAGATTCTCTTGGGTGATGTTTTTGAAATCCAAATCAGAGAGATTGGAATCATTAAAAGTGCTGATAACTACATTGGAGTCACTCTACAAGCTGAAGGTACAACAAGTTCGCTCAGACAAGGGTACCGAGTTCAAAAACCAATGGATGAAGGCATTCTTTAAAGACAAAGTAATTGTGCACCAGTTCACATCTGCTTACACTCCTCAAATGAACAGAGTTATGAGAGAAAGTATCACAGCTTGATAGAGACAGTCCGGATGATGTTAGCAGACTCGATACTACCTAATCAATTCTGGAATGAGGCAGTTGCCAATGCATGTTACACCTTAAATCGAGTCCTGGTGGTTAAGCGTCGTGGTAAAACGTGTTATGAGTTACTACAATGACGTAAACCTAATCTAGAGTACCTCAAACCATTTGGAGCACAATGTACTGTTCTGAAGAAAACTCAGTCATGGAAGTTCAGCGAGAAGGCTGAAGAAGGAATCTTTTAGGATACAACATACCGAATAAGAGAGTTTGCAACAACTCAACAGGTCAAGTAGAAGTGTGTTGCAATGTCGACGTTCAGAGATACACCACCCCCACCCCCTTGCTGGCAAAGGACCCGCATTCTTCTTCGATTATGATGGATTCTTTAAGTCCTTCAACATGATGTATGATGTCTTAAACACAGCGTCACAAGACTCAACAACATTAGGTTCACAAGGTGAGTCTTCGAGTCATTTAGGGGGAGCACTGGAAGTAAGTGACTCTTCCTATGATGATGAAGACGTGGTTAACGATCAGATGGATCAGGAGGAACAGGTTCCTACTACTGCAAGTACACAAGCATCTGATGTTAATGCTTCTGACACTTTGGAACTTCACACTCCCACTGCCTCAGATACTGAACTGGGGGATCATAACCTGGATAATGAGGTAGTTGTTACCACCACTCCTGGATCACAGTTAAATGTTTATCATTCTCTGGACAATGTCATTGGGGATGTAAGATCAAGAGTTCAGACAAGAAATCAGCTATACTCAGCTGATTATGCCTTGGTAATGGAAAAGGGGTATCTTCACGATGGTGCGTATCAATGTCTTGTGTCTCATTTTGAGCCAAAATATGTTAGTGAAGCCTTAAACGACAAGGCATGGGTGAGTGCCATGCAAGAAGAACTTCTTCAATTCAAGAAGTTAGGTGTATGGACACTGGTGGATAGACCTAAAAGTGCTATGGTGATTGGATCCAAATGGGTCTTGAAATGCAAAAAAAGATGACCAAGGGGTCATAATCAGAAACAAGGCTCAACTTGTAGTTCAAGGATTTCGCCAAGTCATGGGGATTGATTACAATGAAGTCTTTGCACCTTTGGCGAGAATGGAAGCAATCCGTATCTTCCTAGCTTATTCTTCTTACATGAAGATTAAAGTTTATCAACTGAATGTAAAGAGTGCATTTCTTCATGGTAAAATCTGGGAAACAGTGTATATCAGTCAACCCAAAGGATTTGAGGATCCGTTTCATTGGGACAGAGTTTACAAACTAGACAACGCTCTCTACGGGCTCCACCAAGCCCCCCAAGAGCATGGTATGAAAAACTCTCAACTCATCTTGTGAAACATGGCTTTCGCAGAGGAGTAATTGATTGTACACTATTCATCAAAGAAAAGGATGGTGAGTTACTCGTTGTTCAAATTTATGTTGATGATGCAATCTTTGGTTCCAAGAACGAAGAACTATGTAAAGAATTTGAAGGAGTAATGAAAGCTAAATTTGAGATGAGTGCCATGGGAGAGATGAAGTTTTTTCTCGGGTTACAGGTGATCAGACACCAAAGGACATATTTCTACATTAGGCCAAGTAAGTGGCTGGGACTCCACTTGCTACAAACCACGACGTAGCACCCGACGAAAATGGTGATCTGCTGGATGCCACCATGTACCGAGGAATGATCGGGTCCTTCATGTACCTTACTACATCAACACCTGATATCATTTACGCCACGTGTCTCAGCTCCAAATATCAGGCGAAACTGAAAATCAACCATCTCATAGGAGTCAAAAGGATATTTTGTTATCTGAAGGGTACGCCAACACTTGGGTTGTAGTATCCACATGACGATGACTTTGAGCTTACTGCGTACAGTGACTCGGATTATGGTGGCTGCAAAACGAAGTACAAGTCAACATCAGTAGGATGTCAATTCTTTGGGAGAAGATTAGTCACGTGGTAGTGTAAGAAGCAGACATCAGTTGCTCTGTCAATTTGTGAAGCTGAATACATTGGTGCTGCAAGCTACTGTTTTCTAATTATCTAGATTCAACAGCAAATGCGGGACTACGGTTTGAAATTCTCTAACACTCCCATATTTGTTGATAATTCTGTTGGTATAGCCGTTACTAAAAATCCTATCCATCATCCTAAGACAAAACACATTGGAATTAAATATCACTTGATACGTGATAGTTTTGAAAAGAATTTAATCGATGTTGTTAAAATCAATACGGACTTTCAACGTGCTGACCTCTACACAAAAGTTTTTGATGAACCAAGATTTTTATAATTTTTAGAGGTCAACGACGTTAAAAAGAAATGTGAAGTGATTCGAGAAGATGACAGTACCTCGTCCGACGCATAGAGTCCATTTTAATTTTAGTTTTTCCTTTTTATTTCTTTTATTTTATTTTACTGTTCTTAATTCTTTGTTATTAAAATCTAAAAACACATAAACATTTTCGGTTTTAGAATTTGAGGGGGAGAATAGGTTAGATTATAATTAAATTAGCTATCTTTATTTAAGTATTTAAAAAAACGAGGGAGGAGGACAACATAGCTAAAAGAAAAGAAATCAAATCTATAATATTGATTCAATGAATTTGGAAAATGATAGTACACAGGGAACAGATCATTTGGGACTTTAAAATGTTTAACTACTCATGATGCAAAATTCAAAGTTAAATCTAAATAGTCAAAACCAATAAAGGGAAAGATGATAGTTAAACTAGTATGATGCTATGCTATCATAGAGAAAGTAGACCTAGAGGTTGTTAGCCCATTAGATGATGTGTGAGTAGTTTCAACACAATAGATAAGTAGACCTCATTGGTGATTTCAAGCATAAACTAAGTTGATCAACAAGCAGTGGGTTCGCATCTTATCCCTGGTTAACACAATCAACAAAGTTCCAATAAGGGGTGACGAGCAAAATAAACGCCATAAATGTGTGCGGATGACCATAAAATATGAGCAAAGCACATGAAAAATGCAAAAAAAAATCAATCTAATAACCTATGTTGTTGTTGCGATTTGTGCAAAAATAAATAAATTGCTCAAATAATCAAACCTTAATCATCACCGGTGTGTGTCAAAAATTTGTGTATGGATTTGAGAGGACAAGTATATTGACAATCATCATCAGCTGCATCTCTTGAAAGTCAAAATCATTGTGTGCATCTTGTAGCTCTACTATGATATCCTGAAATTGCTGGTGTCTATCAGTGAAAACAAGGATCAAGCATCAAAATTGTTTATTAAAGTGTCCCAAGTGAGTCTGATATACCTGTATGATTCTTAAATGAATCATACCAAAAATGATTAACTGAAATTGAAGTTGTGCTCTCCGTGAAATAAAATCAATTAGAATTATTCTAATAGGTCGTATTACACCTCTAAACAAAATTACAAAAGTATTTTTTAACTTTGTTTATTTCTAGTTGGTTAATTTAGTTAATTTCAGTTAATTTAGTAGGTAAATGTCGGACTACGCATCGCAAGTCAATCTAGAATTCACTCACTAAAAAGGTCACATCTGAGGTGACCAATGGGTTTTCAAATGTAAAAGGGTCACGTATGAGGTGACAAAGTTTTGTTGTTAAACAGATCACGTCTGAGGTGATCAATAGTTTTCTAAGTTAAAATGGCCATGTCTGAGATGATCAATGGTCAAAATGTCTTATCAATAAGTAAAAGGACTAAGTGTATGAATGGTCATAAGGTCAAACTCATAAGTATGATCCATTCGCACGACTGTACCATGAGTATGGACCAGTCGTACAATTGTACCATACGTATGAGCCCAATCGCACAACTAAGCCACACGTATGGACGAGACGTGCAATTGGACCATACGCATGGGTCAATCCATACGTTTGGATCATCAGAATGAACCAATCGCACGAATGGAGGTGACCGAATTAGACAGTCGCACAACTGAAGGTGACAAACTATGCCAGTAGCACGATTGAGCCTCAGTCGCATGAATCAAGAGTGCGAATAGGTTCAGTCGCACGACTGAAGGAAACCCTAGTATAAATAGAGAGGGAGTCAGTCGTAGTCACTCATCACCCCCAAATCGCCCCTAAATCGCACGATTGTACTGTTACACTGCCAAAATCTTGATTGAGTGTTATAGACTAATTACTATTGCTTCTAACAATCTCTCTGGATTATACAGGTAATGTGCGGGGTTATCCACTCAAAGGCTCTTGAAATTGTGCCCTAAATAGACACAAGTTGAGCCCTAATAAGATCCGACACTTAGTTCACAAAATAAGCCTTTAAAACTAAGTAAATCGCTAACTTAAAATGTGTTAGATGTTAATTGGAACGATTGTGAGTCTAATGAGCCAAACCATAACGTCTAACATCAAGTTTTGCTCAAGATTTGAATTTGAATGGAAATACAAACTGCAATGCGAATGGACTTACTGATGAACTTCAATCGCACGAATGAGTTGTGTGAATGGCACAATCACACGACTATACCATGCGTTTGAGTTCAGTTGCGCGACTATGTCAACCGCCTGGGACAGCATACGACTAAGCCCAGTTGCTTGCTCAATCACACGAATGAGGTCAATCACATGACTCAAACTCAGTCGCACTGTCCATTCGCGCGACAGAACATAAGGATTCAAGTCCAATAAATTCAATTGTCATTCAGTTACACACACTCTAATGTTTATCTATCTTGTATTATAGCAGCATGGCGAGTCGGTGGACGATGAGCACAAAGCACAACATATGTACTCATCTAGACATGACATCCCGGAACGCGTCTGAGTTCGCGGGCATTAGTTCTTTTCTACGGAGATCGAGGATCTTCAGAGCTATCTCCACTCCGTGCACCCCATACAGGTCAATACAGGAGGCTTTCTGGGAAAGCGTTGTTGTAGATAGGTCCTCAGAGCCTCACCGGCTTCGGTGTTCCATCTTTGTTAAGGACATTGACATCAGTGAGGAGGACCTAAGGACAGTCTTAGAGTTGGGAGATGATGGCGATTTCCCTACCAGACTGCATCCATTGATAGTTTGTGGATGTTTTCTTTGGGCTAAGTACATGGGGGACATCAATGTAGGTGTGCTCAATAAGAGTAACCTATGCCCCCAGTTCAAATACTTAGCCCATGTGCTATTAAAGTGTATAGCCTCGAGGAAGGGCGGATTTGATAAGTTATCAGACCAGATCTAGAACAGCTATGTACCTCTTGTGCTAAACCACCCGTTCAGCTTATTGAGGATAATCTTCACCTACTTGGTGGAGAACATAGAGGCCAAAAGCAAGGAAGGCTTCTGCATGTATCCACGCTTCATACAGATGATCAACGACCAGAAGCTCCTTTGCTACCCAAGGAGAGAGAGGATGCCGTTACACTAGAGTTGCTGGATGATACCACCTAGGGCGGATGAAGCTCTATAAGGAGGTTGTTTGGGAATTTGGCCTGAGAGGACTACATGGCGCCAGCTTGGAGGAAGTGGCGTCACGAAGATAGTGACTCAGATTCTGAGCCGATTGTGCTCCCATTCGATGATTCTGATGATGATGATATTGGTGATGGTGGAGATACTGGCCCCACCCAATCTAGGGCCACTACCATAGATGCTACATCTCCATCATCCACCAACGGAGGAGCTGATACGACAGGATTCCATCAGGACTTCCGTCCTGATGAGGAGGAGGAGTCTGATGAGGAGCCATTAGTTCGGATGGTGGGTAGCAAGGTGGTTGCCACCGAGCGAGGGATTAGGGCAGTAGGTGGACGCCAGGGTGAGTCTCAGCCGCACAACCAAGGAGGAGCATCCTCCTTGAAGGGATCAAGGAAAAAGAGGATGGCTCAGCCGCACGGGATGAAGAATAAGAGACGGAGATTCACTTTGCTCACCACCTCTACCACCACCACCACTACAGCTACCACCACCACTACCACACCCTCCACCACTACTACCACACCACTCATCAGTACTACCACTACCACACCCTCCACTACTACAGCCATACCTCCACCAGTTATACCTATACCACCACCCATCTTTACCACAGCTACCACCACTACCACCACCCATCGAGCCGGGACTTCATCTCAGGTCACACTAAGCTTTGTATCCTCTCTACCCTCCGTTAGGTTAGAGAAGCAGTTGGCCAATCTAAACCAGCTTGTGCTTAAGTTGCTTGCGGCAGATGAGCAGCGAGCTACACAGCTAAACCACCTGATGGAGCTCAATGCTGCTCTGGCTTTACACCCGTATGTATGAATGTGTGTATGCGGTGGTTATGGTGTTATTATGGGTTGTGTTCATGCTTGATGATGTTATGGTTGTGTTTTAAGGCTTAGAAGGTAAGATTTAAGTTTCGAACTTGATAGATGAGGTTTTGGGGACTGAATCTGCCGATAGTGTGCCCTAGGCTACTCATTCGCCCGAACAGTAGTTCATACGCCTAAGTTTAGAAAACTACTTAAATGTTGACAAATGCGGATGGAAAGTCAATGCGGATGACAAGTCAATGCGGATGGAAAGCCAATGTGGATGGAAAGTCAATGCGGATGGAAAGTCAATGCGGATGAGAAAGTCAATGCGGATGAGGAAGTCTAAGTGTGAGGAAATCCGGATAAGAAAATGCGGATGAGCATTGACAAATGCGGATGAGTAAAGTCAATGTGGATGAGAAAGTCTAAGTGTGAGCAAATGCAGATGAGGAAATGCGGATGAGTTTGACAAATGCGGATGAACACTGAGAATATTTTGTAACATTTTGGGGGAAAAGTTCAAAGATAGGCTTTGACTTGGGAGGTTCCTGGGGGCTGTGTAAGTTGACTTTTTAAGGTCATAGATGTTAGGTTGGGCATGTTATAAGGTATGATTGATGCTTATGGATGATGGTATCTATGATGTATGATTATACATACCATGTGTGATGCCCGGTATGATGATGTTGACTGTGTATGTTGATGTTCCTTATTATTATGTATGATTATTTTCCCGTGGCTTTATGTTGAATGTGAATGAATGATGAAAGTATTATGTAACGTAAAGTGGAAGATAATGAAAATATGAATGAAATGAAAGAATGCATGCATTAATGAATGAACGAACGAAAGAAAGGCTTGCAAGCAAATGTATGGAGGTTCACACTCAATGAGGAGTGTTAGCTCAAACGTGTGCGGGCTAGCTACCCCATGAGGATGCACATTGGGGCTTAATCCATATGATTAAGCAAATGTATGGAGCTTCATACCCAATGAGTGGTTGTCAGCTCAACCGTGTGCGGGTTAAATACCCCATGAGGATGCACACAGGGTTTCAATCTTTGTGATTGACCATATGTATGGTGTCCTTGTCGCTTAACCCTAGATGAATTGTGTGGTGCTCTAGAGGGGGCTTAAGCACATGATAGGACCTAGATGGAAATGAAAGATAATAATGTATGAAACGAATGATGATGAAGATAGTAAATATTATCTATGTGTACGTACGATGTGTGATCACATTTTAAAACCTGTTATGATTGAATGAAAGTAAAGAATGGTTTTAAACGAAAGATAAAGTGTGTTTCATTAAAAAACTAGAACTCCTCAGCAATGCCAACTTTTTGTGCATTTTTTCAATTGGCAGGTGAGCATTGCTAGGATGGCGCGGGGCAGCTACTTGGCATTTTGGATGGCATTCTTTTGTTAATGTTTTTGCATTGTAATGCGAACAAAGGAAAATGTGTAAAGAGTGTTGTATTATTTTGCAAGAGCATTTATATTAAAAATGTTGTTTTATCGTTTTCGCTGCAACGTTTATTTCAAGTTAATGTAAAAATATATTTTATGAACAAGGTTGGGCACCCGGTATCAAGTCGATTTGAAACTCGATCTCATTGTCCGGTGGCACACCTGTTTAATTTTCTGGGAAAACATCTAGGAATTCACACAAAACCAGTTCATCCGACCACAAACCTACTCTTAAATCCAAACCAGTACCTTCAAGTCTCTAGTCTGGAAACACGTTTGGGAACACGTCTGTGACACCTCATTACCAAACCACTCATCAAAATCCTTATCTCCAAGCTAATGTATAATCTCAACCACAAACCTACTCTCAAATCCAACCCATTCAAACTACACAACAAGATTTTGTTGCAACTTGTCAACACAACAAAGAAACTATTGAGATGGCTAAAGAGCACCGGAATTTGTTTACCACGTTCATAAATAACTATGAAGTATTTTCTGTTGGAAGACTCAGTACAACAAACATCTTAGTTGATGACTTTTGCAACAAGTTAATCCTAATGATATAGAAGAGAATGATTCCAAATATCAAATGGCTATGGTGGGTGTACAGAGCGAAGAATCTTGCTAGGAGAATTGGAAAGAAGGTTTTTGGTCTAAATAACTCCAGCAAAATAGGCTTTGATAAGTCCAACTTAAGATGTTATAATTATGACAAACCTGGTAAATAAGAAAAAAGTTGTTGAGATAATTCTAGCTCAGAAAAATGTGGTAAGGCCCCGTTTCTGGGACTCTAACAGCTGGTAAATCATTGCACATAAAACATATATTTTCATTTCTCTTACATAAATATTGCAGCGGAACATTCAAAAATAGCATCTCTTTATTTCATTATAAAGACTTTCGCAAAATAATACATCGTTAATCAATTGTAAAATACATTATTGCATTACATCACAAAAGCATTATATAAATGGATGCCATCCCAAAAGAGCTGAGTAGCAACCTCGTGCCATCCTCAGCAATCGTTACATACCAACTGGAAACACATCAAAGTCAGCGTTGCTGAGTGAGTTCTAGATTTAAAGAAAACATACTTTACTTCCTATATAAAACCATTCGTTACATTTGTACACGATCACACAACATACATACATACAAATAATATAATTATTATCTTCCATTACGTTCGTTACATTCCCATCTACTTCATTCGTTCATAACATCATTCCTTCCTTTCGTTCATTTCATACATAACCCACTTCTTCGCACAAATCGCACCTTCGCTTCATCATACGCAAAGTACATATCGCACAAATCACACATATGAGGTAGCTAGAATTGCACGCTACATAGCACACAGTAAATACCACATCGCACGTATTGGAGCAATTACCAAAACTGAACTCCCACATTGTCTAAAGTCCCTCATGTTATCCATCATACATATCGCACAGATTGCACCAATGGAGTGGTCACTAAGACCGACTCCCTTTGTGTGTGAGAACTCTTGGGGTTCAGCCAGAATCGCACACTATCTCATGGGTTAGCCATATTCGCAAGCTACATAACACACAACAAATACCACATCACATGTATCGGAGCAGTTACCAAAACTAAACTCCCTACTGTGTATATGAACCCACATGAGGTAGCCAAAATCACACGCTACATAGCACACAGTAAATATCACATCGCACGTATCGGAGCAGTTACCAAAAGCAAACTCCCTACTATGTCTATGTCCCCTTATGAATTAGCCAAGATCGCACGCTATAAATACACACACAGTTGAGCTAACAACTCACAGTGAGTTGTGAACCTCCTTCCTTACTTTTGCAAGCCATCCTTGCTCTCATTCCTTCGTTCATGCTTACATTCATTTATTACGTTCCTCTTTTTGTTATCTTCCACTTTACATTATATAATACATTCATTACATTCATTAACGCTCAATGCAAAACCAAGGGAAGACAATCATACATAATAATAAAGAACATAGAAACATACAAACATAATCACCTAAGGCAACAACGCACACCCATAACATACATAATGCATAACATACAACATGCACAATCACACGACATCAAACATCACACGAACCGCGCGCACCACATCATCAATAGCATCAGCTCAAATCTCATCAGGCATCATCAACATCATTTACAACCCTAAAGATCCAAGCCTATGTCCGCACTTCCCCGAAAGTCAGACACTATGGTCCTTCAGGCATATGTACTCTATTTGGTAGCATGGTCTTCCATGCGTATGATAACACCAAGGAGAATGGACCTCCAGTCTCATAGCCTCCAATCGCATGCTTCCCATGCGAATGGACCTCTGTCGCATGACATCCGGGCGTTTGGACCTTAGTCGCATGACCTTCATGCAAATGGCCCTCAGTCGCACACCTTTTGTGCGTATGAACCTCAATCGCACGGCTCACAGGCGTATGGACTCTAGTCGCATGACCTTCATCTGTATTTCCTTCAGTCGCAAGACTCTCATCCGCATTTCCTTCAGTCACATGACTCTTATGCGTATGGCTCTGAGTCGCATGAATGAACCTCAGTCGGACCTCTTTCGTGCGTATGGCTCCCAGTCGCATGCCATTCAATTGCATGAACCTCCAGTCACATAGCCCTAGCTGGGCGCAAAATGCAGTTCATCCCGAACTGTAGCCGTCAAGTTTGACCTCCAAACTCTTCCAAAGCTCTTCTAAGCTCAAATCAACCATTCTAAACCTTAGGAAAGCATACCATGACATCATTCAAGCACAACCAAGCCTGAAATCAAGCCCCAAACGAATCATACACATACATATACATACAAAAACATGTTTACACCCAAATACCCGAAAAATAGTTTTCAGATGTGTTCTAGCCCCAAAATCGTACAAAAATGTGTAAAAGAGGGGTCCTAGAACTCACATAAACGATCCCGTCGAGTAGACCTTCGATTTGACCCGCTACACGTCGATTTCCATGCTCGAATCAACCAGAACCAAGCTTTTCTCCTCTTTTTCTCCTTTTCTCTCTTCTCCTTTGGCTGATTTTGCAAGAATGGGGAGGGTGTGGGCTGCCCTCCCCTTTTATACTTCCACTCACCCATGTTTCTTCCCGTTTGGCAAGTTTGGGCCCTTGACTTTGGACTTTATTCTTTTTCTTCTTTTGTCGGCTTCAAAGAAACTTTCCGGGTGTTACAAGTCCACCCCCCTTATATTGGTTTCGTCCCTGAAACTTGTTATTCCATAAATCATCGCAGACAATACTGTCTCATCTCTTTTTCCAGTCTCCCACCTAGATTCCATCGGTCTACGTCATTTACCAACATATGACTTCCTGTCTATCTTTGGCTGCCTTCATTAAGGCTTTAATTCATTCAAGCTTCTTAGTCGTAACCCCGATCACCTTAGTGGTTCCCATATGAAATTGGGTGCTCGGCCTTCACTTGTAAACAAGTAAGGCATTTAGTCCCATACTCCACCATATAACGCTTCGTACCTGGCCACCAGTAATCTTCACTCGGGTCTCGGTATATCTGGTGGTTGGGATGTTAGTGTATCCACAAACTTTACATCGGCCAAGTAGGCAATACTCCAGCCTCATGAAATTTCCTGCCATCGCCATCGAAATCACCTTTGGAATCGTCGTGACTCGATCACCTTAAACCGTCACCGTGATCCCGTCAAGGGCCGTCAACCGTATCATCTTTTGCGGAACACAGTGTTTACTTCATAGTTCGCCAAACAATCCACTCCTAGGACTACATTGAATGACATATCCATATCCTTACTACTCACAGGCAATTTAGCATAGAAAGCAGCAGGAATAAAACTCTTACTAGCACCAGAATCGAACTACACAAGGCTAAAGGTTGATTTACTAGAAACGTACCTGACACAACATCGGGGTCTGCTCTAGCCTCCTCCTGTATCATCGTGTTGGCGCTACATTCGCCCTTTGTCCTTCTCCTCCGGTCCTCTTCACTCCCGAACATTCTGCCCTTGGCTTTTTACAGTCCGTGCTTATGTGGCCAATTTCTCCACAATTATAACTACTTTCAGTCCCACATTCTCTACACACATGTGCAGGCTTCCCACACTTGAAGCAAGTGTTTGGTCCCCTTTTTCATCCCCCCGAATGCTCCATCCCGCATTTACCACATCTGTTCGTCCCCGCACCAGGTGTGACCATACGGCGGTCATCCCCCGTGCGTGCTTATTATTCATCGGTTACCACTCCGTCCAGTTCTCTGTCCCTTCTAGTTCCGGTCTCCATCACCTTTCTCGCCGTCTTCAGCCACCATCACCACTATAGTTCTTTCATCATACAACCTCCCCGCTAAATCAACTTCCGACCTAAACATGCTCGGTCGGGCAGTGATCATGTGCCTATGGGTATCCGCTGGCAAGCCCTGAATACACCTCTTGATCTTTCGTGAAAGAGGTGTCACCTAATCCGGCACCAGCCATGCCATTTCTTTGAATTTGGTGGTGTACTGCTCATGTGTCATTGTTCCCACCTCTAGCTGTAGGAACTCTCTTTCAACATTATCCATCTCACGATAAGGACAGAACTTCTCAATCACCAACCTTTTCAACTCTGACCATTTCATCCTTCTGATAGCCCGACTACCCTCAACTTGGACTATGTTGTCCCGCCAGCATAGAGCCGAATCCCCAAACGAGTGGGCGACGAACTTCACCTTCTGATCTTCCCGACACTCGCTGATAGTTAGAACAGCTTCCATTTCCCTCACCCATCGGTGAGTAGCAGCAGCGGTGCCATTACCATAAAAAGTTAGGGGCTTACATCGTTGAAATGCCCCATAGTTACAGCCTCGTGCCACCTCCAGCGCAGGCTCTTCTCCTTCCTCTTCCTCTTCGTCATCAGAGATAACTGTTTCAGCCCGGTGTCTCCTTCCACCCGAAGGTCTATCCCTTTCTTGTCTCTCCCTATCTTTAACAGCCTTTATCACTTCGGTCACCACAGACGGTAGGATCATCTACATGGCCTGATGCACTTCCTCTGCAATCGCCTCTCTCATCGAGGCACTCAAATTAGAACTCTTATCACCGCCCTCTAGATGAGGCGTCTCAGGTTCTTCATGAACCACTTTCTCCACTATAGAGATCCCTCTTGTGACCCGTGGTTCAGCACCATGTGCACCACCGCGTCCACCACGTGAAGCTTTAGAAGATCTACCGCCGGCCATCCACGCACCCACTGAAAGATTCAAACACCAACATGGTCATTCAAGGGAACAGCTCAATTTATGTCAAGTATAGTAAGTCCTAATTACAATGGCCAGATGCGATTAGCCACTTACTTTACTATTCATATTCCAAGCATTACCTATCCTAACTACATCAGTATCTAATCTACCAGCCACACATAAACCACATACCATGCGCATAAAATATCGATTAACTTTACGAAAATACCTGATGGCACGCAGCTACTCAGACTGGCATCCCTTCCCTTTCCGTCCCATTTTAAGTTTAAGTTTAGGTTTCTTTTGAAAATTTACCCATTCCACTTAAACTTTGGCTCTGATACCAACTTGTAAGGCCCCGTTCCCGGGATGCTTACAGCTGGTAAATCATTGCACATAAAACATACATTTTCATTTCTCTTACATAAATATTGCAGCGGAACATTAAAAAATGACATCTCATTCATTCATTATAAAGACTTTTGCAAAATAATACATCCTTAATCAGTTGTAAAATACATTTTTGCATTACATAACAAAAGCATTATATAAATGGATGCCATCCTAAAAGAGCTGAGTAGCCACCTCCTGCCATCCTCAGCAATCATTACCTGCCAACTGGAAACACATCAAAGTCAGCGTTGCTGAGTGAGTTCTAGCTTTAAATAAAACATACTTTACTTCCTTTATAAAAACCATTCATTACATTCGTACGCAATCACACAACATACATACAGATAATATAATTATGATCTTCCATTACGTTCGTTACATTCTCATCTGCTTCATTCGTTCATAACATCATTCCTTCTGTTCATTCATTTCATACATAACACACTTCTTCGCACAAATCGCACCTTCGCTTCATTGTACCCAAAGTACATACCGCACAAATTGCACACATGAGGTACCCAGAATTGCACGCTACATAGCACACAGTAAATACCATATCGCATGTATCGGAGCAGTTACCCAAATTGAACTCCCACTGTGTCTATAGTCCCTCATGTTATTGATCGTACATATCGCACAGATCGCACCAATGGAGTGGTCACTAAGACCGACTCCCCCTATGTGTCGGAATTCTTGGGTTTAGCTAGAATGGCACCCCATCACATGGGTTAGCCAAAATCGCACGCTACATAACACTAATCAAATACCACACCACACGTATCGGAGCAGTTATGAAAACTAAACTCCCTACTATGTGTATGAACCCTCATGTGGTAGCCAAAATCGCACGCTACATAGCACACAGTAAATATCACATCGCACGTATCAGAGCAGTTACCAAAACTGAACTCCTACTTGTCTATGTCCCCTTATGAATTAGCCAAGATCGCACGCTATAAATACACATACAGTTAAGCTAACAACTCTCAATGAGTTATGAACCTCCTTCTTTACTCTTGCAAGCCATCCTTGCTCTCATTCGTTCGTTCAAGCTAACATTCATTCATTACGTTCTTCTTTTCGTTATCTTCCACTTTACGTTATATAATACTTTCATTACATTCATTAACACTCAACACAAAACCAAGGGAAGACAATCATACATAATAATAAGAAACATAGAAACATACAACCACAATCACACAAGGCAACACACACACCCATAACATATATCATGCATAACATACAACATGCACAATCACAAGACATCAAACATCACACGAATTATGTGCACCACATCATCAACAACATCAGCTCACATCTCATCATGCATCATCAACATCATCAACAACCCCAAAAATCGGAGCCTACGTTCGCACTTTCCCGAAAGTCAGACAATACTATGGTCCTTCGGGCGTATGGACACTATTCGGTAGCATGGTATTCTATGCGTATAAGAACACTCAGGTGAATGGACCTCTAGTCGCATAGCCTCCAATCGCATGCTTCCCATGCGAATGGACCTCAGTCGCATGACATCCGGGCGTATGGACCTCAGTCACATGACCTTCATGAGAATGGCCATGAGTTTCACACCTTTTGTGCGTATGAACCTTAATCGCACGACTCACAGGCGTATGGACTCCAGTCGCTTGACCTTCAGTCACATGACCTTCATCCGCATTTCCTTCAGTCGCATGACTCTCATCCGCATTTCCGTTAGTTGCATGACTCTCATGCGTACGGCTCTCAGTCGCATGAATGAACCTCAATCGCACCTCTTTCATGCGTATGGCCCCCAGTCGCATGCCATTCAATCGCATGGACCTCTAGTCGCATAGCCCTAGCTGGGCGCAGAATGCAGTTCATCCCAAACTGCAGCCACCAAGTTCGACCTCCAAACTCTTCCGAACCTCTTCTAAGCTCAAGTCAACCATTCTAAGCCTTAGGGAAGCATACCGTGACATCATTCAAGCACAACCAAGCCCGAAATCAAGCCCCAAATGAATCATACACATACACATACATACAAAAATGTGTTCACACCCAAATACCCAAAAAATAGTTTTCAGATGTGTTCCAACCCCAAAATCGTTCAAAAACGTGTTAAAGAGGGGTCCTAGAAATCACATAAACGATCCCGTCATGTAGAACTTCGATTTGACCCGCTACACGTCGATTTCCACACTCCAATCAACTCGAACCAAGCTTTTCTACTCTTTTTCTCTTTTTCTCTTTTCTCCCTTGGCTGATTTTGCAAGAATGGGGAGGGTGTGGGCTGCCCTACCCTTTTATACTTCCACTCACCCAAGTTTGTTCCCGTTTGGCAAGTTTGGTCCCTTGACTTTGGATTTTATTTCTTTTTCTTCTTTCGTCGGCTTCAAAGAAAATTTTCGGGTGTGACAAAAGTACTTGAAGGAAAGAATGTTGAGTCGACTCCAAGTAAAGCAGAAAAGAAGGTCAATACCGTTAAGACAACTCTAATTATTGCTTATGCTAAACAAGAAAATGATGTTGAGATCACTCTTGCATCTAAAATATTAAAGACTAATCAAAAGGCCTTCATGGTGAATGTTATCCATGAAGAGACAAAGAAGAAAACTAAAACCAACGAGGTACATATTAATCTTTGTTCTAATGATTGCATTGGAAAGGTACAAAGATACAGAGTTCACAACGAGCGTTTAATCTTAGAAGTTCATAAACATAAATATAAAACATGTAAATATAAAACTAATGAGAAACTTTTCAAAGAGAAGATAGATGGCACAAAAAACAAATCAATTTATCAATCAAAATTTGATCTTTATGATAAAGAATGTAACATAAACAATTTGACAAATCGTAACAATGAACTTTTTTGGAAATTAATAAACTAAATAGTTAACTCTTATCTTCAAAACCAATTGTTAAAAATTTTGATTTATCGTCAAATATGGTTGATAGTATAATCAAGTCTCAATTGACACAGAAAATTAATGATCGTAAAGGATAAGTTGATTACTCTAACATTACACCACCATTAATCATCATTACACTTTTTGCTTTCATCAATTAATATTTGTGATGAAGATACATATCAATTAGGTTTTTAACGAAAGTCTTACTTAACACCTTCGGCTAATGTACCTTTGCCTATTGACCCTTTCATAAAAACTGAAATTAATGTTCATTATAATAATTATTTTGTAGAAAGTGTGAAGATGGACGGGTTGGTTGAAGAATGGGGAAGTGATGATGAAATATATTTAAAAATATTCTAATGAAAAGTCATATTGTAATTTATCATCAGTGATTAATGAAAGTTCTGAAGTTTCAAATACTGCAAATGATTGTTTTAAATTGTCAAACAAAGAAAAGAAACTAAAATCCAAAATAGATTTCAAGATCAATGAAAAGAAAATAGTTAAAAAAATTATATCTGACTTGAAAACTGATTTCTAGAAAAGATTTGTTTCAAAATGAAACATTAATAAAGAAGGTTATATTTTAAAGAAATGAATTCCAGTTTCTTTAAATATAATTCTCCTATTATTGCTAATTCTATGAAACATGATATGAGTAGATCAGGTACAAAAGAAACTAATCCAATTTCAGCACCTTCAATTCTCAAGGAAAAAGAAAATACTAAAGCCTTGTTAGTCTCAGGAGTGAATCATCTTATCAAGACATTTCACAATTAATGCCAGATTCTATGATAACAGTGGATGTTATCACAAACAGTTTAAGAAAATAACATGAGAGCAAAACACATATCATAATAAATGTTGTTATGTGTTTGAGAAGTAAAATCACATGGCTAGAAATAGTCATCATCAACATCATTGGATGAGTAAACAAAGATTTCATAATTCTTTTGCAAATAATAAAAAACAATTCTTCCTAAAAGCTAAATTTAAAAGGAATTTCAATTAGTAAAAAATAATTTATGATAACAAACAAACAAACACAAATTTGCAAAAAAGAAAATATAACCAAGAAATCTTACATGTCAATGATGGAAATTCATCTTCCACACAAACAATAATAAAAAATTGGTTACAAATCCAATCAAACCCATTAAAAATGAAAGGTTAAGATAAACCCGATCTTGATATTCTTGAAGATTACATTTTCAATGACAAATGACATATGATATTGAAATATGTATCATATTTGGATTAAAATGGTGTGCTCAAGTCAACCATGACTTAGGTTCCTAAAACTGAATACATCGTTCATTTATGCATCAACAATGCTTGGCACGTTGATAGTGGATGTTCAAGGCATATGACCGGTAATATATCTCTATTTCAAAACATAAAATCATACAGTGGAGCATATGTTAATTTGCTTGAGACAAAGGTGGTAAGATTACAAAGAAATGTATAGTGTCCAATAGTGCGTTAAGTTTTAAAGATGTCAATGTTTTAGAGGAACTAAAACAAAATTTGTTAAGTGTCTCTGAAATTTGTGACAAACAATACCTAACCCATTTCACTAACAAGCATATCTAATTCTAAAACATGTATTTGTAATTCCTCATGAATGGATTTTATTATGAACTCTGAGAGATAAAGACACATACTTAATTAACATGAATGGATCTCATTCTTTGTAATTGCTTCGTGTTTATTGTCTAAAGCTTCAAAAAATGATTCATTTTTATGGCATCGTCATCTCGGTTATATGAATATTAAAATATGAACAAATTGGTAAGAGGAAATCATGTTGTAGTCATACCATTGAAAGAATTTTAATTAACTAAATATTGGCTATCATGTTCAAAGAGCAAACAACATAAACTTCCTCATAAACCGGTTGCTCACACAAAAATTAACCCTATACTTTAAGTGTTACATATGGATTTATTTGGTCCAGTGAGTGTTTTGAGTTTCGAACATTGTGCATATTGTTTAGTCATTACTAGTGATTTCTCTATATTTACATCATTTTTCTTTTAAGTAACCAAAGATGAGACACGTTATTTTGTGATAAAATTCATGACATTTGTGGGGAATCAAACTGATAAAACAGTCAAGTGAATTCAAAGTGATGATAGAACTAAATTCTACAAACATACATTAAATGAATTTTTTTATTCAAAGGGGATAGCTAGACAATTCAGTTCTGCAAGAACTACACAACAAAATAGAGTTGCTAAAAGACCAAACAAAACTTTATTGAAAATGCCAGAACAATGTTATGAGCAGCCAAATTACCTTCATTCTTTTGGGCTGAAGTTATTAACACTGGATGTTATGTTCATAATCGTATATTAATCAATTAACAACAAAACTTGATTCCTTACAAAATATTTTTCAAACATAAACCCCAAGTCATATATTTAAAACTTTTGGATGTTGTTGTAAACATATCTTATTTAAAGTCAAAATTTGATAAAAAGCTGATGAATCTTCCTTTATTGGTTATTCTGTCAAAAAAGTAGCATACAAGGTTTATAATAAAAGAACTAAACAAATAACTTAGGTGTCTAATATTGATGGGCATGAATCTAACAAAACAAATGCTGGTTATGCACATTATGCTTTATTATTTGAAACATTTAATCGATTGTATGATGTTTCTATAGCTAGTCTACTTCTGCAATTCTCCATTCAGGATATTTTTGCTGATGATATTAGATTCATCTCTCCTCAAGCAAAATGATCATCTTTAGACATACTCTATTCTTTAAATAGTTCAACTGCTCCGTAGGTTTCTGAATCTTTGTCTCATTTTGAATCAATTGATTAACAAGTTCCACAAGTTATGATTAGAGTTCTTCTTCTACTCAAGTTGAACCAATTGGTACTATTCAAGTTTCTTTTGATAATTTATGTTTAGATAATCATCAAAAGGAAGATATTATTTATCAACCAGAAGGAGGAAATGTTTTTGGAGAACCTGATGATCATATGTCTAATCTAGATGAAGTTATATTTGAAGAAGTTAGTCCTTGGCTGAGAATTCGTAAAGATCATCCAGCTGAAGCAATCATTAATCCATTATCACATGGAGTTTAAACTCAAAGCAAATATGGAGCAATAAATACATGCATGTATACATGTTTCATTCTCAAATAGTGAGAAAGAATGTTGAGATGGCATTGAAAGAAAACAGTTGGGTAGAGGCCATGCAAGACAAGCTGATGCAATTCAAGAAGCTAAATGTTTGGCATGTGTGTGAACTACCAAAGGGAAACTTATTGATTAGAATAAAATGGATATTCAAGAACAAAACGGATGAAAGGGGTGTGATTGTTCGCAACAAGGCTAGACTAGTTGTTCAAGGATTCTATGAAATAGAAGTGCTTGACTATGAAGATGTATACGCTCTTGTTGCATTACTAGAAGCTATACAAATCTCTATGGCTTATTCTTCATACAAGAACTTCATAATTTATCAAATGGATGTCAAAATTGCATTCTTGTATGGCTAAATGAAAAAGGAAACCTATGGTTGTTAACTATTAGATTTTGAAGATCTATATCATCCTTAATATGTTTACAATTTTGACAAAGCACTATATGACTTACATCAAGCACTACGTGCTTGGTATGCTACTCTAACTAAACATTTGCTTGCAAGTGGTTATAATGAAGGTGTTATTGATCAAACATTATGCTTGAGAATGAAGATCTTATTCTAGCTCAAGGTTATGTCAATTATATTATCTTTGGATATACAAATGATAATTTGTTCAATGAATTTGAAGTAGTGATGAAGAAGAAATTTGAGATGTGTTCTCTTGGAGAAATGTTGTTTTTCTTGGGAATTCAAGTAAACAAGGTGATAAAGGCATACTGATACATGAAGAAAAAAATCCTCATAGTATCCTAGCATAGTACAAGTTTCAAGACTCCAAGATTGGTCCCACTCATACGTCTTCACGTCCTACTTTGACTCCAGATGTCACGAGAGAAGACGTTTATCAACACATGTAGAGATCAATGATTGGATCTATGATGTATCTTGTTGCAAGCGGGCCTGACATTATGTTTCTTGTTCGTTAGTGCACACATTTCAAAGTAACCCAATGGAATCACATATGAAAGTTGTCAAGTGGATTTTTTAAATATCTCAACGGACAACCAAAACTTGGCGTGTGGTATCCTAAAAGTTCCAAGTTTATTTATATGCTTACACTGATAGTGATTATGTAGGATGTAACTTGGATAGGAAGTCAACCACTGGTGGATGTTATTTCTTAGTAATATGTTTAATTCATGGCAATCGAAAAAGTAGTAAATGGTATCCACATCAACTACAATAGCTGAATATGTGGCATTTTCAAGTTGTTATTCACAGATTGTTTGGATATAAGAACAACTTCTTGATTATAACCTAAACATATATGACACCAAAATCTTGTGTGATAATACTACTTCCCTAAACAATATGAAGAATCAAATCCAACATTCAAAGACAAAATACATCAACAAACAAATGTATTTTATCCGTGATTATTTTGAACGGAAGCTTATTCATTTGGAATCTGTTTTCAATTGACAATTTCACTAATTTGTTTACTAAGATGTTTAGTCATTCTAGATTTGACTTTTAGTTCAATCTCTGGCATGATTAACTTTGGTTAACATTATTCTTAAATATTTTTTAAAAATAATTTTTAAGTTAAAATTGTTATTTTCGGGTTTAGACAATCACATTTTTAGGACAAGAAAATGTAAATAATGTTTGGAAAAAAATTGTTCTTAGGGGAGTAAATAGCTTCAAGGAAAAATTCAAAAAGATTTTATGTTTTCAAAAAATTTGTGAAAATGAATTTTGGAGGTGATTTTATAGGAAACAATTGTACATTTATTGATTTTGATTCATTACATCTGAAGGTATAAAAGAAACTGACTTGTGTTATGTTTAATATGTTGATAAGCTGGACTATCAAGAATGAAAAGCACTATGTATTGTGATGTACTGAAAGTAAAATTCTATGACTGAAGGGGTAACACATCAAGGTTTGTGAATCACTGATTCCATACAAAAACAAACCGAAAGTTATAGTCTAGTCATATTCAAGCCAGTTACTTTTCTGATTCAACTCAATTCATGTATACATATATATATATGTGTGTGTGTGTGTGTATGTATATATATATGTATATATATATGTATATATATATATGTATGTATATTTGTGCGTGTGTGTGTTTATGTGTGTGTATATATGAAAATATCAAAATATAAAAGTATATACAAAAGCAAAACCAAAGACAAAAGAGGAAAACAAACAAAATGATAAAAAAAGAAGCAAAAAAGCCATATAGGAATAAAAGATGCCAATGGGCATATAAATAATAGATGAGTGATAGAAATACATACTATATGATAATATTTTTTGAGAATATGTTATGATACAAGAGGCAAAATCAAGAGACGGGACATGTAAGTCGGTCTCGGCATGTAAGTCCTAAACATCTTGTGAGGGCAAAACATAAGTCCTACAACAAACATTTCTCGTGCTAGTTGTAGTCAAATTAGATAATATCTAAGACAATAACTCATCTTGAAAATGTTGATCAGAACTGTAAGGTTTAAGTCAAATTGGGATGACTTGAAATCTTAAAAGTGTCTTAAAGCTGGATAAGGATTTTGTTGTATTTCTAATTGCAGGAATCATTGATTTCATATAACTTAATCAAATCATGATAAATGAAAACTTATGTGTCTAAGTAAAACTTGAAGTCTAAGTTTAACAAGAATACAATGTATGGAAAATCAACATAAACAGGCTCATTTACAATAATTCTAGATGATGGTTAATGATTAATTTCTAAAAATATGATCCTATACTTGAAAATTTTATCAAAAATATTTAAGTTAATAGTATATTTTTTTGTGTAAGTGAATTTTTGTTCTTCATTTGTTCTCAATTTAGTTTAGTTTTGTGTTATAAAATATTTAAAAATTAAGGGTGTCAAAATAATTTTAAACACTTAGTTAAATATAATCATTTTCATAACAATTCAAAAGGGATCAATAAAATGTTCAAAATAGATAAAACGAAAGTTAAAAATTTGAAAGAATTACTGTCGCGTGAAAGGTTCATAGTCACGCTAAAGGTTTAGTAAGTGACATTTGACTTCTCACGTGAAAAGTCAAAGGACTTTAAATAGTTCACTTATGCGACTAATCAACGAATCACACAAATTATTTGAAATCTCAATTCAAAAGATTCTAAGTGTTAAAATTGTGTTTACTCAAATTGATATTGCTCATTAAGATCGCCCATTGATTTCTAATTGTGTGTAAGGTATATTTATTTAAATCATCATTCTATGTGTATTAGATTAGGACCGAATCTTAAAAGGAACTAATACATGCTAAATTGAACAAACTAACCAAATTAAACCTTAAACATGATTAAATCGACACCCACTCAACATGTGTGATTGATTAAAACACTGAAAAATCAACAGATTGAAAATTAGAATTTGAATGGACTTATCATACGTGAATTGCTCTTGGAATATGAATCGACACAAACAATTTAATTGTCACGAGACAAGTTGAATCTATTGAAAATTCAAATTCATGCGATAACTAGACTTGTCGCATGAAGATTTTAATTTTCAAAAATTTTAAATCATACGATTAGTTTAACCTGTTGAGCGAGAAGTTCAAATTCTCAATTTTTTCCTATGTGTTGAACTTTTTTTCTATGTCTTAATTTTTTTATTACTGTGTACTTACAAAACTTGTTCAATATTTCAAATGGCTAGACCTGTGGTTTTTAACAAACACCAAAATACTGTAACATACCTTGGACAAGTGCCTAGTGGTAAAGCTTTATTTCGATCACTGCTAAATGGGTTGAAGACTTCTCAGATTTTTCATGTTAAATCAGCTAATCCTACTATCTACACGGATGTGGTAGATTAGTTTTGAAAAACGACCGCCAGTGAGATTGATACTGAAGGAGAACTATGTATCACAACCACTGTTAAGGGCAAAAGGATTGTTATCAATACAAAAATGATTAATAGTGATCTGTTGTTAGAAGTGTCACATCCTGGTGGAAGCGTGAAATGATTATTTGGGTGTGACTTGTTTGTACAGAACTCATTGATTAACAAAATATCACATAGCGCAGCAACATATATTTAAACATAACATAACATACTACATAAGATAATAATAAGGTTAGGATTATATTAAATCATGATAGTCAAAATTTGATCTAATTATAATCCTATTACAACATATTTTGTAACTGCTACATCTTCAGTAACGGTGGAAATGAGCGTCCACCGATATGCTGAGATAATACATATTCACAGTTAGATTCATAGAGACTTTCCCCATAACTTCTCTCCGGCCGTTATACTCATCAAAAGAGAACATTAAGCTGTTAGACATGATGAATTCCTCAAAAAGCATACTCAAAATAGTCAACATAATGTTGGTGAGTTCATAGGTTTATCTTACACAAAATATTATTGATGCATCAATTACAACCAAACCTTGCTTAATAATCAGATCAACCATACTGTCATAACATAATTTATAAATCAGATAATATAGCATCACAACACTCATCCTGTTGGTGTAGGAAATTATTTCCTAAGTAGCGCTACCTATATTATCCAACGGTTCCACATCCGAATTAATGGTTGTAATATAAATGACAGTACATCTCAAAAATTGCATCAATCATAAAATCAATAGTATGCTTTTTCCCCCAAAAGTTTATAAAAATAAAAATGGGGCTATGAATCTTACCTTTACTCCAAGAATGAACCTATAAACAAAATATTTATAGTTCAGAAAACATAAATATTTTCTTCAAAATTTTCAGTACCTCAAATATTATCAAAACTATTACAATAAATATGTAATGAAATAAAGCATAACATACTCAGATTTTATATTTTAATTATATATAGTTTATTTCCTATAAATTTTATAATATTCTAGTAAATTATTAATAATAGCTTCTGGTTTCTTAAAATCCCCACATTTGATCAGAATATTTGGCACAATATTTACAACTCCTAAGCATTTTTCCAAATCTTAAATCATAGCAGAGTCAATTTTTATGATTTTCTTTATTTTACTAATATTTAGTAAAACTATCAGAATATGTTCAAAAATTCGTATTTTCATACAGAATGTTGCTTTCTACTTTTCATATTTTCTTGAATTTTCTCATAATTTATTGCAAAGTTAAAGTATTTTTCCCGATTTTCATGTGGCAGAAAATTTTAAAATTCATAACTTATTCATATCTTCGATCATCAGGTCTCATTTTGTTTATTTCAGATTCTTAAAACCTTCTTACTCACTTTTTAAATAAAGTTGATAGGTTTATAGGATTCATAAAGATCTTAGATGTATAATTATAAGCGTTAATAATATGTTTGCTTAAACATAGGTATAGTGATTGTAATCTTAACTAAATATTGTTTAGAGAATGACACCTTGATTTTGATAATGAAAAGAGGTGGGGATAACTGATGGCAGCTTCTTTCTCTGTCGAACCAAGTTAAACAAAGGTTCCCGCGTCTTGTTCTTCTTGTGACAACCGGATGGAAGATGATGATGGTTGATTGTGGTGATAACCGAGCACTTAGGGAAGTGATGAAGGTAACCTTGAGTTGGAGAGTGGAGATGACCGAGGGTTAAGTTGGTAGTGTGTGCGGTTTGTTGAGGAAGAACCGAGAGTTTTGTAGGAGTGGTGATCGATGTGGTTGTGGTGTTTT
The DNA here is from genome assembly GCA_025506515.1 of Flaveria trinervia. Classification (NCBI taxonomy): domain Eukaryota; kingdom Viridiplantae; phylum Streptophyta; class Magnoliopsida; order Asterales; family Asteraceae; genus Flaveria; species Flaveria trinervia. The sequence continues at coordinate 20,397,783 of CM046442.1, read as the reverse complement.
TCATTCAGCGGAGAGCCTCAAATAAGGTGAGAGGGTCGGCTGCCATTAATGGCATCATCATGATGCTACCAATAGCCTTGGTCAATAGGCTAAGTGTAGGCTTAATAGGTGTCAAATAAGGAGGTTAGCTTTGTGGTTGATGGCTAGGTGGTGGTCCAAGAAGTAGGTTAAGTGTCTTTGCCAATTTAAGGTGTTAATCACCTCTTAATTCGGTTGTTTTAATCCTTAATGAACTGAGGCTTAGTCTTAGAGGTTGCTTAAGTTTAATGTTTGGGTGCATAAGGTTTGTTTAGTTTTGTATGCTTCTTACATTATGGTGTTTGATTGAGTTGTGTTTTTGTATCATTTGGTAAATGATTTGATGTTATCAAGTTGAAATATTAGATCATATTCGATATCCATGATTTATGAATATGGATACATGTACACGTAAAATTATGCATGCAACCATGCATACGTGCAACATATATATATACACATAAACACATAATACACATATGTATTTAACAAAGGATGGCTCATGCATACATAAGGTATGTATTTAAACATGCATACGTATAATTTTAACATATAAGTGCTCATAATAATTCATAACTTATATATAATATATATTAATTTTATTCATAAACTAATTTTGCCTAACCCTATTTTTAGGGTCGTCACAAGAAGATATACATGTAGGACCGTTTATGGGATCATCACTTACAACACTACACACAATGGGGAGAATATAGTTAAGAACACTTACCATATCAAATAAGGAACTCGAAAACAATATGGTATGATACTTAGAACACAAGAAAATATGAGACAGAATAACAGCAAAAACACAAGGATATTCTTTTTCAAGAATATTGTCCAATGCTCTCAAGTTCTTTTACAAGTGTTATAGCATAAAGAAATATACAAGGACCTAAGATACTTTATACTACATCCTACAACAAGCCATGCTTAGAAAGCTGACTGGAAACATTTGATCTAGATAACAACAAAGTCAAATGTAGAGTCAAAAGGTAGATTGCCTTTTGATTAGTGACTATGACATGCCATAGCTCACATCCTAATATAATATATAAGGATAAAAGTACATTATGTAGAAAGAAACAGACTCAAGACCTCAATATACAGTTACCAAAAGCATGGACCTTTTCACCAACTTTTGTAAATTGGCGAGTCTTTAGAATTATAGTGGCCAGCTTTATGGAAAAGTACATCAAATAAAGCATGTATCATAAGTCTTAGAAAGAAATCAAAAAGAAATCAATCTTCACTTATTGGCTTCAGAAGACTTTGCCTTTGAAGCTTCAAAAGAGTTTGCCTTTGAAGCGTCGGAAGACTTCACTTTTTGCTTTGGAAGATGTTGGTCATGTCTTAGGAAGATTTTATACTTAAAATTTATTTTAAGGCAGGGTGTAAAAATTTTGAAGCATTTCTACTCTACACTTAAGTGCATGAATGCAGGAAAGACTTAGAATGTTTTAGGTGCATTAGCCTTTCATGAAACCTTACAAACTTCCCCTAGGCGGATGCTACCAAAACATTTGAAGACCTTAGATGTTGACAGTCCTCATCATGATGATGACCATACCCTTCTTCATTAGATGGTCAGGATCACTCAAACTTTTAAAGTGTCATCTCATCTTAAAGAGATCATATAGAGGTAGGTTGAACATGTCATGCCATCTATAGACATATTCACCACGTTGATCTCTAATTACATGCTATCTTTCAAGATTAGTGTCTAGGATAAGATGGGTCTTCTTAATGCAAGAGGAGCTGCTTAAATTGGAGTTGATTGAGCTGTCTCTTCACGCATCTCTTAGGATGATTTGATTCATCCTGAGGTTTGGAGGTGGATGACTCTGACTTCTTCTTCATCTTTGACTTGGGTCTAGAGGCCATCCTTTTAATCCTCTTTGGAAAGTTCAACTGAGAAGACTTGTAAGGCCCCGTTCCCAGGACGCTTACAGCTAGCTAATCATCGCTCATAAAACATATAATTACACTAACTTGAAATAACGTGGCAGTGGAAACATTTTAAAACAACATTTTCATTACCAATGCTTTTGCAAAATAACACAACAATCATTACAAAATATCGTTTGTTCGCATTACAATGCAAAAACATTATACAATGGAATGCCATACAAAACAAGTCATGTAGCTGCATTGTGCCATCCTCAGCAACTTTACCTGCCAACTGGAAAATACATAAAAAATCTGCATTGCTGAGTGAGTTCTAGTTTTAAAATAAAAAATACTTTACTTCCATTAAAACTATTCTTCACTTTCTTTCAAATCATACTATATAGTTGTATACGATCACACATCATACGTACACATAGATAATAACATTATTATCTTCCTTACTTTTCATCACATATGTTCTTTAACCATTCCCTTCTTTATCACATTTTTTATCACTATCTGGATCAGTGTCATCAGCTATGCCCCAAATAAATGGGGTATTGGGCCAAAGTTCATGAATGACTTCCACACTGCACATAGCCTGGCACCAGCACTGGGGTAAGCGACAAAGATCCTAGCTGTATACCACACCCCATACATTATGCATAACTCGGGTACTGGGCCGAAGATCACAAATGACTTCCACATTGCACATAGCCTGGCATGAGTACCGAGGTGAGTAATCAATATGAACCATTATATAGTACACCCCCAACATTATGCATAAATCGGGTACTGGGTCGAAGATCATAAATGACTTCCACACTGCACATAGCCTGGCACCAACACTGAGGTGAGTAATCACTATAAAGCATGTACCACACCATTGGGCAGTCCCAAAGACTGGAACCCCTGCGTGTATCCTTAAGGGTTAGCTAAACCATATGCAGTTGAGCTTAAGGCATTTTAGAGCCGTGCACCTCTATACATATTGCTTGCAAGCCTCCCACTCTATACCTTCTTTTGTTTCATTAATGCATGCATTCAATCATTATGTTCCACTTTTCATTATCTTTCACTTTACGTTACATAATACTTTTTCATTTCTTTCACAACTATAACACGTAAAGCCACAGGAAAGATAAACATACATAACAGGAACATAAACATAATCATACAAAACATCGCCATACACGACACCATCATACATGCATAATAAACATCAACATACCATCATGCATAAGCATCAATCATACAACAATCATACTATGCCCATCATAACATCTTTGACTTCATAAAGTCAACTTACTATGCCCCTGGGATCATCCCAAGTCAAAGCCTATATTTCACTTTTCCCCAAAAAATCAGAAAATATTCTAAGTCTTTAGGCGCATGAACACTATGCAGGCGCATGAGCACTATGCAGGCGCATGGTCTTTCAGCCACATGAGGAACACTTAGGCGCATTGGAAACTTTTAGGCGCATCAACACTATTGGGGCACATGAGCAACACTTAGTCTATTCTGGGCAAATTCTAGGCGCATGAGCATTATGCAGGAGCAATAGTGCTTAGGCGCATGAGCTATCTGGGCGCATGAGCTATCTGGGCGCATGAACACTTAGTCAAATTTGCCTATTTCTAGGCGCATGACCACTATATGGGCACATGAGGTTTCGGGCATATGAGGACACTTAGGCAGATTTTCATACTAGGTGTATGAACCCTATTCGGGCGCATGAGCAGCGTATTCCACACTTAAACATCATAATTCAGTCCCCAATTATTCTCAAACTTTTTCTAAGCTTAATCATGCATTCTAAGCCTTAGAAACATACACATAACAACATCAAACGCGTACACAGCCCCAAAATCAAACCCCATCCGCAACATACACACATAAGTACATACGGGTATAAACAACTTTTATAAAAAGTTCACACATGCATTTCCAGCCCCAAAGCAGTTTAAAACAAGTAAAAAGGGGGTCCTAGAACTCACCTTAGCAGCATCTGGTTATGAATTCTTCAAAACCCATTTGTAATTTGAGTTCAACCGCCTAGAAACCCACCAAAAACGTACCCGAACACATACAACATACAGAAGGACACACTAGAGGATAAAACCGATCAAGAACACTCAAAGACCATGAATTCTTACCGTGAATTCGACTTCCTGCTCTTGTTCTTCAAAGAGCCCGAAAACTCTGCTCTTTCTCTCTCTGAAATCTCTAAGTAGAAAGGTTAAAAGTAGCATGGAATGGGCGACCATGTTACTTTTGTACAAAATTACAATAAATTTGTACCTTCCACACTTTTAACCCCTCAACTTGGGTTTAATGTCATTTCTTTATTGTTCTTCACTTTATTCATTTGTTTGAGCCTTCTAAAATTAAGTTGGTGTTACAAGTCCACCCCCATATGTAGGTTACGTCCCCAAAACCTGTTATTCCTCAAAAAAACGTGGGTAATGTTGTCTCATCACTTCTTCAGTCTCCCGCATAGACTTTGATAACTTTATGTGCTTCCACTGTACACGCACAAGAGAAGCCACTTTATTTCTCAACCTCTTCTCTTCACGATCAATGATCGCCACTGGTTCCTCCACATAATTGAGCCGTTCATCTACCTCGATATCCTCCAGTGGTACAACCATATCCTAGTCTGCTAAACATTTCCTCAGATGAGATACGTGGAATGTCGGGTGAATTCCACTTAACTCAACTGGAAACTCCAATCTATAGGCAACCTCTCCTACTCTAGCAATGATTCGGAAATGCCCTATGTATCTCGGGCTCAACTTGCCCCACTTTCTGAACCGAATGATACCCTTCCATGGTAAGTATTTTAACATAACTCTATCACCCACCTGGAACACAATCGGTCTATCTGTCTTATTGGCATACAACTTTTGCCTATCTTTCGCTGCCTTCATAAAGGCTTTAAGCCTTTCTAGCTTCTCAATCATAGCCTCGACCACTTCGACACTCCCTAACTCTTTATGGCCGTTATCACCCCAACACACGGGTGTTCTGTATCCCGTACCATGTAGCATCTCATAAGGAGGCGTACTAATACTGGCATGGTAATTGTTGTTATATGAGAACTCAGCTAACGATAAGTGGTCATCCTAACTTCCTCCAAAGTGAATGACGCATGCCCAAAGCATATCTTCCAGCGTCTGAATCGTCCTTTCCGACTGACCATGCTTCTGAGAATGATAAGTCGTACTAATATGTAATCTCATCCCCATCGCATTATGGAATTTCTTCCAAAAATTTAGATGTAAACCACGTGTCACGATCAGACATAAGAGACACCAGCACACCATGACAAGTTACGATCTAGTTAATCAAAAAATCCGCCAACCGCTTGGATGAATAAGTCTCACGAATTGGTAGGAAGTGAGCACTCATTGTCAAACGATGGACTATCACTAATATGGCATCATACCCTCGCACGAGACGTGGCAGCTTCATTATAAAATGTATCACCCGCTTATTTTAAAGTCAAGAAAGAAGAATAAATGAAACAAAAAGAAGGAAATGAATATAAAACCCAAGTCTAGGGTTAAAGGTATCAAAAGGACAAAATATTTGAAAAGTTGGCGATAAAGGTGGCATGGCCGCCCATCACTCTCTCTACACACAAATCTTTGGTTTTTAGAGAGAGAAAGTAGCAAGAGCAGCAGAAAGCTCTCGGGTCTGAAGAGAAACAAGAAGAAATATTTGACTTCAAGATAAGAATTCATGGTTTTATGAGTTCTTAACTCGCCTTGCCTCGGGTGTTTGCTTATGTGTGTAAGTATGTTTGGTTGTATTTGTCTTTAGTGGGTTTCTAGGTGGTTGAACTCAATTTCAAATGAGTTTGGGAGAAGCCACACTCAAGAGCTGCAAAGGTGAGCTCCAGAACCCCTCTTTTACTGGTTTTTAACTGTTTTGAGGCTGGAAATGCATGAATGTATGTTTTTATTAAACTGGGGTTTCAACCCCTATGTATGAATGTGTGTATGATGTGATTTTGGGCTATGTTCATGCTTGGTGATGTATGGTTGTGTTTCTAAGGCTTAAAATGTTAGATTTAAGATTAGAACATGATAGATGGTGATTGGGAACTGAAATGTGATGTTTAGGGCTCATATGATTAAGTTTAGAATCTACCTAAGTATGCAGAAGCAATGCGGATGAACAACCAATGCGGATGAACATTGACTAAGTATGGGAAATGCGGATGAGTAATGGAATGTCAATGCGGATGAACATTGACTAAGTATGGGCAATGCGGATGAATAATGGAAAGTCAATGCGGATGAATAGTTAATGCGGATGAGCATTAACCATTAAGTAAGTCAATGTTGACGAGTAATGGAAAGTCAATGCGGATGAACAACTAATGAGGATGAGTAGTGGGAAATGTGGATGAAGTAAAAGAAATGCGGAAGAAGAAAAAGAAATGCGGATGAAGAAAAAGAAATGCGGATGAAGGAAAAGAAATACGGATGACTCTTGGAATAGTTTTGACTTTCTGGGGAAAAATTGAGATGTAGGATTTGACTTAGGAGGTTCCCTGGGGGGCTATGTAAGTTGACTTTTGAGGTCATAGATGTTATTATGGGCATGTTATGATATGTGTATGATGTTATGCATGATGGTATGTATGATGTATGCTATGTATGTATGATGCCCTGTATGATGATGATGACTGTGTATGTTAATATTCCTATTATGTATGTTTATCTTTCCTGTGGCTTTACGTGTTATAATTGTGAAAAAAATGATAAATTAATATGTAACGTAAAGTGAAATATAATGAAAGAGGAACATAATTATAGAATGCATGAATTAATGAAAGAGAAAGTATAAAAGGGCTTGCAAGCAGAATGTACGGAGGTGCACGACTCTAAAATGTCATAAGCTCCAGTGTGTGTGGTTTAGCTAACCATAAGGATACATGCAGGGTCCAATCTTTGTGACTGGCCAGTGATATAGTACATGGTTTATAGTGATTACTCACCCTGGTACTGGTGCCAGGCTATGTGCGTTATGGAAGTCATTTATGATCTTCGGCCCAGTACCCACTTTGTGCCGACATTTGGGGTGTAGTATGCAGTTGGGATCTTTGTCTCTTTCCCCGGTGCTGGTGCCAGGCTATGTGCGTTATGGATGTTATTTATGATCTTCTATGGAATGATGTAAAGTTTGTATGGTGTCAAGCTCAAGAAAAGGCTATATAAGGGGGGTGAACTTGTAACACCCGGTTATTTTAAAGTCAAGAAAGAAGAATAAAGTGAAGAAAAAGAAGGAAAGGAAAATACAACCCAATTTTAGTGGTTAAAAGTTTCAAAAGGACAAAATCTTTGAAAAGTTGGTGATAAAGGTGGCATGGCCGCCCATCACTCTCTCTATACACAAATCTTTGGTTTTTAGAGAGAAAAAGTAGCAAGAGCAGTAGAAAGCTCTCGGGTCTGAAGAGAAACAAGAAGAAAGATTTGAATTCAAGGTAAGAATTCATGGTTTTATGTGTTCTTAACTGGCCTTGCCTCGGTGTTTGTTTATGTGTGTTTGTATGTTTGGTTGTATGTGTTTTTAGTGGGTTTCTAGGTGGTTGAACTCAATTGCAAGCTAGTTTGGGAGAAGCCATACTGAAGAGCTACAAAGGCGAGTTCTAGAAGCCCACTTTAACTGGTTTTTAATTGTTTTGGGGTTGGAAATGCGTAAATGTATGTTTTCATTAAACTGGGTTTTCAACCCGTATGTATGAATGTGTGTATGTTGTGATTATGATGTGATGTTGGGCTGTGTTCATGCTTGGTGATGTATGGTTGTGTTTCTAAGGCTTAGAATGTAAGATTTAAGCTTAGAACATAATACATGGTAATTGAGAACTGAAATCTGATGTTTAGGGCTCATATGTTTAACTTTTAGAATATGCCTATGTAGAAGCAATACGGATGAACATCCTATGTGGATGAACATTGACTAAGTATGGGAAATGCGGATGAGTGATGGAAAGTCAATGCGGATAAACATTGACTAGTATGGGAAATGCGAATGAGTAATGGAAAGTCAATGCGGATGATTAGTTAATACGGATGAGCATTAACCATTAAGTCAATGCGGATGAGTAATGGAAAGTCAATGCGGATGAAAAGCTAATGCGGATGAGTAGTGGGAAATGCAGATGAAGTAAAAGAAACGCGGAAGAAGAAAAAGAAATGTGGATGAAGGAAAAGAAATAAGGATGAAGTAAAAGAAATTTGGATGAAGGAAAAGAAATGCGGATGACTCTTGGAATAATTTTGACTTTCTGGGGAAAAAGTTGATATGTAGGCTTTGACTTGGGAGGTTCCTGAGGGGGCCATGTAAGTTGACTTTTAAGGTCATAGATGCTATGATGAGCATGTTATGATGTGTGTATCATGTTATGCATGATCATATGTATGATATATGCTATGTATGTATGATGCCCTGCATGATGATGATAACTATGTATGTTAATGTTTCTATTATGTATGTTTATCTTTCCTGTGGCTTTATGTGTTATAGTTGTGAAAGAAATGATAAATTATTATGTAACGTAAGTGAAAGATAATGAAAGAGGAGCATAATGGTAGAATGCATGCATTAATGAAAGAGAAAGTATAGAAAGGCTTGCAAGCAGAATGTACGGAGGTGCGCGACTCTAAAATGTCGTAAGTTCAATTATGCGTAGTTTAGCTAACCCTTAAGGATACATGCAGGGGTCTAGTCTTTGTGAATACCAGTGATATAGTACATGGTTTATAGTGATTACTCACCCCGGTACTGATGTCAGGCTATGTGCGTTATGGAAGTCATTTATGATCTTCGGCCCAATACCCGCATTGTACATACGTTTGGGGTGTAGTATACAGTTGGGATCTTTGTCGATTGCCCCGGTGCTAGTGCTAGGCTATGTGCGTTACGGAAGTCATTTATCATATTCGGCCCAATACCCGCTTTGTGCACACGTTTGTGTTTGGATTGTGTACTGGACATTGTACTAACTGTTTAACGTGCATAGCAAACCAAATAGTGTGGAATCCTATTTGATTGGTGATCCAAGCAATGACAACGCACATAGAAACAATTTTGTGATTGAATCTAATGTTAAGAATCGATTAGGAATCGGTCTAATGCGATCTATGGACTTGGAGTATGATCTTAGAGGTTTCTGGACGGCTAGGGTACGTCTAGAGTCGAAGTGTGTACAATGCTTACGTTTTTCAATGAATTAGGTGGTATTTATAGGTTAGGGTTACTCATTCGTGTGACTGAACCATTTGCATGGTTCATTCGTGCGATTGAGCCATGCGGTTGATCCATTCGTACGACTGAGTGTTCAGTCGTGCGACCGAGTCAGTCGCATGAAGTTGTCCAGCGTATGGACTATTTAGGCGCATGGACACTCAGTCGCATGGCCATTCTGACGCATGACCACTGTTAGGGTGCATGGTCCAGTTGACGCATGAGAACTTCACATAACCAAGTTTGAAGGCATTCATTATTATAACATTATGCATATCAATTCAAACAATCACAAACGTATATAATCTAGTGAATATACGTTACACAACTCATTAATGAAATATTAAACATTATAAATCACAACCAAACATTCTCATTTCATTAAGTACCCAAGTATTACATAAGCGTAAGACCTTCAAGACATAATACATTAAGATCCGAATCTAGGTACATATGTATCAACAAACACCCCCTTGGACCTAGATCTATCTATCATCTTACCTTCTTCATAACCAATTTGTACTTCTTGTACTTCTTCTCTCTTGTGACTCCTACATGTATTTCAAATGCAAAGAAGAGTCGTATCACATTTTGGAATTGGAGGGCTTGTACAATATCCTGTGTGTCATAGAACAGTGGCCACTTGTATAGAGTGTAGACGTCGTCAGCTGACAAGTTGGTAAGCCACATCGGGTCGAATACCCTCATAGTATCCATTCTGCCCTCTTTGTTCAGAACTATGACAGCTTCCCCTGTTCTCCAGTCATAGTACCACCATTTGAAGTGAGGAGTGAAGTCATGTGGCATCTCCCATAGAGGAATCTTTGACATTGTTAGTGGAGGATTCCACTTCAGCATTATCTTTAGCTTTCCAGTTATGGGATCAACTTTAGAACGTATGATATACCTCGTAGGTTGTTGAGGTTTGCAGTTGACCCACCTCGTGTGGTACTCTTTCTTCAAAGCAGCCTCAAAGCAGCCTAACATCTTTCTCGGGTCAGCGTATAACAGCTTCAATTTAGCTAGCTGGTTGAGCTCAAAACCAGATAGAGACTTTAGGTCATGCGGGAATCTAAAGACCACGATACCTTTCTCTCTCTTCACCGTGTATACATTAAGATCATCAAAATGTGCCCACGCGATAATCTTGCCTAACACCTTATGATGTTTCTTCACATTGTAGAGCTTGGTGTAGACATTCTGTTTAGGAGTAGCGCGTTGGGCTTGGATCTCCTCAAAAGAAGCAGCCCATTCAGCCTTTCTGATATCAACGTCAGTGTGTGAGGCTTGGGCTTGTTCTTCAACTTTCTCGGACTCTTGCTCCATCTCATCTAATATCTCAAATGTATCACCGACTAGGGAGTTACCCAAATTAGGGATCACATTTCCCTCTTTGTCAGCGTACTCGGGATAGTACTCTACAGTGACGTCCTCGATCTCTATCTCATCAATGCCGTTCAACTTGTCGTCACTGGTTTCTACAAAAGTTGGAGTGTACTTGACAATATCATCGAGATTGATCTTGAACATTTTGTAATTTGCCCGTCAGTGAAATTGTGAATGATCTCTCCTTCTTCAGGAGTGTACATCACCGATCTTCTAACATACCCTGCAGATCAAGAATCATCGTGAACTGAGTCTTGATCTGTTGGAGGGGAGCAGCATCATGTTCATCCCTCTGAAAGTTTGGATGTGCTTGATTTATACACATAACACAACAATCATTAGTTAAAAATCAAGACAAAAATACCACAAATAAATATAAACATTCGTTACAATAATGAGATACAATATTCTAATACATATGATTTGAATACAGTAAATAATTAAATATTACTCTTATCCTGTATCCTCTGCTCTTCTGCTACCGGGGCGGATGTGGAGGCACCCTGATATTGAGTCCTTTTGGTCCTCCGTTCGCTTGCAGAAGTGGTACCCGCAGAAGAAGAGTCGTCTTCATTCTCATCAACATCTGTACCAGTATCACCCTCGTGATCAATACCATCATCACTCTCATAATCGTCATCATCATACCCGTATCCTTCTCCTATCTTCAGTGGCTCTGCTTTGGATCCTTTGAGCTTTAGCAAGATAGTCTTGTTTGCAGCCTCTAGCTCCTCAATCTTCTTGGCATGTTGCTCCTAGAGCTGAGACATCTGCTGAGCCTGTTGATCAATAAATCAAGCCTCCTGAGAAATCTGTTGAGATTGTGCAGCAATAAGATCTACTAACTGACGAATCTATGCAGTTTTCTTATCATCGGCCGCTAACAGACGCATCACCATACGGTTCAGCGCTGACAGCTGTTCCTCTACCCCAAAGAGAGGTAAAGGACATCCAGATGTATATGGAGAGGAGGATGATGGTGCAGCTAGATGGCTAGTGGTGGTAGTGGTGAAGATTGGGGGTAATATAGATAAAGGTGGTGGTGGTATGGTGGTAGTGGACGGAGTAGTGGTGGTAGGTGGAGTGGTGGTAGAAGTGGTGGTGGTTATGAAGGTCAGTCTTCTTTTCTTCTTCTTCAAGTCGTGGGGCTGAGCCATCCTTTTTTTCTAGGATCCTTTCGAGAAAGATGCTCCCCCTGGAACACGGCTTGGCTTATCGGGAGCAAAGGTAGGATTCGTGTCAGTCTCTCCCGATCTGCCGAGGCGTTCACCAACCGCCTGGAGCCCTCGCTCTATGGCAACCACCTTGCAGCCAACAGTCCGAGTGAGGGGCTCCTCATCTGTATCCTCCTCCACATCAGGTTGGAAATCCTAATGGAATCCAACATCCTCAGTCTCTTTGTGAGTGGGTGTCGGAGATGCGATATCAGTTGTGGGGGCCCTTGGTTGAGTGGGGCGAGCAGAGTCACTGTCAATGTCATCCGAGTCATCATCTGGGAGCTCTAACTACTCAACATCAGAGTCACTCTCTACGTGACACCATTTATGCCTGCCAGGAGCCACGTAGTCTTCACGGGCCACATGCCCAAACAGTCGCTTCACAGGGGTTTTCACCTGCTTCCCCCTGTATACCTTCATCCAACCCAAGGTGGTATCATCCATCAGCTCGAGTGCTACTGCATCCTCCTTCTCCTTTGGCAACAAAGGAAGCTTTTGGTCAATGATCATCTACATGAATCGAGGGTACATGCAAAAGCCCTTCTTGCCCTTGGCCTTTATGTTCTCCACTAGGTAGGTGAAGATCATCCTGGAGAAGCTAAACGGATGGTTCAGCATTAACGCCACATAGGCGTTCTATATCTGATCAGACAACTCATCAAACCCCCCCTTCCATGAGGAAATACACTTGAGCAGCACATGGGTTAAGTACTTAAACTGAGGACACGGGTAGCTCTTGTTGAGCACACCTAAGTTGATGTCCCCAAAGTACTTGGCCCACAGAAAACAGCCTCGTACTGTCAATGGATGTAAGCGAGTAGGACAATCAGCATCATCCCCAAGCTCTAACACTGTCCTGAGATCATCCTTAGTGATATCTATGGGCTGACCAAAAATAGAACTCCTGATCCGGTAGGGCTCAGAAGTCCGGTCAACAAATGCGCCTTCCCAAAAGGCCTGCTGAATCGAGCGATAAGGTATGCATGGAGTCGAGATGGCTCGGAAGATCCTTGATCTCTATAGAAATGTGATAATGCCCGAGAAGTCAGCTGCGTTCTTGAATGTCAAATCCAGATGAGCACAGATGTTGTGCTTGGTGCTCATAGTCCAGCGACTAGCCATCTGTTACACAATGAATATAAACGTTAGTGTCAGTCAATAAATAATGACCTTAATCATTTGAACATGAAATTCTTTGTTCTGTTGTGCGAATGATAATGTGCGACTGAGATCTAGTCGTGCGAATGACCTCATACGTATGACTTAACATGCGACTAAGCTCATATGGATTCTATCTCATGCGGTTACCCTAGTCGTGTGACTGAACTCATACACATGGTTTAGCTGTGCGATTTGGCCATTCCCCCCTATCACTTGTGCGACTGAAGTTCATCAGATTGTCCATTCGCATGACAGGCTAACTGTTCAATTCAAATTAAAGTTTAGACCAATTTTAAGATTAGATATCGTGTTTCGGTTCATCAGACTCGCAATCACTCTATTTAGCACTTAATAACTTTCATTTCCATATCTTACTTACTTTTGTTAGGTTATTTGTCCAAATAGTCTCGGTTCTTGGCTAGGGCCGAAGATCTTGATTTTTGAATCAAGTTGATCGAAATTTGGGTGGATTGCACCGCATTATACCTGTATAATCAGTGGAAATCGTCAGTACACAACAATCAATGGATAGAATGATCAATCGAAAATTTGGCAGAGTAATGATCGTTCGTACGAATTAGGGCAATTTTGGGAGTGATGAATGACTGTGACCGACTCCCCATCCTTTTATACTAGGGTTTCCTTCAGTCGTGCGACTGAGCCCAATCGCACAGTTGATTCGTGCGACAGGCACAGTCGGTCACCTTCAGTCGTGCGACTAGAAGTCAGTCATGCGACTGTGTCATTCGGTCACCTTCATTCATGCGATTAGCACATTTTAGTCATCCAATTGTGTGATTTTAGTCATACTGATGGTCCAATCGCACGTATGTCCCATACGAGTGGTTAATCGTGCAATTGGGCACATTCATATCCTTTAATCATATGACTGGTCCATACTCATGGTCCAGTCGTGCGAATAAATCATACTCATGGTTTTTGACTTCATGACCAATTTACATTGTACACCCTCTTCAACTGTTGATTTAACATTTATGAACCTTTGAAAATCTCAGACATGATCATTTTAGTTTGAAAAGCTTTTGACCACCTCAGACGTGATCCTTTTAAAACAGTTTTGTCACCTCAGACGTGACCCATTTTTATTTGAAAGTACGTGTGGTCACCTCTGACGTGACCTTTTAGATGATAAGGTTCCCTATCAACTTCCATGACATAGTCCGACACTAAACAAACTGTAATTGACAAACTTTATACGAAAATAAAAGAAATAAAACTGAAACTTAAAACTAAGACATGTTTTTGTGTTTTTGTGAGGGTTAAATCCTAAGATGTAAATCTAAGAAATTATTTATCTGAAAAGACAGCTTCAATTCATTTAAAACATACATGGACCAATTCAATTTGGAATCATACAGGATATTCAAATTGTACGGGACAAGTTATCTAAAACCTTTGATGCTCTATTCTTGTTTTTCATCTAGAGTCATTTAGCAAATTTATGAAATCATACTAATACTATTAGGTCCCCGCACTGATTTGAACTTTCAAGAATTGTAGGCACAATGATTGTCAGTATACTTGTCCTCTTAAATCCATACGTAGACTTTCAACACATATTGGTGATGGTTTAAGGTTTGTTTATTTCAACAAGCATTTGTCGATCCTACACTTATATGGTAATCAACGTTCCTCAGGAGATTTTTGAGCGCTCTTAGGGTAGTATTCAAGAAGAAACTAGTCATAGAACTTTCAAAGAGAAGCCAATCCTCACGTCAGTGCCACCGCACAACAGAGAGGCGGGAAAGAGCAATGAATTCTAGAATATATAGGTCATACTTATCCTCAGGTCAGTGCCACCGCACAATAGAGATGCACATAACCTATCTTCCTGTTTGAGCAATTTCATTCTTTTTGCATAGATCTCACCTACAACATAGGTTATCAGTTTGATTGTATTTATATTTTTATGTGCTTTTTCTTATGCTTTGGTCTTACGCACACATTCGTGGCGTTTATTTTGCTCGTCACCCCTTATTGGAATCTTGTTGATTGTGTTATCCAGGGATAAGGTGTTACCCACAGCTAGTCAAACATTTTAGTTTAATTTGAGATCACCAACAAGGTCGAGTCATCTATTGTGTTGAATCTACCAACATATCATTTGTGGTCTAGCAACCTCTAGGTCTACTTTCTTAGTGTTACCTTAGTAGTAGCTAGTTTGTCTATCATATTTCCTTTTAGATTGCTCAGACTACACAGACTTATACTTGAGCTTTGCATCTTTTTCAATTTATATTTTTAAAGTCCCAAATGGTTTGCTCCTATGTACTATCATATTCCAAAGATTGAATTGGTATCACACATACGATCTTATTTTTATCAGCTACCTCTCCTTCTTCCTCGTTTTTTTATACTGTCTAAACCTATTCTCCCCCTAAAATTTTAAAACTGTAGTAGATTAGCATTTTAGGATTTTAATAGGCAAAACAATAAGACTAATTTTAATTAAACAATTTAACATTAACCAAATAAAATAAAATAAAACAAATTGAAAAATAAAAGAAAAATGTACAAGATGCATCGGACTACACATGGTCATCTTCAGGAATGACCTTACTTTTCTTTTTAATGTCGTTGAACTCTAACAGATGTAGAAAACGTGGTTTGTCAAAAGCCTTTGTATAGAGGCCAGCGCGTTGAAAATTTGTGTTTATTTTTACCACATAGATTAATTTCTTTTCAAAGCAATCACATGTAAAGTGATATTTAATTCCGATGTGTTTGATCTTAGGATGTTGGACCGGGTTTTTAGTGACTGCAATAGTAGAAGAGAATTTCCAACCATAATCCCACATTTGCTGTTGAATCCATATGATTTGTGAACAGCAACTTGCAGCAGCAACGTATTCGGCTTCACAGGTTGACAATGCAATCGAGGTCTGCTTCTTACACTGCCAGGTTACAAATCTTCTCCCAAAGAACTAACACCCTGCTGATGTAGACTTGTAACTCATCTTGTAGCCGCCGTAATCCGAGTCGCTATACGCAGTAAGCTCAAAGTAATCATCTGAGGATACCACAACCCAAGTGTGGGTGTACCCTTCAGATAACGAAAAATTATTTTGACCCCAATAAGATTGTTCACCTTAGGCTTTGCCTGATATCGCAAACATAAACATGTAGCATGCATGATATCAGGTCGTAAGGCAGTGAGATACATGAGAGATCCAATCATCGTCAGGTGCTACATCATGGTTTGTAGCAAGTGGAGTTCCAGCTGTAGAAGCATTCTCCATGTCAAACCGACTAAGAATATCACCTACATACTTTTTCTCATGTAGGAAAATCCTATTTGGTGTCTAATCCACATGTAACCCGAGAAAGAACTTCATCTCTCCCATTGCACTCATCTCAAACTCCGCCTTCATTACTGCCTCAAACTCTTTACATAATTCTTCATTCTTGGATCCAAAGATTATGTCATCGACATAGATTTATACTAGTAGTAAATCTCCATCTTTATCCTTGATAAACAATGTACAGTCAATGACTCCCCAGCGAAAACCGTATTTCAAAATATGAGTCGAGAGTTTCTCATACAAGGCCCTCAGAGCTTGATGAAGCCCGTATAGCGCTTTGTCGAGTTTGTAAACTCTGTCCCGATTATATGGATCCTCAAATCCCTCAGGTTGACAGACATACACTATCTCTCGATTCTCACCATGAAGGAACGCACTCTTAACATCTAATTGATATACTTTGATCTTCATATACGATGCATAGGCAAGGAAGATGCGGATTGCTTCCATTCTTGCCACGGGTGTAAACACTTCATTGTAGTCAATACCCTAAACTTGTTGAAATCCCTGAACAACAAGCCGAGCCTTGTTTCTGATGATCATTCCTAGATCATCTTCTTGAATTTCAAGACCCATTTGGTGCCAATAACCTTAGCACCTTTGAGTCTATCCACTAGAGTCCATAGACCCAACTTCTTGAACTGAACAAGTTCTTCTTGCATGGCACTCACCATGCCTCATTAAACAGGGCTTCACTAACATACTTTGGCTCAAACTGAGACACAAAGCAACGATAGGCACCGTCATGAAGGTATCCTTTTCCCATCACAGATGCATAATCAGCTGAGTACAACTGATTTCTGGTCTGAACTCCTGATCTCACATCACCTATGACATTATCCAAAGTATGATAGACGTTTAGACGTGAGCCGGGAGTTGTTGGAACAACCACCTCAGAATCAAGATTATGAAGATTTGGTTTTGGATCTGAGGCTATAGGATTCTGAGGTTCAAAAGGTTCAAAAGCATCACTGTCAGATGCTTGTGGACTTGTGGTAGTCAAAACCTGTTCATCCTGGTTGTTCTGATCATTTTCCACATTTTCTTTATCAGAGGAAGAGTCACTCACATCAAGTGCTCCCCCTAAGTTGGTCGATGATGACTTGTGAACTGAATGGTGTTGAATCTTGAGACGGTGTGTTCAAGACATCGTACATCATCTTGTTTGCCAACTCGTCTTTGGAAGTGGAGAGAGGTATGTTGAAGGACATGAAGAATCCATCATAGTCAAAGAAGTAAGCAGACCCTTTTCCAGCAGGTGGTGTGGTGTATCTCTGAACATCAACATTACACCACACCTCTATTGACTCGTTGAGTTGTTGTAAACTCTCTTGTTTTGTATGTTGTATCCTAGAAAGATCCCTTCATTTACCTTCTCGCTGAATTTTCCCTCCTGAGTCTTCTTCAGTAGGGTGCATGGAGCGCCAAACGGCTCGAGATACTCTAAGTTAGGTTTACGTCACTGTAGTAACTCATAGCACATTTTTCCATGGCGTTTAAGTACCAGAACTCGATTGAGCGTATAACATGCATTTGAAACTGCCTCATTCCAGAATTGAATAGGCAGTTTCGAGTCTGCTAGCATAGTCCGTGTGGTCTCTATGAAGCTGCAATTCTTACGTTCAGCAACACAGTTCACCTGATTCTTGATGCACAATTTCCTTTTCCATGCAGTAGGCCTCCATCCACTGATTCTTGAACTCGGTTCCATTGTCTGAGCTCACTTGTTGTACTTTCAGCTTGAATAGGGATTCCAGTGTAGTTACTAATCCTTGAATGATTCAAATGTTTGTAAGTTGGACTTCAGAAACATTACCCAAGAGAATCTTGAGTAGTCATCCATAACTACGAAGCAATACAAGTCACCTACAATACTTCTTGTACTGACTAGACCAAATAGATGCATGTGAAGAAGCTCAAGAGGTAGTTCTATGGAATGAACTTTCTTTTCCTTATGAGATTTCTTTGTTTGTCTGCCCTTCTTGCACGCAACATAGAAATCCAGGGGATGGAAGTTTTTGACGTTCACTCTCCTCACTAGATCATTCTGGATCAAGTGATTCATCTTCCTTGGATTTATGTGTCCCATTCTCCTATGATAGGAGATGGATTCCTTTTCAGTAGCTTTGGACAAGAAGCACTGAACTTCACGATCTATTGTGGAGGCATTCGAAAGATCCACAACATAAAGATCCAAAACATAAAGATTATTATATCTTGAAGCTGTCATTAGAACTTGGTCCTCCGGGATCACATAGTCCTTCTTCAGAACGTAGCACTTCTTGTTGTCAAAGACTACTTTGAAGCCTTTATCACATATTTGAGAAATAGAAAGTAAGTTATTCTGTAATTGTTGGACATAGTTTACCTTGTCAAACTTAACTTTTTGATTTCCCACTTCTCCTTGGGCTGTGATATACCCTCCTTTATTTCCAGCAAATGAAACATGCCCTGCTTTGATTTGTCTGACTTTTGATAAGAGAGCTCTGTTCCCCGTCATGTGCTTGGATGCTCCGGTATCTACAATCCACATGTTAGTCTCAGCACTATAGCGAACACCTGCATATTCAATGAAAACATTAGTTCATCTTAGGAACCTAAGCCTTCCCTGGCTTGGGTTTCCCCGAGGCATCACATAACATAAACTCAACCCATTGACCGTTTGAGGTTGAGGGAAGCTCAGATGTCTGTTTGTTCTCATTTTCAGACGCTGAGGTGGATTTTTCTTTCCATAGACCAGCTTTGTGCAAGGCATGTTTCTGATAAACAGATAACTGGCTGATGGGTTGAACTGTAGGTTCACTATCCCTTTTAGGAGGCATCACTGAGTTCCTTTTAAAAAGCTAGTTTTAGATGCAGGAAGTTCAACCTTCTTCTTTGGTGTCTGATAATAAGGACAATGAGACGCAATGTGACCATACTTTCCACAATTGTAGCAGCATCTGCTTTCAACTACTTACGGTTTAAATGTTTTGTGGAGATTTAGGTGTCACATGGATGACCTTATTTTGTTTAGATTAATTAAGACACTTCTTGTTAGATGTATGGTCGGGTTTTACAAACTAATTTTTTTACGTGGTTTTACATCTTTTATTTCTTGTTTACCGGGACTTTTACATGATATGCGTGATTGATACGTTTAATAGTCTTTTTGGGTTCTGATTTGACTTTGTTTGAACCTGACTTTAAGTAAACCTTTGTTGAACCTGACTTTAAATTAACCTTTTCAAACTCTTTTTCAGGTTAACACAAGGCATTTTTCCTTTTGAAGTGGACTCCATTGTTTAGTGCCAGATTATATTGATTTACTTGTGCAATCTGGGTCACTAACAAGAGGAGTGGTCACCAAATGATCCTTGATGGGGTTATTATTAATTGGTTTACTCTTGGTGTTCATCAAGGTCTCAGGTGGTGGCGGAACCACTTTGTATCCCAATCCATCCCCATTGTTTCTCTCTCTCACTAAGTGTTGGACAATATGAGACGATCTTGTCCAACTGTGCAGTTTTTTGTTTTAAGGAGTTGACTTCTACTTCTAAAATTGCTTTCTGCTTCTTACTGTCCTCTAGGGAGTTAAGATAGTACCTAATGTCATTAGCTGGGTTAAACGCAACTACTTCTGTTTCCCTAAGCTGTTTGTTAAAAATGTCTATCTTTTCCTTGTAATTGTGCTCATTTTGTTTTAAAACTCTATTAGCTTTAGTGCATAGTTCCAGATCCTTTACTAAGCTATCATTATGATCTAATAACCTAGAAAACTTTAAATCTATGCTTTCTCTAAATTTATTACACTCAAAACAAGCATGGTTATTAAATAACTGGTCAGTAGTACTTACCTGAGACATTGAAGAGGAATCAACCATGTGTGCAGAATCTGTTGTCTTTGGTTCTGGTGATTCTGACATTGATGTAGATTGTTCTTCTTTAGGCAGGTGCTTGACCACAGGTGCAGTCTCTTCAGAATTGGACATCGCAAGCTCTACTGCTATATCTCCCTCACTTGCGGAATCGTCATCTATGTCCTCCACACTAGCTATGTTGGACTCTCCTGGTGTGACAAATCGAAAGCTCCAGTCATGTCCTTCATCATCATTAGCAGTCAAGGCTTTAGTGTCCTTGCTTGATGAAGTAGAACTACTAGATGTGGCTTTTCCTTACGATTAAAGGACGAGAAAGGATTGCCATTGCCAATCTTCTTTGGCTTCGCACACTCCTGTTTGAAGTGCCCTTTCTCACCACAGTTGAAACATGTTACCTTTTACTTGTCGAAGCCAAAGGTCGTGTCCTTGGTTGCAACCAAGTTCTGTCCGGTCTTCTTGACAAATGTTTTCGCTCGTCGGACAGCACTTGCCAAAACCCACATTATATCCATCCGTTCTAACTCAATTTCATCCACCTCTTCATAATCCTCATCAGCTAGGTGACAGTTTCTTATCTTTCCAGCAATTAGTCCATCATGGGAGTGGACTACCATAGCTAAGAGGTCCATATGTTCTCTGGCCACCTCTATAGTCATATTACCAAAGTTATCTGTCTTTAGTTTTGCTGCATTGGCTTCGGGTATGATATACTGGGTCCGATATGACCCTAACGTTTCGGACCCTAAAGTAGATGCTTGTGCTGGACCAGATGAGCTTGTCATGAAGGCAGTCTGCAGTGGTGCTCCAGATGTCTTGGCCTGAGGAGTCATGTTGTAAAGCGCCGGATTCTGATCATAGTTGGCCTTTTGGGCTCTATACTTCATCATAAGCTCCTCCTCTCTTAGATTCAGAATGAAGTCATTTATATCTAACTTTGAGAGCATCCCATTTTGTCTGAGATTTGAAATGAAGGAAGCCTATTTCTCAGGTAATCCATCTGCAAAGTTGGATACCTTATCCTCCATCGACGTAGTTACTCCATGAGTATGCATCTCACTCATCAAGTGGTAGAATCTGTCAATCACGTGGTCCAGGCCTTCCTTTCCCATTGAAGAGAAGTTGTCAAACTCCTTCTTCAAAGCTTTGGCATGAATGGCCTTGAGTGAGGCATTTCCGTCATACCTCTTCTCCAACGCATCCCATAATTTCTTTGCTTGAGTATACTCCGAGTACTGATGGAAGATATCCTTCGGAATAGACTGGGTAAGCAAAGCATAGAGTTTCTTCTCGGCGTTGTGTTTCACCTTTTCTGCATCAGACATGCCACTTAACATAAGTTTGACACCGTCAGCTCCTACTGGCATGCTGTACCCCGACTCTATTACCTCCCACAACTTTGTATCTACTCTATTTAAGTAGATTTCGAAACGTTGCTTCCATTGTGGGTAGTCGTCTAACGTGATGAGCTTCGGGGGTTTATTATGAATTCCCACTTCGTTCTCCAACAACAGTAGATTCTGAATACCAGTGTCTATACTTGATGTGTAAGCTGAAAACTGGTCCTCCATTTCACTTAACTCTACTATTAAACAAACTTTTTATGTGTGTGAATGAAGGTATGCGATTGGGCTTATTCGAGCGATTGAACTAGGCGAATGGTTCAATCGTGCGACTGAACTAATGCGGATGAGTCCGTCGGCCGAATGAACTAATGCGGTTGAACAGTCCGAATAGGGTTCTCAGTCGTACGAATGAGGGTACAAATGAGTCCAATCGTGCGTTTGTGGAATGCGAATCAACTCAGTCATGCGATTGAGCCAATCGTACGGCTGAACTAGTTGATGTTTGAAAATTCGTAGGTTAAACGTGTTTTGGCCGCAAAAACTCAAATTTTCACAAACCCTAATTTCCGTATGTCGGAAAAACTAAAATTTATGGTCAGGAGACGTCTAAGACATTGTTAGAAACAAAAAGATTGCGTTTTAGTGAAAAAACACAATTTTTGTATCACAAACGATTGAATCCCACGTAATCAAGAGCCTAGGCTCTGATACCACTTGTTTGGATCGTGTACTGGTCGATGTACTAACTGATTAACATGTATACCGAACCAAATAGTGCGGAATCCTATTTGATTGGCGATCCAATCAGTGAGAACGCACATAGAAATAATTTTGTGACTGAATCTAATGTTAAGAATTGATTAGGAATCGATCTAATACGATCTATGAACTTGGAGTATGATCTTAGAGTTTTCTGGACGGCTAGGGTACGTCTGGAATCGAAGTGTGTACACTGCTTACGTTTTTCCACGAATTAGATGGTATTTACAGGTTAGGGTTACTCATTCGTGCGACTGAACCATTTGCATCGTTCATTCGTGCGATTAAGCCATGCGGTTGATCCATTCACACGAGTGTTCAGTCGTGCGACTGAGTCAGTAGCATGAAGTTGTTGAGGCGTATAGACTATTTAGGCGCATGGACACTCAGTCGCATGGCCATTCTGACGCATGACCACTGTTGGGGCGCATGGTCCAGTCGGACGTATGAGAACTTCACTTAACCAATTTTGAATGTATTCATTATTATAACATTATGCATATCAATTCAAACAATCCCAAACCTATATAATTTAATCAATATACGTTACACAACTCATTAATGAAATATTAAACATTATAAATCACAACCAAACATTCTCATTTCATTAAGTACCCAAGTATTACATAAGCGTAAGACATTCAAGACATATTAGATTATGATCCGAATCTAGGGTACGTCTGGAGTCGAAGTGTGTACAATGCTTATGTTTTTCCATGAATTAGGTGGTATTTACAGGTTAGGGTTACTCATTCGTACGATGAACCATTTGCTTGGTTCATTCGTGCGATTGAGCCATGCGGTTGATCCATTCACACGACTGAGTGTTCAGTCAATATACGTTACACAACTTATTAATGAAATATTAAACATTATAATCACAACCAAACATTCTCATTTCATTAAGTACCCAAGTATTACATAAGCGTAAGACATTCAAGACATATTAGATTATGATCCGAATCTAGGGTACGTCTGGAGTCGAAGTGTGTACAATGCTTATGTTTTTCCATGAATTAGGTGGTATTTACAGGTTAGGGTTACTCATTCGTACGAATGAACCATTTGCTTGGTTCATTCGTGCGATTGAGCCATGCGGTTGATCCATTCACACGACTGAGTGTTCAGTCAATATACGTTACACAACTTATTAATGAAATATTAAACATTATAAATCACAACCAAACATTCTCATTTCATTAAGTACCCAAGTATTACATAAGCGTAAGACATTCAAGACATATTACATTAAGATCCGAATCTAGGTACATATGTATCACCAGTTTGGGGTATAGCTGATGACACTGATCCGGAAAGAGATAAAGAGATAATGAAAGAAATTGATGAACAGTAAAGAAGATAATAATAATATTATTTATGTGTACGTACGATGTGTGATCATGTACGACAGTATAGTACGACTTGAAAAAAAGTAAAGAACGGTTTTAATGAAAGTAAAGTATCTTTTATTTAAAAACTAGAACTCACTCAACAACGTTGACTTTTTATGCATTTTTCAAGTTGGCAGGTGAGCATTGCTGAGGATGGCACGGGGCAGCTACTTAGCATTTTGGATGGCATTCTTTTGTTACTGTTTTTGCATTGTAATGCAAACAAATGAAAATGTATAATGAATGATTGTATTAACTTGCAAAAGCAGTTATTTTGAAATGAAAAGTGATTTTAATGTTCCCCTGTGATATTTTTATGAAAGTTAAATGTAATTGCATATTTTGTGAGCAATGATTGGTCAGCTGTTAGCGTCCCGGGAATGGGCCTTACTTAAAATCCATGGTGATGTGCTCTCACTCCCACTCCAGTATATCCAAAGGTTGTATTTTCCATACGGTTTCTGAAGCTGTGCCTTCATTTGAGCTTGAGCCCAAACAAATTTTACATCCTTACGGGTCAACCTAGTCAACGGGGAAACTATCTTAGAGAAGTATTGAATGAATCTCCTGTAGTAGCCCGCCAAACTCAAGAAACTACGAATCTCGGATGACAACTTTGGTGACTTCCATTGCATCACCACCTCCACCTTGTTGGGTCCACCTTAATCCCCTTGGGATTCACCGCATGACCTAAGAATTGAACCTCGACAACAAGAATGCGTACGTAGAGAACTTAGCATACAACTTCTCCCTCCTCAACGTCTACAACACCTCGCGAATGTGGCTGGGATGTTCCTCTTCGCACTCGGAATAAATCAAGATATCATCGATACACATAATCGCTGATTTATCCAACATCGGCAGACGCACATGATTTATCAAGTTCATAAAAGTAGCTGGCGTGTTGGTCAACCCAAATGACATAACGAGGAACTCGTAGTGACCATAACGCGTGCGAAAAGCTATTTTAGGAATATCCTACTCTTTCACCTTTAGCTGATGGTAGCCTGCTCGAAGGTCTATCCTTGAAAACCAACTGGCACCTTGAAGCTAATCAAACAAATCATCAATTGTTGGTAACGGGTATCGGTTTTTCATTATGAACTTATTCAGCTCACAAATAAGATAGGAGCACCCCAAGGAGAGATACTCGGCCTAATAAACCCTTTATCAGGCAACTCCTGCAATTGCTCCATCAACTCTTTCATCGTAGTCGGAGCCAACCGATATGGTGCCTTAGCAACAGGTTAGGCACCTGGTATCAAGTAAATTTGAAATTTGATCTCGTGGTTTGGTGGCACTCCTGGTAGGTCTTCGGGAAATGGATCTAGAAAGTCACACACTACCGGTACGTCGGCCAGTTGTGGTGTTGGCGCATTCACATCCTTCATGCACACCAAGTAGGCACTACATCCACGCCTCATGCACTTTCCCGCCACCGCCATCGGAATCACTTTCGGAATCATCGTGACTCGATAACCATAAACCATCAGCGTACTCCCATCATGCGCTGTCAATTGAATCATCTTCTTACGACACACAATGTTCGCCTCGTAGTCCGCCAATCAATCCATTCCTAGGATTATATCGAATCTGCCTAGGGTCATCACGAATGGTCTAAGAGAAAACCTATGAACTTCTAATTCTATATCACAACTTTCTATCTGCTCAGAAATCCTAGTGGCCTTACCTATGGAAGTTTCTACATCGAAGGGATCATAAATACTTCTACTCCTAATGGGCAACTTAGCACAACAGGAAGGAGAAATAAAACTTCCACTAGCACCGGAATCAAACAACACAGAAGCAAGAGTTTGGTTACTAGATACGTACCTGACATGACATCCGGTTCCGTCCTAGCCTCCTCCCTGGTCATCGTGAAGGCCTTGTGCTCGCCCTCTGCCCTTCAGTTCTAGTCGTCTTCCTTGCTCCACAACTCCCTACCCTTGGCTTCTTGTAGTCCCTGCTTATGCGACCCTTTTCACCACTGTTATTACACTTTATCACCCCCACAATCTTTTGCTAGATGACCAGGCCTCCCACATTTGAAGCAGAGGTTTGATCCCCACCTACATTCTCCTGTATGCCCTTTAGCACACTTACCACACTTCCTCGTCTCTGCACTAGACGAAGCTACATGCCGGTCATCCGTCCTGGAAACCATGTTGTTTGGAGTGTAACCCACAGGTTCAACCCGATTTCCGTTCCAATTGCCGCTGCTCTTCTTGTTCACTTCAATCGTGGTTATCTCCTTCACTGCTCTAATTACTTTAGTCACCATAGATGAAAGAATTTCATGCATGACTTGTTGAACTCCGTCGACCACAACCTCTTTTAGTGTGGTACTCAGACTAGCGCTATCATCACCGCCTTCCAAGTGATGAATCTCAGGCTCGTCGAGTGCCATTTTAGCAGCCCTAGCCATGTTTCTCGTGACACACGGTCCAACAACATGTCCACCACAACCTTCACCTAACGAAACCTTCGGAGATCTACCACCAGCCATCCTCAACACACACTAAAAGATTCAAACACCAACACATTCATTCAAGGGAACAGCTCAGTTTATATCAAGTATAGTAAGTCCATAATTACAGTGGCCAGATGTGATTAGCCAGTTACTTTACTCTTCATACCCCAAGTATTACCTATCCTGACTACGTCAACATCTAAATCTACCGGCAACATATAAACCACATATGAGTACATAATACCGGTTAACATTAAGAAAAAACCTGATGGCATGTAGCTACTCAGACTGGCATCCCTTCCCTTTCCATCCCATTCTCAGTTTAAGTTTAGCTTTATTTTGAAAATTTACACATTTCACTTAAACTTTGGCTCTGATACCAACTTGTAAGGCCCCATTCTCGGGACGCTTACAGCTGGCTAATCATTGCTCATAAAAAATGTAATTACATTAACTTGAAATAACGTTGCGGCATAAACATTTTAAAACAAAATTTTCATTACAAATGCTTTTGCAAAATAACACAACAGTCATTACAAAATATCGTTTGTTCGCATTACAACGCAAAAAGATTATACAAGGGAATGTCATCCAAAACAAGCCAAGTAGCTGCCCCGTGCCATCCTTAGCAACTTTACCTGGCAACTGGAAAATGAAAAAAAAGTCAGCGTTGTTGAGTGAGTTCTAGTTTTAAAATAAAACATACTTTACTTCCACTAAAATTGTTCTTCACTTTCTTTCAAATCATACTATACAGTTGTATATGATCACACATCGTACGTGCGCATTGATAATAACATTATTATCTTCCTTACTTTTCATCACATACGTTCTTTAACCCTTCCCTTCTTTATCATATTCTTAATCACTATCTAGATCAGTATCATCAGGTATGCCCCAAACAAACGGGCTACTGGGCCGAAGTTCATGATTGACTTCCACACTGCACATAGCCTAGCACCAGCATCGAGATAAGCGACAAAGATCCCAACTATATACTACACCCCATACATTATGTAAAACTCGGGTACTGGGCCGAAGATCACAAATGACTTCCATACTGCACATAGCATGGCACGAGTATCGAGGTGTGTAATCACTATGAACCATTATATACTACACCCCCAACATTATGCATAACTCGGGTACTAGGTCGAAGATCGTAAATGACTTCCACAGTGCAATAGCCTAGCACCAGGACCGAGGTGATTAATCTATATAAAACTAGTACCACACCGTTGGTTAGTCCCAAAGACTGGAACCCCTGCGTGTATCCTTAAGGGTTAGCTAAACCATACACAGTTGAGCTTACGGCATTTTAGAGCCGTGCACCTCTGTACATATTGCTTGCAAGCCTCTCTCTCTCTCTCTATACCTTCTTTTTTCCATTAATGCATGCATTCAATCATTATGTTCCACTTTTCATTATCTTTCACTTTACATTACATAATAGTTTCTCATTTCTTTCACAACTATAACACATAAAGCCACAGGAAAGATAAACATATATAACATGAGCATAAACATATTCATAGAAAACATTGGCATACACAGCACCATCATACATGCATAACAAACATCAACATACTATCATGCATAAGCATCAATCATACAACAATCATACTATGCCCATCACAACATCTTTGACTTTAGAAATTCAACTTACTATGCCCCCGGGATCATCCTAAGTGAAAGCCTATATTTCACTTTTTCCCCAAAAAAATCAGAAAATATTCTAAGTCTTTAGGACCATGAACACTATGGAGGCGCATGAGCACTATGCAGCCGCATGGCCTTTCAGACGCATGGCCTTTCAGACGCATGAGGAACACTTAGGCGCATGGGAAACTTTCAGGCACATCACCACCATTGGGGCGCATGAGCAACACTTAGTCTATTATGGGCAAATTTTAGGCGCATGAGCACTATGCAGGCGCATGAGCTATCTGGGCGCATGAACACTTACTCATTCTTCCCTATTTCTAGTCCTATATTATAGGCCGTAGTACCTACCCGCTTTCACAGGCTTGCTTTCCTAAAAAGAAGATGAAGAGGATGACACTGGGGATCGTTCTTAAGCACTTTTGCTACTAAGAAAGCAAGCGCGTGTGGTTTCAGGTGTATGAGAACACTTAGGCAGATTTTCATACTAGGCGTATGAACCCGATTTGGGCGCATGAGTAGCCTTTCCACACTTAAACATCATAATCTAGTCCCTAATCATTCTCAATCTTATTCTAAGCTTAATCATGCATTTTAAGCCTTGGAGACATACACATAACATCATCAAATGCATACACTGCCCCAAAATCAAACCCCACCTGCCATATACACACATAAATACATACGGGTATAAACCCAAATTTTATAAAAAGTTCACACATGTATT
This sequence comes from Flaveria trinervia, assembly GCA_025506515.1. Classification (NCBI taxonomy): domain Eukaryota; kingdom Viridiplantae; phylum Streptophyta; class Magnoliopsida; order Asterales; family Asteraceae; genus Flaveria; species Flaveria trinervia. Next base: position 20,369,313 of record CM046442.1, on the reverse strand, counting down.
TCTAGCCCCAAATTAGTTTAAAAAAAGTAAAGAGGGGGTCCTGGAACTCACCTTAGCAGCCTCTGGTTATGACTTCTTCAAAACCCGGGTGCAAGTTGAGTTCACCCGCCTAAAAACCCACCAAAAACATACGCGAACACATACAAACATTCATAAGCACACACCCGAGGATAAAACCGGTAAAGAACACTCAAATACCATGAATTCTTACCTTGAATTTGACTTCCTGCTCTTGTTATTCAAAGAACCCGAAAAGTCTGCTCTTTGTCTCTCTGAAATCCGTAAGCAGAAAGGTGAAAAGTAGCATGGCATGGGCGGCCATGTTACTTTTATACAAAATTACAATAATTTTGTACCTTGCACATTTTCAACCCCTCAACATGGTTTTAATGGCATTTCTTTATTTTTTTTCACTTTATTCTTTTATTCGAGCCTTCTAAAAATAACCATGTGTTACAAGACTGGCCTTCAGTTCCATGTTGTTTAGTCTTTCCTTTCTCAATTGAGTCTACCTATTTCATATGTTCAAAAGGAGAATGAGTTTGACCCTGCTATGGATCAAAACATGAAGCTTGTTAAGGTTTAGCAGGAGGTCCAGGTTGTGTTGTCTCAAATCGTTCAATATTAACCCCTACTTAAGAAGGGGTTTGACTTGGTGGGGAGTGTAAGTAAGTGAGCTCTCCTCTCTTGATATTTTGCTTGATCACCTTGATGTTCTCATTCATGGTGGACAGAGACATTGGGCCAAGTATCCTTTTGAAGAATCCATATAGCTTCAATAAGCTCATCATCCTTTGTTTGTCAATAGACTTCTTTTGACTCTTTTGGATGATGGTTGTTGACTTGGCTGCTTCTTTTCGTATTTTTCTCTTTGTTTCCTTTTGTTCTTTGAGTACTTCAAGCTCAAGTTGTTTGAGATACTCAAATTCAATATACTCAAAGGATAGGGGAAGAAGTGTAGTTGCATGGTGGAGTCCTGTGCTAGTCAGGTAGCTGATCATATTTTGCATTTAGCTTTTTTACCTACCAGAGGTAAAAGAATTGCCAAAGTCTCTTGCATAGGACTTTCTTGAACTAGAGAGTGAGTAGAGACATGTTTGTACAATCTTTTTTTGTCTTCTTTTTTCTTTGATTTTAAGGAGCAATACATTTTTATGTCTGCTAGTTCATTTAGTTCTTTTATAGGGAGAGAAATGATTTGATCTATAACATAGTTCCTAGTCTAGAGGTAAGTAATTCTATCTGCCCTTAACTCATCATCTTGAGTGTCTGCTCTGGTGGCAACCTTAATTGTAGCTTCCATGAAGCCTGAAGACCTAGTGGAGCTTTCTCCCCTTAGCTTCATCTTCCTCTCTTTCTCTCCTCCTCCTCAATCTCCTCAAGAGTCATTTTCCTTTTCCCTTTGTCAACATAAACCTTTTTAAGTTAGGGTAGAGAGAGCTTTTGCATTTAATGCTTGGAGTAACATCCAGATTCTGGCTAGAGAATGGTTGTGATACACCTTCACCAGCAGGTGTTTCACTGAGGGGATGTATTGTTGAAGTTGCTTCTTGTGAGACAGAGCTTACAAGTTCTGTCACTCGACCTTCGATCAAGATTTTCCCTTTGAAGCTAATCTTAGGGTCCACCTCAACATCTGGTTGACCAATGACATTGCCTACTTGCATTCTTCTTCTTACTTTAAACACTTCGACAATCCAGTCTTGAATCCTTGGAGCTATCTTACTAGCTTGCCTGAATTGACTTGGGTTGGTAAAAGGCATGTTGACTAGATTAAGGCCTTCATATTAGTTCAAGGTCTGAAAATTAAAGACTTCTTTTTTTCCTTGAACTCCTTAAAGTATGAGGGCTCTTCTATCAGCATCATACATCGACCGAATAATTTAATTAGAAACTCATAGGGTGGTGTTGACATAGCCCTTGAATTTCCACCTCAAAGAGACTCTGAATGAGTGAGTCGAGTGAGACCACATAAATGTGAATTTGAGAAGGTTGCTGAGCATCGACAACTGTAAGTGAGGATGGTGAGTCCTCAATGTCCATACTCTATGATAATTTCCCAGGTTTTGTGATTGATATGACTTTCTCCCCCTTTCTGGTAGCATCACCCACTTGCACAGGTTCGCTAGGAGTTAGGCCAATTACATCCACAGCTTTCTTATGTTCTTAGATGAGCTCCTCTTAAAGGTCTCCTATCCAGTGTTTCGTCAAGATAAGATACCTCAAGTTGCTGATCATTGACCTTCTTTTAGGAGGTAGTTAGTCACCTGAGATTCATGGTGACTAACCTTAGGGACAAAATTGGAGCATGTTTGTGACAATTTCTTCACCTTTAGTCTCATGTTCCTCTCATCTTCATCAGAAGAATCATTCGGGGATAAGAGAATTAGACCAAAGTCTTCTCTCTCACCACCAGCATAGTGTTCTAGGCTGCTAGATTTCCCTTGCTCACTAAGAACTTCAATTGAAGTGTCAATGGGTTGAGTTTTCATGGTTAAGGTATTAAAGATGTAATCACTTTCAAAAATGAGAGACTCTTCCATATGGACCTCCTGAACATGTTCAAGGAGATCCAACTCAATGGTAGGTAAATGATATTGGCTAGACATAGGTTAGGTAGGAGCACTCATCTCTCATTGACTAGGGGAGGAGTAGAGAGACTCATGGTACTCACTAAATCCCATGTCTTCATCATCATAGAATTCTAGGTTGGGAATGGATTGGTTTAGAACTAGAAACTGGGGATGATAACATTCCCATGAAGGTTATTCACTTGAGTGTGAAGACTCAAAGTGAAGGCTTAAGGCTGATGGGCTAATGAGCTCATCAGGCTGAGTATGAGGATCCTTAGCAATGATTCTTGATAAGATAGGAGTGGTTTGCTCCTCAAGAGAAGTGGGAGCTCAAGTGTCCTCTTCTTCCTGTAAGGGTGTTGATATGGGGACCTGCACTCAATAGTTTGAGTAGGGTTTTTTTTTGCTTTTATTGGTAGGTGAGGATGATTTGTGTTTGTTTAGGAGGTTGAGAAGTAGAAGGTATGGGTTCAACACTAGCTTGTGTTGCTAGTTTGTCACCTTGAGCAATGAGCTCTAACATTTTAACCATAAAGGTTGTTTCTACCCCAAAAAAGCCTCTAGTGGGCTTCTTCATAGTCTTAAATATGTCAGGCTTCATCAGTCCATTTTAAGAATATTACCTGCCCCCCTCAACTATGAGCCCAGTTCATAGTTAAAAATGTTTTGAGTATATCTAGGGAACATATAATACTCTAAGGAGTCCAAATTTGTAAGTAAAATTGTATAAACAAATTTAGAGTTCCTGAATCTAACCCCCTAGACAATTCCATAGACTATGAAGGAGACATCTTCAGGAATCTAGTCCCATCCCCCATGCTTTTTGCATAAGTTGTGGATAATCACATGTCGTAGGTACTTTCAATGGGATGAAACCCTTCCTTTCCTGAAGGTCTTTACAGAGAAATCCCAATCATATCCCATCTGCTCAAATGAATGATTTATAACTTTATTTGGAAAGGACAACTCACCTTCTTCATCATCTAGCCGAATATGAGGGTTGATGATGGTTAGAGTGATAAAGATTATCCTCTCCTACACTATGGTGGACAGTCCTTTCTCCCAATCCATAATGAACTCTTGGTAGATCTTCCAAAATTGTAACACTTAATCCTCATAGAGAGGAGGATCAATGGTAAGTGTTAGGTAAAAAAACAAGGGAAAAGGAGAGGCAAGCTGAAAATAAACAAGATCGTATGTGTGATACCGATTCAATGTTTGGAATATGATAGTACACAGGTACTAACCATTTGGGACTTCAAAATTCAAATTTGATAAGGATGCAAAGTTCAAGTATAAGTCTGTGTAGTCTGAGCAATATAAAATGAAATATGATAGATAAGCTAGCTACTACTAAGGTAACACAAAGAAAGTAGACCTAGAGGTTGCTAGACCACAGATGATACATCGGTAGATTCAACACAATAGATGACTAGACCTTTTTGGTGGACTCAAGATTAAACTAAAATGTTTGACTAGCTGTGGGCAACGCCTTATCCCTGGTTAACACAATCAAAAAGATTTCCATAAGGGGTGACGAGCAAAATAAATGCCACAAAGTGTGCGTAAGACCAAAGCATGAGCAAAAGCACATGAAAAATGCAAATACAATATAACTGATAACCTTGTTGTTGGTGAGATCTGTGCAAAAAGAAGAAAAATTGCTCAAACAAGAAGATAGATTATCTGCCTCTCTGCTGTGCGATGGCACTGACCTGAGGATAAGCATCACCATATATTCTAGAACTCATTGTTGTTTGCCGCCTTTCTGCTGTACGATGGCACTGACATGAGGATTGGCTTCTCTTTGAAAATTCTGAGAATAGTCTCTTCTTGAATGTTACCCTAAGACCGCTCAAAAATCTCCTGAGGAATGTTGATTACCATATAAGTGTGGGATCCACAAATGCTTGTTAAAATAAACAAACTTTAAAACGATCACCAAACTGTGTTCAAAATTTGTGTATTGATTTAAGAGGACAAGTATACTGACAATCATTGTGGCTACAATTCTTGAAAGTTCAAATCAGTGTGGGGACCTAATAGTACTAGTATGATTTCCTAAATTTGCTAAATGACTCTAGATGAAAAACAAGGAAAGAGCATTTAAGGTTTTAGCTAACTTGTCCCAAATGATCTGAATATCCTGTATGATTCCAGCTTGAATTGGTCCATGTATGGTTTAAAAGATTGAGGCTGTCCTCTCAGAAGAATTATTCCTTAGAGGTACATCTTAGGAATTAACCCTCATAAAAACACAAAAACATGTCCTAGTGTAATTTTTAGTGCTAGTTCTTTTATGTAAGTACAAAGTTAGTCTATTTTAGTTTTGTGTAGTATCGGACTATGTCATGGATGTTGATAACGGACCTTATCATCTAAAAGGTCACATCTGAGGTGACCACACGTGCTTTCAAATGAAAATTGGGTCACGTCTGAGGTGACAAAATGTCTTAAAAGGATCACGTTTGAGGTGATTAAAATTTTTTGAGTCTAAAATGATCATGTCTGAGATGATCAAATGTTCATAATGTTAAAGTAACAGTTTAAAAGGGTTTAAATGTCCAATGGTAATAAAGTCAGAAAAATGTCAAGTGTATGACCCATCCGCACGACTGGACCATGAGTATGGACCAATCATGCGAATGGACCATACTCATGCATTAAACAGCCGAATGGACATGAGTATGAACCATTCACCAGAATGGCGTATTAGACTGACCCATTCGATCGAATGAGAGTGTGCGAATAAGTCAGTCGACCGACTAAGCTTCAGTCGGCCAAACGAATGTGATCGACTGAGCGAATCGCCCGACTGAGTTTCATTCGCCCGAATGAACTGAGCGAATGAGGCCAGTCGGCCGATTGAACTCAGATTCAGTATATAAAGGGCCATAGTCGATCGCATTCTCCTCACCACTCCCAATCGCCTTTTTATCGCACATTGTACTGTTACGCTGCCCAAATTTCTTTAGACCTCGATTGTACATCTTTCTTGATCTTCTGACGTGTGTTTGCATTTATACAGGTATATTAATATGAAATCTCACAAAAATCAGAAGAAATGGTGCCCTAATTTGTGATGTTCGATTAAAACAAGAACCGAACCTTTAAATGACCCAATAACCTACTGACACTATGTAAAATGTTAAAAATAAGTTTAATAGGTTATTAGTTATGAGATTACGAGTCTAAAGAACCATTAAACCACGTTTAATTACATGAATTGGTCAAGATTCGAACCTCAATCGACCGAACAGTGGGTCATATGACTGGTCGTCTGGATGAACCCCAATCGCACGATTGAGCCAGCCGAATGGGTCAATCGGCTGAATTGATTATGCGAATGAGCTCAATCGGCCGACTGAACCAATCGCAGGCTCAGCCAACAGATTGAACTCAGTCGCCTGTTCATTCACCCGAATGAGTCCAGTCGCATGATAGGAAAACCGACTGACCATAGTCGCATGATTCATTCGCATGAATGAATCAGAATGAATTCAAATAAGATACTTAGAACTAATTTGTGGTATGTGATTATCTAATGTTTATGTGTCTTGTGTTTCAGATTGATGGCTGATAAATGGTCTATTAACCCTAAGCACAACATATGTTCTCATCTTGACCATACTACTCGAAATGGTGCCGAGTTTGCAGAGATTATCGCTTTTCTCGGGCGATCAAGGATCCACAAGGCCATCTCTACTCCATGCACTCCCTACAGGTCTTTAAACCAGGCCTTTTGGGAGAATGCTTCTGTTGATCGTTCACGTGAGCCATATAGCATACGAAGCTCTATCTGTGGCATGGCTATTGAGATTACTGCTGCCGATATTCAGAGAGTACTTGAGCTGGGGGACGATACTGATCACCCCACCAAACTTCACCCACTTATGGTGAGAGGATGTTTCCTGAGGATTAAGTAAGCTGGGGACATCAAGTCAGGTGTGCTCAACAAGAGCAACCTGTGTCCCCAGTACAAGTACTTAGCGCATGTCATTCTGAAGTGCATTGCTTCCAGAAGGGGTGGGTTTGATGATCTTTCAGACCAGATTCAGAATGCCTATGTGGCACTGGTGCAGAACCACCCCTTCAGCTTCTCGAGCATGATCTTCTCTTACCTTGTGGACAATCTGGAGGCAAAGGGTAAGGAGGGTTTTTGCATGTACCCCAGATTCTTGCAGCTGATTTTCAATAAGAAGCTGCCATCACTTCCAAAGGAGCGCCACGATGTTGTGGCTTTAGAGATCATGGACGATACGACCCTGGGTCGTATGAGAGTTTACCGGGGTAGGCAGGTAAAGCCCCGGGTAAAGAGACTGATAGGCCATCTGTCCAATGAGAGTTACGTGGCGCCAGGAAGACGTCAGTGGCGTCACGTAGACAGCGACTCCGATGATGAGCAGCTATAGCTCCTAGAGCACGAATCTAATGATGACAATAGCGGGGATGCTAGAGATACCTTGCCCACTCAACCAAGGAGCCCCACTACTCATAGTACATCTCCGGCATCTACCCCCACTGGAAATATAGCTGAGACTACTAGATTCCACCAGGGTTTCATACCTGGTGAGGAAGAAGAGGAGTCGATGAGGAGCCTCTGACTCGGACTGTGGGAAGTAAAGCCGTTCCTTCAAAACGAGGGCTCCGGGCGGTTGGTGAACGCCCCGGTGGATCGGGAGAGACTACTACTGACCCTACATATGCTCCCGATCCGCCTAGCCGTGTTCTAGGGGGAGCATCCTCCTCGACAGGATCGAGGAAGAAGAGGATGGCTTAGTCCCATGGCATGAAGAGGAAGAAGCGCAAACTCACCTTCATTACCACCACAGCCACCACCATTACCACCTCTACAGCCACACCATCTGTCACCACATCTGTTACACCCACACCACCACCACCTTCACCTATATTACCCCCAATCTTCACCACATCTTCCACACCCACACCACCAGCACCTTCACCTATACTACCCCCAATCTTCACTACTGTCACCACCACTACTAGCCATCCTGCAGCACCATCTTCTTCCACCCCATATTCATCAGGATCACCTCTGCCTCCTAGTGGGGTAGAGGAACAAATCTCAGCACTCAACTGTATGGTGCTGAGGCTGTTAGCTGCAGATGAAAAGAAGAGCACAAAGATACGACAGCTTATAGATCTGACCACTGCCCAATCTCAGCAGCTGTCGCATCAGGCTCGATTGATCGATGAGTAGGCTTGTTAGATGTCTCAGCTCTAGGAGCAACTCAACAAGAAGATTGAGGAGCTGGAGGCTGCAAACAAGTCCATCCTGCTAAAGCTCAAAGGATCGAGAGGTGAGCCATTAAAGATCGGAGAAGGGGATGGAGAAGAAGATACTGATGATGATGAGAGTGATGATGATGAGAGTGATGATGATGATGGTGACGATCACCTTGCCGATACAGATGCTCATGATGATGATGATGACTCTTCTGCTTCAGGTGCACAAGAAGCCAGTAAGAGGCGGACCAAAAAGACTCAAGATTCGGGTGCCTCGACGTCAGCTTCGACAGCAGAAGAACACAGGATCCAGGACAAGAGTAATGCTTGGATGTTTTATTGTTATTTAAAATCTTTTGTATTTGGATCATCTATGAAATTAATGAAATACATGTTTATATGTAATATAAATAGTTATGTTTTTTATTATTATGGTTATGTCTTGATTATTAACTAATGATTGATGTGTTGATTGTTTCAATCAAGCAGATCCATAGTTTCAAAGGGACGAATACGATGCTGAACCCCTTCAGCAGGTCAAGACTCAAATAACCATGATTCTTGATTTGCAAGGGATTGTCAGGAGATCAGTGAGTTACACCCTTGAAGAAGGGGAAATAATTCACAACCTCACTGACAAACAAATGCTGAAATGTTCAAGCTTAACCCTGATGAGATTGTAAAAGACGCTCCAACTTTTGAAAAGGACAGTGACGATGAGCTAAACGACATTGATGAGATAGGAATCGGGGACGTCACAGCAAAGCACTATCCGAGTAAGCTGACAAAGAGTGAAATATGGTCCCCAATCTGGGTGATTCCCTAGTTAGTGATACATTCGAGATATTGGATCAGATGGAGCAAGAATCTGAGAAGATTGAAGAACAAGCCCACGCCTCAAACGCCGATGTTGATATCAGAAAGGCTGAGTGGGCTGCATGTTTTGAGGAGATCCGAGCACAATGTGCTGCTGCTAAACAAAATGTCTACACCAAGCTCTACAAAGTGAAGAAACATCACAAGGTGTTAGGCAAGATTATTGCATGGGCTCATTTTGATGATCTTAACGTATACGCGGTAAAGAGAGAGCAGGGTATTGAGTACTTTAGATTCCTGCATGATCTAAAGTCTCTACCTGGTTTTAAGCTCAACCAGCTGGCTAAATTAAAGCTACTATATGCTGACCAGAGGAATATGTCAGGCTGGTTTGAGGCTGCTCTGAAGAAAGAGTACCACACCAGGTGGGTGAACTTCAAACCTCAACAACCTACGAGGTATATCAGACGTTCTGAAGTTGATCCCATAACTGCAAAAGCCCAAGATAGTGCTGAAGTGGAGTTCCCCAAGAACAATGTCAAGAATCCCTCTCAGGGAAATTCCACAGGACTTCACTCCTCACTTTAAGTGGTGGTACTATGATTGCAGAACAGGGGAGGCGATCATAGTTCTGAACAAAGAGGGCAGAATGGATACTATCAGCGTATTTGACCCGATGTGGCTAGCTAACTTGTTTGCTGATGATGTATACACATTATACAAGTGGCCACTATTCTATGACATGCAAGATATTGTACAAGCCCTCCAATTCCAAAATGTGATACGACTCTGCTTTGCGTTTGAGATACACGTAGGAGTCATAAGAGAGAGAAGTACAAGAAGTCCGAAGAGGTTATGAAGAAGGTAAGACATTAGATAGATCTAGGTCCAAGGGGGAGTTTGTTGATACATATGTACCTTGATTCTGATCTGAATGTAATATGTCTTTATTGTCTTATGCTTATGTAATCGTTGGGTACTTAATGAAATACAAATGTTTGGTTATGTTTATAATGTTTAATATTTCATTAATGAGTTGTTTAACTGTAGAGATTAATGAAGAGGCTAATGCAACCTAAACATCTTTAGTCTTTCCTGCATGCTGCACAAGTGCATTGAAGTGGAATGCTTCGGAAGTTTCACATATGCAACCGAAATACTCTAAGTGTGAAATCTTTGAAGCCAAGACCAAAATCTTCCGAAGCCAAAGATGAAGTCTTCCGAAGCCTCATAGACAAAGTCTTCCGAAGCTTCAAGTTCATGAAGACAGATTTCTTCCGAAGACTTTTAGTAACATGCTTTATCTGATGTACTGTTCCATGAAGCTGGACACCTTTCCGCTGCAACTCTGCAAGTCACCAACTTACATGGTTTGGTGAAAAGGTCCATGCTTTTGGTAACTGTACATTGAGGTCTTGAGTCTGTAACATTCTACTTTATGTACTTTATCCTTTTTGTAATAGATAAGGATGTGAGCTATGGCATGTCATAGTCACTAGTCAAAAGGCAATCTGCCTTTTGACTCTACAATGATTTAATGTGTGTCTAGTCAATTGTATACAGCTGGCTTTCAAAGTATAGCCGGTGGTAGGATGTTGTATAAGTATCTCATGTTCTTGTATCTTTTATATATGCTTTGTAACACTTGTAATAGAACATAGAGAAAGCTATATACTGCATTCTTGAAAACCAAACACTTGTGTTCTTTGTGTTCTGTCTCATATATTACTTGTGTTCTTAGTGTCACCACTTGGTTAATCCAGTTTACTGTTTGATCTAAGTTTAGTTTATCTCCTCTTTGTGTTGTTGTGTTGTAACTCATACCCTTCAACGATCCTGCATTTGGTATCAGAGCATTTCAGGCTCTTGATATAAGATCTCACCATCTTTAGATCCCTCACACACACAAATACTAAACTTTTCAAATGGCAGCCATTTCCAAAACTGATATGAAAACTGCAACCATGAACAAGTCCCCACTGATCACTCTTGATGAGTTTGACACCTGGTGTTTAAGAATGGAAGGTTTCATCAGGTCTCTTGGTTCAAGAATGTGGGAGTCTATTGAGAATAGACCTTTCATACCCAACACACCTTCTGCTACTGGTGCTGGTATGATCCCCAAAGATGTGGCTAGCTACTCTGATGAAGATAGGAAGAGAGTAGAGATTAATGAAGAGGCTGATGCAACCTAAACATCTTTAGTCTTTCCTGCATACTTCACAAGTGCATTGAAGTGGAATGCTTCAAAAGTTTCACATATGCAACAGAAATACTGTAAGTGTGAAATCTTCCGAAGCCAAGACCAACATCTTCCAGAGCCAAAGATGAAGTCTTCCGAAGCCTCAGACACAAAGTCTTCCGAAGCTTCAAGTTCATGAAGACCGATTTCTTCCGAAGACTTTTAGTAACATGCTTTATCTGATGTACTAATCCATAAAGTTGGACATCTTTCTGCTGCAACTCTACAAGTCACCAACTAACATGGTTTGGTGAAAAGGTCCATGCTTTTGGTAACTGCCTTTTGAGTTATGGCATGTCATAGTCACTAGTCAAAAGGCAATCTGCCTTTTGACTCTACAATTGATTTAATGAGTGTCTAGTCAATTGTATCCAGCTGTCTTTCAAAGTCTAGCCGGCTGTAGGATGTTGTATAACTATCTCATGTTCTTGTATCTTTTATATATGCTTTGTAACACTTGTAATAGAACATAGAGAAAGCAATATACTGCATTCTTGAAAACCAAACACTTGTGTTCTTTGTGTTCTGTCTCATATATTAGTTGTGTTCTTAGTGTCACCACTTGGTTAATCCAGTTTACTGTTTGATTTAAGTTTAGTTTATCTCCTCTCTATGTTGTTGTGTTGTTACTCATACACTTCAATAGTATGTGTAGCATTTGATTTCCCAGAGTAAATCACAATTTCTAAGCTTTGTTCCTCATTCTTTGTTTGGCTTTCATCTTCTATTTGTTCATAATTCTCTGAGAAAGACTGGTTCTCATCATCAATAACTTTTTCTTTTTCATTTTTACTTTAGTCAGCATTTGCTCACTAGTTCTCATCATCGGTATTTGTCTACTGTAACAAATGCGGCTGAGCAAATTTAGCCAGTGGTTGGTCCAGGCACATGACTGGTAATAGGTCACTACTCCAGAACATTGAAAGGATTGATGGAGGACCTGTTGCTTTTGGAGGAGATGAAGGTGGTTACATTTCTGGTAGGGGCAAGGTTACAAATGGTAAACTTGGCATAGAAAAGGTAAACTTTGTAAAGGAGCTTCTGAGTGTACCTCAATTTTGTGATCAGAGTCATAACATGCTCTTTACTGAGCATGAGTGCATTGTTCTTAGGCCTGGTGTGGTCATTCCTCATGAGCATATCCTGCTTAGAGCCCCCAAGAAAAGAACATGTACAAGATGGATTTTCAAGAAACCTCTCCCTCTGGAGAAGATTCATGCTTTTTGTCTAAAGCCAATAGTGATGAGTTTTCCTACGGCATAAAAGAATGTGCCATGTAAACTTTAAGAACATGAATAAATTAATTAAACATGACTTGGTAACTGGAATGCCAAAGAAAGAGTTTACAAGTGATGACCACTGTGTTGCATGCCTGAAAGGGAAGCAACATAAGGTATCTCATAAGCCTAAGGAAAAGAACTCAATCACTACTCCCTTACACTTGTTACATATGGATCTCTTTGGCCCCACCAGTGTAATGAGTTTAGGAAGGACCTCATACTGTCTAGTGATCACGGATGACTTTACAAGATTCACTTGGGTTTTCTTCCTTAGAACTAAGGATGAAACTTCTGAGATTATAAAGAATTTCATCTTAAAGATTGAGAATCAATCTGATCAGAAGGTCAAGATCATAAGATGTGATCAAGGAACCGAATTTAAGAACCATATCCTTGACTCATTCTCTGATAAAAAAGGTATTACAAGACAATTTAGTGCTCCCAGGACTCCTCAGCAAAATGGTGTTGCCGAGAGGAGAAACAGGACACTAATTGAAGATGCAAGAACCATGTTGTCTGACTCTAAACTGCCCATCACCATCTAGGCAGAGGCAGTCAACACTGCCTGCTATGTGCAAAACAGACTTTTAGTAGTTAAGACTCATGGCAAGACTCCTTATGAACTTTTGCACAAGAGGAGACCTTTCATTTGTTTTCTCAGGTCATTTAGATGTCCTTGCACCATCTTGAATACCAAAGATCAAATTTGCCAAGTTTGCTGAGAAATCAGATGATGGACACTTTATCGGATACTCTTCCCAAGCTAAGGCTTATAGAGTATACAATCTCAGAACTAGAATTCTTTTGGAGTCAGCCAATGTGACTTTCAATGAACACACACCTTGTGTTACTAGTTCTGGTCCGGATTGGCTGTTTGATCTTGATTTGGTTACCAACTGTTTTAACAAATCTTGTGAGAATGTTTCAGGATCTGCAGAAAATTTGAATACAGATGATCCTGATCCAAGATTTGAGCTAGGAAGATCTTCAAGACACATATCTTCAGCTCCAGTTGGAACCACTTCTGCAAATGAGGTTTCCATCTGCCCTACAATGACAAATTCAGCTGATACATCTGGTATGCCTTCAAATTCCAGCTCAGATGCTCTACAACCAGATAAGAACACCTCAACTGTGGAAGAGAACAATGGTGTTGGTGACAGTGACCAAGAATTTGTTGATGCCACTAACCACACTGTGGATGAGAACATCAACGATGTCACACACTGCTTGGATCAAGTTTCACTTGAAAAGTGTGCTAATGTGGTGGGAGAAACATATACGCCAGATCTAAATTTTTCAAATTTAGATCTTTCTCAACTTGTTGTGATCCCTTAGCTTAGGATCCACAAGTCTCATCCTACCACAAACATCATTGGAGATGTTGTCTTAGGGGTAAAAACAAGAGGACAAACCCATGAAGCAAATGTTTGTCTTCACTCTTGTTTTCTATCCCAGATAGAGCCAAAGAAAGTTGATGAAGCTCTAAAGGATGGAAGTAGGGTTGAAGCTATGCAACAAGAGCTGCTTCAATTCGAAAGGCAGAAAGTTTGGAACCTTTGTCCTCTTCGTTCTGGGAAGACTACCATTGGAACCAAATTGGTGTTTAGGAACAAGAAAGATGATAGAGGCATCATCATCAAGAACAAAGCTAGACTGGTTGTTCAAGGATAGACATAAGAAGAAGGGATTGACTACACTGATGGCTTTGCTCCTGCGGCAAGATTAGAAGCTGTTAGGATATTCCTGGCATTTGTTGCATCCAAGAACTTCAAGGTTTTTTAACTTGATGTGAAGTGTGCCTTTTTGTATGGAGTGATAGGTGAAGAGGTTTATGTCAAATAGCCACCTGGTTTTGTAGACACTGATCATCCTGATTATGTCTGCAAGCTTGACAAAGCTCTTATGGGCTGCATTAGGCACCAGGAAGTGGTATGAGACACTGTCTGAATATCTCTGTAAACATGGATACAGGAAGGGTACTATAGATGGAACTCTCTTCATCAAAGGACAAGGAAAAGACATATTGCTAGTTCAGGTATATGTGGATGACATCATCTTTGGTTCAACTAATCCAAAGCTCTGCAAAGACTTTAAGAAGCTGATGAAAAACAGATTTGAAATTAGTGCCATGGGGGAACTCAATTTCTTTCTGGGAATTCAAGTGAAGCAAGTTGAAGATGGGATCTTCATAAGTCAGTCAAAGTATGTTCCGGACATACATGACTGACTGTAAGATTGCTAAGACATCCATAGCCAAAAACCACTCCCTTGGTCCTGATCTTGAGGGCGAGTGTGTAGATGAGCATTTATACAGGGCTATGATTGGGTCTCTTATGTATCTTACTGCTAGCAGGCTTGATATCATGTTTGCTACATGTATTGGTGCAAGATATCAAGCCAACCCTGAGATGTCTCACCTTATCACTGTCAAAAGGATTCTAAGATACTCAAGGGTGCATCATCACTTGGCCTATGGTATCCCAAGAATTCTGACTTTAATTTGTATGCCTATACAGATAGTGATTATGGTAGTTGCAACATGACTGCAAAGTCTACATCTGGGGGATGTCAATTTCTTGGTGGAAGGGTTGTCTCATGGCAATGCAAGAAACAATCTTGTGTCTCTGCATCAACTGCTAAAGCTGAATACATTGCTGCTGCAAGCTGCTGTGCTCAAGTACTTTTGATTCAAAATCAGATGTTGGACTATGGGTTAAACTTCAAGGAGACTCCCAATCACATAGACAACAACAGTGCTATCACAATCACAGAGAACCCTATGCAGCACTCAAGGACAAAGCACATCAATATCAGGTATCTTTAATAAGAGGTAACTATGAAAAGGGATTAATTAAACTACTCAAGGTTCACACAGATGAACAATATGCTGATTTGTTTACAATGGCTTTTGATGAACAGAGATTTAAATATCTTATATCAGCTATTGGTATGATAAACCTTGAGTAAGCTTTTCTTAAAAACTAATTCTTATTATTTCTTAAAATATGTGTATCCTAAGTTGTCTAGTTCATCACTTTCATAAGCTCATGTTTTCTTTGGATGAAAATTTTCTTTTTGAAGACTTTCCTTAGATTTTTTTAAAATTTCTGATACTTCGGAAGTTTTGTTTTTTAACTTCGGAAGTAAATCATACCTTCAAATTAAATAACTGTCTAAGAAGTTTACCTTCGGAAGAGTTCAAAATTTATCTTCCAAAGCTTAAATATTTCTCTGAGACACTTACTAAATTTTAAGGACTATTTACTTCCGAAGTAAAATTAACTCTCGGAAGCTTTGTCTGTTTACACACAAAGCACTCAAGCTTTAATTTTTCTTCCAAAGCAAAATTTTCAAATCTCTCAGGAAATTTTTTCGAAGTCATTTTAGCTTCGGAAGCTTTTTGATTAAAACTTCCGAAGACAATTAACCATCAGAAGATTTTTGAGTTTCAACAAAACTACTTTTTGAGCAAAAAGTAAACTACTTTTTCAGAGGTGGGACCGACATTCGGATTTCAAAGTTTATCCTCTTTCATTAAAATTTATCAGAAATCCTTCTCATATATAAACCCAATGGTTTGCCCCCTCTTTTATCATATGTTCTTCCTCCAAACCTAAAAACCCAATTTCTCTCTGAAATTTCTTTTTTTCTTCTTCCTTCGTCCTTAAGCTACTTCAAAATGGCCAACTTGCTCACAGAAATGATCATGACTTTACCATGCAGCTACACAGACAACACAATCAAGTTGCTCTCTTATGCTCTGAGAAAGATCCTCATTTCTCAGAGGTTTACCGTTTCTTATCTCTATCGAACTACTTCACCTCCCTCACCATTGATCCTCTACTCTATGAGGATCCGTTGCTTGAATTCTAGAAGACCTGCCAAGAGGTCATTATGGATGGGGAGAAGGCACTGTCTGCCACAGTGCAGGGGAGAACAATCTTCATCACTCCGGCCATAATCAACAGACATCTTTAGTTGGATGATAAAGAAGGTGAGGTGTTCTTCCCAAAGGAAGCTGTTAATCATTCCTTTGAGCAGATGGGATATGAGGGAGATTTCTCTCTAAAGACCTTCAGGAAAGGGAAGGTCTCATCCCAATGGAGATTCCTGCTCCATGTGGTCATCCACAACTTATCAAACAAGCATGGTGGATGGGACCAGATTCCTGAAGATCTCTCCTTCATAGTCCATGGAATGTTTCAAGGGGTCAAATTCAGGTACTCTCAATTTGTTTATACAAATTTTCTTGCTAATTTAGACTCCTTAGAATATTAAATGTTTCCTAGATATGTCCAATACATTCTTAACTGTGAACTGGGCTCATTTTTAAGGGGAAGAGGTAACATTCTTAAAATGGGACAGATGAAGCCCAACATCTTTAAAATATTAAGAAAGTCCACTATTGGATTCTCTGGGGTAGAAACAGCCCTAGTCCCAAAAATGTTAGAGCTCATTGCTCAAGGTGACAACCTAGCAGCACAAGCTAGTGTTGAAGCCACACCTGCTACTTTCCAGCCACCCACACAGCCTCAAATCTCCATCACCTACCAACGAAAATCCAAATGAACCCTTGCTCAGACTCTTCAGTCTGTGGAGGTCCCCATGTACACACCCATACAAGAAGAAATAGACACTGGAGCTCCATTTCTCCTGAGGTGCAGACCACTCTTATCTATTCAAAAATCAGTGCTGAGGTTCCTTATGCTCAGCCTGTTGAGCTCATTAGCCCTACTGCCTTAAGCCATCACTCTGAGTCTCAATACTCCAGTGATCAACCTTCAGGGGACAGTTACCATCCCCAGCCTATAGATCTCAACCAATCAATTCCAAACCTTGACTTCTATACTGATGAAGATATAGGTTTTAGTGAGTATAATGAATCTCTATTCTTTCCCCCTACTCAAAAAGAGATGAATACTCCTGAGTCTCCTACATCTATCCCACATCAGTCACCTACAACTGAGGTGGACACTTCTGAACCTATTCAGATGTCCATATGGAAGAGGCTCTCACTTCTGAAAGTGATTACATCATTAAGACCTCAACCATGGCAACTCAGCCCATGACATCTCAACTGAGAATGCCAGTGAACAGAGGAAATCCAGTAGCCAAGAACTTAGAACTGGTCATGAGAGAAAGGACTCTGGTCCAATCTTCTCCACCCCATGATTCTTCTCATGAAGATGAGGGGGATCTGAGACTAAAAGTGCACAAACTGTCTAAAACATGCACTTACCTAGTCTTAAAGGTCAGTCACCTTGAATCTTAGGTGACTACCTTACAAGACAGGATCAATGATCAGCAACTTGAGATTTCTTATCTTAAGGAAAAACTAGCTGGGAGACCCTTAAGGAGAGCTCAACCAGGAGCACAAGAACTTGGGGATGTGATTGACCTATCCTCCAGCTCACTTATGCAAGTGGGTGATGCTACCAAAAAGGGAGAGAGAGTCATTCCAGCCACAGAACCTGGGAGTTTCTCCGAGAGAATGGACATTGAGGACTCACCATCCTCACTTGCAACTGTGCATTCTCAGCAACCTCCTCTAGTTCACATTGATGTGGACTACACAGACTCCATACAGAGTCTGTTTGAGGATGGGATACCAAGGGCTATGTCACCTTCATCATCCTTACATCATATTATTGGATATTATTGGGTGGTAGTATCACAACAACAGGAGAGCCCTCAATATCATAAGAGTTCAAGGACAGCAAGAAGTCTTTAATTTTCAGAACATGGACTACTATGAAGGTCTGAATCTAGTCAACATGCCACTTGTTAACCCAAGCCAATCAAGACAAGCTGACAGACTGGCTAGAAGAATCCAAGACAGGATCATTGCAGAGTTCAGTCAAAGAAGGAGACTAAGGCAATCAGGCAATGTCATCGGTCAACTGGATGTTAAGGCAGACCCTAAGATTAGCTTCATAGGGGAAACCTTGATTGAAGGCCTAGTGACAGAACCTGATGTCTCATCATCTCCAACTGCTGCAGAGATCCATATTCCTTCTGAGACACCTGCTGGTGAAGGTGCTTCTCAACCTCTCTCTGGCCTGAGCTCAGATGCTACAACGAGCAATAAAGGCCAAAGCTCTCTCCACCCTGAGTCACAAAGGTCTGTGAGTGACAAAGGGAAAAGAAAATGACATCTGAGGAGATTAAGGAGGAGGAGAGAGAGAGAGGAAAAGGAGGCTAAGGGGAGAAGGTTCCTCTACTGAGTCTCCAAGACTCATGGAGTCTGCAATCAGGGCTGCCCCTAGACCAGATACTCAGAATGATGAGTTAAGGGCAGTCGGGATCAACTATCTGCAGACTGGGAACTATGACATAGATAATATCATTTCTCTCCCCTTGGATGAATTGAATGAGCTGGTTGATCTGGAAAGCTCAAGAGAGAAGTAGGAGGCAGAAGATGCAGAACTCCTAGTACAGGTCAAAGAAGAGAGAAGAAGAAAAATACTATACAAAGGTATGCCTACCCTCTCACCAGTTCAAGAAAGTCCTGAACAAGAGGATGTAGTTCAACAAGAACCTCAGGTAGAGAAGGAAGAAGACATAATCAGGCAGACGCACTCCTTCCCTTACCTTATGACTATGTTGAGTTTGAGTATTTAAAACAACATGAGTTTGAGTTAGTCAAGGAAAGAAAGACAACAAAGAAGAAGATGAGGGAAGAAGCTGCAAAGTCAAGATCCATCATCCAAAAAAGCATGAAGAAGTCTGCTGATAGGCATAGGATGATGAGCTTCTTGAAGCTGTATGGATTCTCCGGAAGGAGACTTGGACACATGTTTCTATCCACTATGGATGAACATATCAGGATAATCAAGCAGAAGATTAAGAGTGGAGTGCTCACTGAATTACACTCCACTCCAAGTCAGGCCCCACCGGAAGTGGAGGTTAAGGTTGAACAAACAGACACAACACGACCTGGACCTCCTGCTAATGCTCAACAAGCTTAATCTTGTGATCCACAACATGGTCAACCTCCCTCTCCTTCGGAGCCTAAGAGAGAGGAAGTCCTAACTGAAAGAGATAGTGAAGATCAATCTGGTGCTGCATGTCAGTCTTCTCAGTTAAAATTTGGAAAGAGAAAGAAGAGGATGGCTTCTAAACCAAAGTCTAAGAAGAATAAGAAGCATGAATCCCCTTCTGAACCCCAGGAAGAATCAGAACAGCCTGAGGATGTGCAGCCACAGGATGCTCAATCAACTCCAACTTCAGTAGCTCCTCTAGCATTAGGAAGACCCATCTTATCTTGGACATACACCACAAATCCAGAAAGGTGGCATGTTATTATAGATCAAGGCATTAAAGACATCTATACATGGCAAGATATGTTTCAATTGCCTCTACATGATCTCTTTGACATGAGAAGACACTTTGACAGCCTAAAGGATCCTGATCATCTTATGAAGAAAGGAATAGTGATCATCCTAATGAGGACTATTAGTATATGAAGTTTTCTAAGTGTTTTGGTAGCATCAGCCTAGAGGGAGTTTGTAGAGATAATGAAGAGGCTGATGCAACCTAAACATCTTTAGTTTTTCTTGCATGCTGCACAAGTGCATTGAAGTGGAATGCTTCGGAAGTTTCACATATGCAACAGAAATACTCTAAGTGTGAAATCTTCCGAAGCCAAGACCAACATCTTCCGAAGGCAAAGATGAAGTCTTCTGAAGCTTCAAGTTCATGAAGACAGATTTCTTCCGAAGACTTTTAGTATCATGCCTTATCTGATGTACTGTTCCATAAAGCTGGACACCTTTTCGCTGCAACTCTGCAAGTCACCAACTAACATGGTTTGGTGAAAAGGTCCATGCTTTTTGTAACTGTACATTGAGGTCTTGAGTCTGTAACTTTCTACTTTATGTACTTTATCCTTTTTGTAATAGATAAGGATGTGAGCAATGGCATGTCATAGTCACTAGTCAAAAGGCAATCTACCTTTTGACTCTACAATTTATTTTATGTGTGTCTAGTCAATTGTATCCAGCTGGCTTTCAAAGTATAGCCGACTGTAGGATGTTGTATAAGTATCTCATGTTCTTGTATCTTTTATATATGCTTTGTAACACTTGTAATAGAACATAGAGAAAGCAATATACTGCATTCCTGAAAACCAAACACTTGTGTTCTTTGTGTTCTGTCTCATATATTACTTGTGTTCTTAGTGTCAGCACTTGGTTAATCCAGTTTACTGTTTGAACTAAGTTTAGTTTATCTCCTCTTTGTGTTGTTGTGTTGTAACTCATACCCTTCAACGATCCTGCATTAACGCATACTGACTTGATTATATAGGTTTGTGGTTGTTTGAATTATTTATATTAATTCAAACAACCACAAACCTATACATCAAGTCAGTATGTGTTAAACAACTCATTAATGAAATATTAAACGTTATAAACACAACCAAACATTTGTATTTCATTAAGTACCCACGATTACACAAGCGTAAGACAATAAAGACATATTACATTCACATCAAAATGTAGATACATATGTATCAACAAACTCCTCCTAAAATTATAAAACCACTATGGATTTGCGTTTTAGGATTTTAATGGCAAGGAAAGACACTAATTGTAATTAAACTAATTAAACAAACACAAAAGAACAAACAAAAATAACACTAAAATTTAAAAATTAAAAGAAACTAGATACGACGCATCGGACTATACATGGTCATCTTCAGGAATGACCTCACTTTTCTTTTTAACGCCATTGACCTCTAATAGATATAGAAAACGTGGTTTGTCAAAAGCCTTTGTATAGAGGTTAGCGCGTTAAAAATTAGTGTTTATTTTTATCACATCGATTAATTTTTTCAAAACAATCACGTATGAAGTGATATTTGATTCTGATGTGTTTGGTCTTAGGATGTTGGACCGGGTTTTTAGTGACTGCAATCGCAGCAGAGTTATCAACAAAGATAGGAGTGGAAGTGAAATGCAAACCGTAATCCCGCATTTGCTATTGAATCCATATGATTTGGGAACAACAACTTGCAGCAGCAACGTATTCGGCTTCACTGGTTGACAATGGAACCGAGATCTGCTTCTTACCCTGCCAGGTTACTAAACTTCTTCCAAAGAACTGACACCCTGCTAATGTAGACTTGTAGTTCATCTTGTAGCCGCCGTAATCCAAATCACTATACGCTGTAAGTTCAAAGTCATCATCATGAGGATACCACAACCCAAGAGTGGGTGTGCCCTTCAGATAACAGAATATCCTTTTGACCCCAATTAGATGATTCACTTTAGGCTTTGCCTGATATCGAGAGCATAAACATGTAGCATACATGATATTAGGTGTTGAGGCAGTGAGATACATGAGAGATCCAATCATTCCTCGGTACATAGTGGCATCTACCAGATCATTATTCTCATCGGGTGGTACATCATGGTTTGTAGCCAATGGAGTGCCAGCTGTGGAAGCATTCTCCATGTCATACCGATTGAGAATGTCCCCTACGTACTTGGTCTGATATAAGAAGATCCCATTTGGTGTCTGATCCACCTGTAACCCGAGAAAGTACTTCATCTCCCCCATGGAACTCATCTCAAACTCCGGCTTCAATACTGCTTCAAATTGTTTGCATAATTCTTCGTTCTTTGAACCTAAAATTATATCATCTCATAGATCTGTACTTGCAGTAAGTCTCCATCTTTTTCTTTCATAAACAGTGTGTAGTCAATGACTCCCCTGTGAAAGCCGTGTTTCACAAGATGAGTCGAGAGTTTCTTATACCAAGCCCTTGGAGCTTGATGAAGCCCGTATAAGCCTTGTCGAGTTTGTAAACTCTATCCCGATGATAAGAATCCTCAAATCCCTCGGGTTGACTGACATACACTGTTTCTCTAATCTCACCATGAAGGAATGGACTCTTCACATCATGTTGATAAACTTTGATTTTCATATAAGATGCATAGGCAAGGAAGATGCGGATGGCTTCCATCCTTGCCACTGGTGAAAATACTTCATTGTAGTCGATACCCTCAACTTGTCGAAAACCCTGAACAACAAGCCGAGCCTTGTTTCTAATGATCACTCCCTCATCATCTTTCTCACATTTCAACACCCATTTGTGCCAATGACTTTAGCACCTTTAGGTCTATCCACTAGTGTCCATACACTGAACTTCTTAAACTAAAGGAGTTCTTCCTGCATGGCACTGACCCAAGCCTCATCATTTAGTGCTTCACTCACATACTTTGGCTCAAACTGAGACACAAAAGCAGCGGTAGGCACCGTCGTGAAGGTATCCTTTTTCCATCACAGAGGCATAATCAGTTGAGTACAGTTGATTTCTAGTCTGAACCCCTGATCTCACATCTCTTATAATATTATCCAAAGGATGATAGACATTTAGACGTGAGCCAGGAGTTGTCGAAACAACCACCTCAGAGTCAAGATTATGAACATTTGGTTTTGGATCTAAGGCAATAGGAGTCTGAGGTTCTCAAGGTTCAGAGGCATCACTAGCAGATGCTTGTGGACTTGTGGTAGTCGAACCTGGACATCCTAGTTGATCTGATCATTTTCTTCATTTTCTTCATCAGAGGAGGAGTCACTCACATCAACTGCTCCCCTTGAGTTGTTAGGAGCATGACTTGTTGAATCTTAAGATGGTATGTCAAGACATCGTACACATCTTGCTTGCCAAATCGTCTTCTAAAGAAGAAAGAGGTATGTTGAAGGACTTGAAGAATCCATCATAGTCGAAGAAGTAAGCAGGCCCTTTTCCAGCAAGCGGTGTGATATATCTCTGAGCATCAACATTACACCACACCTCTACTTGATCCGTTGAGTTGTTGTAAACTCTATTGTTCGGTATGTTGTATCCTAGAAAGATCCATTCATCAACCTTCTCACTGAATTTTCCCTCTTGAGTCTTCTTCAATAGGGTGCACGGAGCGCCAAACCGCTCGAGATATTCCAAGTTAGGTTTATGTCGTTGTAATAACTCGTAGCATGTTTTTCCATGGCATTTTACTACCAGTACTCGATTAAAAGTATAATATGCATTTGCCACTGCTTCATTCCGAAATTGGATAGGCAGTTTTGAGTCCGCCAGCATTGTTCGTGCCGTCTCTATCAAGCTGTGATTCTTCCGTTCAGCAACGCCGTTCATCTGAGGGGTATAAGCCGAGGTAAATTGATGCACAATTCAATTTTCTTTGCAATAGTCCTCCATCCTCTGATTCTTGAACTCAGTTCCATTGTCTGAGCGCACCTGTCGTACCTTCAGCTTGTATAGGGATTCCATGTAATTACCAATTCCTTGAACGATTTAATGTTTTTGATTTGGATTTCAGACACAGTACCCAAGAGAACCTTGAGTAGTCATCAATAACTACATAGCAATACAAGTCGCCAGCGATGCTTCTTGTACTGACTGGACCAAACAGATCCATGTGAAGAAGCTCAAAAGGAAGTTCTATAGAATGAACTTTCTTTTCCTTTTGACTTCTTCGTCTGTTTGCCCTTTTTGCATGTAGCATAGAAATCTGGGAGTTGGAAGTTTTTGACATTTACTCCTCTCACAAGATCATTCTGGATCAAGTGATTCATTTTCCTCGGATTTATGTGTCCCATTCTCCTATGCCAGGAGATGGAGTCCTTCTCAGTAGCTTTGGACAAGAAGCATTGGACTTCACGATCTGTTGTGGAGGCCTTTGAGAGATCCAAGACATAAAGATCATTATATCTTGAAGCTGACATTAGGATCTGGTCCACCGGGATCACGTAGTCCTTCTTTAGAACGTAACACTTCTTGCTGTCAAAAACTACCCTGAATCCTTTATCACAGATTTAAGAAACTGAAAGCAAGTTATTGTGTAATTGTTGGACATAGTTTATCTTATCAAACTTAACTTTCTCATTTCCTACTTCTCCTTGGGCTGTGATGTACTCGCCTTTGTTTCCAGCAAATGAACATGCCCTCCTTTAATTTGTCTGACATTTGATAAGAGAGCTCTGTTCCTTGTCATGTGCATGGATGCTCCGCTATCTACAATCCACGTGTTAGTCTCAACACTATAGCGAACACCCTGCACAATCAATGAAAACATTAGTTCATGCTAGGAACCCAAGCCTTAACTGGCTTGGGTTTCCCTGAGGCATCACACATCATAAACTCAACCCATTGACCCTTTGAGGTTGAGGGAAGCTTAGATTTCTGTGTGTTCTCATTTTCAGACACTGGGAGGTTTTTTCTTTCCATAATCCAGATTTGTGTAAGGCCTGTTTGTGGTAAATAGACGATTGGCTGATGGATTGAACTTTAGGTTCACTAGCCCTTTTTGGAGGCGTTATAGTGTTCCTCATAGAAGAGCTAGTTGTAGTTGCAGAAAGTTCAACTTTCCTCCTCGGTGTCTGGGAATAGGACAATAAGACGCTATGTGACCATACTCTCCACATTTATAGCAGGATCTGCTTTTAACTTGATGGTTTCTATTTTTTGGTGGTGACGCAGATGTCACACAGTTGACCTTATTATGTTTGGATTGAGACACTTCTTTATTAGATGTATGAGTTGTTTTTACAAATTTAATTGCTTTACCTGGTTTTACATCTTTGATCTCTTGGTTACCTGGACTGTGACACGATACACATGATTGAATAGGTTTTATAGTCTTTTTAGACTCTTGTTTGACTTTGTTGATCCTGACTTTAAACTAACCTTTTCAATTCTTTTTCCAGGTTAACACAAGGCATCTTTCCAATTTCCTTTGAAGTGGCCTCCTTCTGTTTAGAGTCAGATTCACTTGATTTACCTATGGATTCTGGATCATTCTATGGTAGTCTTCCTTTGAGGGAGAGTGCATAGGTTCCAAGTTCATAGATTGTAGTAGATCGATTCCCCATCGACTCTTAACGTTAGATTCAATTATAAATTGTTTTCACATGTGTTCTCACTGATTGGATTGCCGATCAAATAGGATTCCGCACTATTTGATTCGGTTACATGTTATCAGTTAGTATATCATCCAGCACACGATCCTAACAAGTGGTATCAGAGCATTGGCTCTTGATTGCGTGTGAAGGAATTGTTTTTTAAACAAAAATTGTGTTTTTTCACTAAAAACGCAATCCTTTTGTGTCAAACGGTGTCTTAGACGTCTCCTGGTCATAAGGTTTAGTTTTTCCGGCACACAGCACTTAGGGTTAGTGAAAATTCGACTTTTTGCGGCCATACCACGTTAAACCTAGAAATTTCGAATTCCAATAGCCTCAGTCGTATGATTGATTCAATCGCATGACTGAACTCATTTGCATACCCCATACACACGATTGGACTCATTCGTACTCCCATTCGTACGACTGAGAACTCTATTCAGACTGTTCAACCGCATTAGTTCATTTGGCCGACTGACTCTTCCGCATTAGTTTCAGTCGCACGACTGAACCATCCACATAGTTCAATCGCCTGAATAGTGCAATCGCCTACCTTCATTCGCACACATAAAACAGTCAGTTTTAAAATTAAAGTTAAATGAAATGGAGGATAAGTTTTTAGCATACACAGTAGGTAGAGACACACGTATACAGAACCTACTGCTATTAAGAATGAAGTGGGTATCATAATAAACCCCCAAAGCTTATCACGTTAGACGAGTAGCCACAGTGGAAGCAATGTTTGAAATCTACTTAAATGGAGTAGATACAAATCTGTGGGAGGCTATAGAATCAGGGTACAGCATGCCAGTAGGAGTTGGCGGTGTCGAACTTACTTTAAGTGGCATGACTGATGCACAAAACTTAAAACACAATGCTAAGAAGAATGTCAACGCTTTGCTTACCCAGTCTATTCCGAAGGATATCTTCTATCAATACTCGGAGTATACTCAAGCAAAGAAATTATAGGATGCATTGGAAAAGAGGTATGATGGGAATGCCTCACTCAAGGCTATTAAGGCCAAAGCTTTGAAGAAAGAGTTTGACAACTTCTCTTCAATGGGAAAGGAAAGCCTAGACGACGTGATCAACAGATTATACCACTTGATGAGTGAGATGCACACTCATGGAGTAACAACGTCGATGGAAGATAAAGTATCCAACTTTGCTGATGGATTACCCGAGAAATGGGCTTCTCTTGTTTCTAATCTCAGATAGAATGAGATGCTCTCGAAGTTAGATATAAAGGACTTCATTCTGAAACTGAGAGAGGAGGAACTAAGGATGAAGTATAGAGCCCAAAAGGCCAACTATGATCAGAATTTGGTGCTTTACAACGCGACTGCTCAGGCCAAGACATCTGGAGCACCACTGCAGACTGCCTTCGTGTCAAGCTCATCTGGTCCAGCACAAGCATCTGCTTCAGGTTGCGAGACGTCAGGGTCGTCTGGTACACAGTATATTATACCTGAAGCCAATGCAGCTAAATAAAGACCGATAACTTTGGTAACGTCACTGTTGAGTTGGCAGAGAACACATAGATCTTTTAGCTGTTGTAGTCCACTCTTATAATGGACTAATTGCTAGAAAGATTTTGAACTGCCATCTCGCTAATGAAGATTATGAACAGGGTGACGAGACTGAGTTGGAACGGATGGACATTATGTGGGCCTTAGCAAGTGTTGTCTGACGAGCAAAGAAGTTTGTCCAGAAGACTGGATAGAACTTGGTTGCAACTAAGTACACAACCTTTGGCTTCGATAATCAAAGGTGACCTGTTTCAACTGTGGTGAGAAAGGGCACTTCAAAAGGGAGTGCGTGAAGCCAAAGAACTGGTAATAGGAATCCTTTCTCCACCTTCAATTGTCAGGAGAAACCCACTAGCAGTCCTACTCATCACAAGCAAGGATCCTAAAGCCTTGACTGCTTACAAGGATGAAGGACAGGACTGGAGCTTTCGGTTTGTCTCACCAGGAGAATCCAACATAGCTAGTGTGGAGGACATAGATGACGATTCCGCCAGTGAGGGAAATATAGCAGTACAGCTCACGATGTCCAATTCTGAAGACACTGCACCAGTGGTCAACCACATTCCTAAAGAAGTAGAATTTGTAACAACGTCAGAATCACCAGAACCCGAGACAATAGACTCGGCACTCATGACTGATTCATCCCCACCATCTCAGGTAAGTACTACTGACTAGTTGTTTAATAATCATGCTTGTTCTAACTGGAATAAATTTAGGGAAAGCATTGATTTTAAATTTGCTAGGTTATTAGATCATAATGATAGCTTAGTAAAGGACTTGGAACTATGCACTAAAGCTAATAGAGTCTTAAAACAAAATAAGCACAGTTACAAGGAAAAGATAGACCTAATGAACAAACACCTTAGGGAAATAGAAGTAGTTGCCTTTAATCAAGCTAATGAAATTAGGTACTATCTTAACTCCTTAGAGGACACTAAGAAGCAAAAAGCAGTTTTAGAAGTAGAAGTTAATTCGTTAAAGCAAAAACTGCACAGTTGGACAAGTTCATCTCATATTGTCCAACACTTAGTGAGAGAGAGAAATAACAGGGATGGATTGGGATACAAAATGGTTCCACCACCACTTGAGACCTTGATGAACACTAAAAGTAAACCAATTAATAATAACCCCATCAAGGATCATGTGGTGTCCACTCCTCTTGTCAGTGACCCAGATTCCACAAGTAAATCAACTGAATCTAGCGCCAAACAAAAGGAGGCCACTTCAAAGCCAAAAGCAAAATGCCTTGTGTCAACCTGGAAAAAGAGTATGAAAAGTTAATATTAAGTCTGGTTCAAACAAAGTCAAATCTGACCTAAAAGGAACATTAATATTAACAAATCATGTGAACCATGTCAAAGTCCAGGAAAACAAAATGTAAGGATGTAAATCAGGTAAAGCAATTAAATTTGTAAAACCAGGAAGTGTCTTAGTCAAAACAGGATAAGGCCACCCGTGTGTCATCTACATCTCCACAAAAACAAATAATTGTAAAGTTGAAAGCAGATCCTGCTACAATTGTGGAAAGTACGAACACATTGCGTCTCATTGTCCTTATTATCAGACACCAGGAAGAAAGTTGAACTTTCTGAACCAAAACCTAGCTTTGAAGAGGAACTCAGTGACACCTCCTAAAGAGATAGGGACACAAAGTTTAACCCATCAGCCAATCGTCCGTTTATCACAAACAGGCCTTACACAAATCTAGCTTATGGAAGGAAAAATCCTCCACAATATCTAAAAATGAGAACACAACAGACATCTAAGCTTCCCTCAACCTCGAAAGGACAATAGGTTGAGTTTATAATGTGTGATGCCTCGGGAAGACCCAAGCCAGTAAAGGCTTGGGTTCCTAACCTGAACTAACGTTTTCATTGAATGTGTAGGGTGTTCGCTATAGTGCTGAAACTAACACGTGGATTGTAGATGGTGGAGCATCAAGGCACATGATGGGGAACAAGGCACTCTTATCAAACGTCAAACAAATCAAAGGAGGGCATGTTTTATTCACTGAAAAAAGGCGGGTACATCACAGCTCAAGGAGAAGTGGGAAATCAGAAAGTGAAGTTTGACAAGGTAAACTAGTCCAACAACTTCAGAATAACTTTCTTTTTATTCTCAAATTGTGATAAAGACTTCACGTAGTGTTTGATGATAAGGAGTGTTATGTCCTGAAAGGACTACGTAATCTCGGAGGATCAAGTATTAATGTCTGCCTCAAGATATAAGGACCTTTATGTCTTGGATCTATTGAAGGCCTCCATAACAGATCATGAAGTTCAATGCTTCTTGTCAAAAGCTACTGAGAAGGAATCCATCTCTTGGCATAGGAGAATGGAACACATTAATCCATGAAAGATGAATCACTTGATCCAGATGATCTAGTAAGAGGGTTAACATCAAAAACTTCCAATTTCCAGATTTCTGTGTTGCATGCAAGAAGGCAAACCAAGAAGGCTCATAAAGAAAAGAAAGTTCACCCTATCGAACTTCCTCTTGAACTTCTTCACATGGATCGTTTGGTCCAGTCAGTACAAGAAGCATTGCAGGTGACTTGTACTGCTATGTAGTTACTCATGACTACTCAAGATTCACTTGGGTGATGTTTCTAAAATCCAAATCGTTAACATTTGAGTCATTCAAAGAGTTAGGGGTGTTTGTTTTTTGAAAAAAGCTCTTCCCCACCTCTTCATTTGTGCGCTCACATATGCGGGAAAAGGTTTTTACTTCGCTGACTGTTTATTTTCTCGAAGATGTTTCATTAAAAAACGTCTTCCTCACCTCTGCACGGAGAAGAGGTGGAACAATGTCTTCATAACCTCTTCTAACCTCTTCTCTTCTGAATTCATTTGAGCCCTAACATCTGATGATCTTCCACCCATCTTCATTCCCCACCCATCTTCTACCCACCACCCCCTCTCCCCAACCATCTCACCACTGTCCCCATTCCGTCGCCACCGCTCCAGCTCGCCACCGCGCCAACTCCCATTCGCCCCCTCCCTTTCAGCCCCTCCCCTTCGCCCCCTCCCCTTCACCCCCTCCCCTTCGGTCCCCTCCCCTTCGCCCCCTCCCCTTCGCCCCCCCTCCCCTTCGGCCCCCTCCCCAAAGCCCCCTCCCCTTCGGCCCCCTCACCGTCGCCCACTACAATTCGGGTTTTTTATTTGTTGTTGTATGATTAGTTTGTTTGTATGATTAGTTTGTTTGTATGATTAGTTTTTATATGGTTAGTTTGTTTGTATGATTAGTTTTTTTGTATGATTAGTTTGTTTATATGATTAGTTTGTATATGGTTAGTTCGTTTGTATGATTAGTTTGTTTGTATGATTAGTTTGTTTGTATGATTATTTTGTATATGGTTTGTATGAGAAATAAATTGGTTTAGTTGGTTAGTATATGATTTGTATATGGTTTGTATATGGTTGGTATATGGTTTGGTATATGGTTTGTATATGGTTTGTATATGAGAAATTAATTGGTCTAATTGGTTGGTAGATGGTTTGTATGATTAGTTTGTATATGGTTTGTATATGGTTTGTATGAGAAATGAATTGGTTTAGTTGGTTGGTATATGGTTGGTATATGGTTTGGTATATGGTGTATATGGTTTGTATATGGTTTAGTTGGTTGTTAATGGTTTGTAATTGTTAATGTTGAAGAACATGGTACAGCATCTGATCGAGAATATATGAGTCAATTAAGAGATGAAATTGCTTAGCAGATAATGCAGAATGTCGAATAAACGATTTATAAATATAATCATATGGTTTTATGAATATTATTATAGTGTTGTATGACTTTTATTTATATTTTAATGTATTTCTATGACTTTTATTTATATATTATTGTATTAGTTGTTTTTAAAGTTTAAAAAATAAATTTAGTTTAATTACAGAATATTTCAGCATTCTGCAGATGTTAAACAAAACAAATAGTCTTTTTCTTGCAGACTGTAGACATTTGATCCACCTCTTCTGCTGCAGATATCTACAAATGTGGTCCGCAGACTATAGACGTTTTTCTGCAAAAAAAACAAACAGCACCTTAGTGACTACTCTGGAGTCCCTATACAAGTTAAAGGTACGTCAACTGCGCTCAGACAACGGAACCGAGTTCAAGAATCAATGGATGGAGGCTTACTGCAAGGAAAAGGGAATTGTTCATCAGTTCACTTCGGCCTACACTCCTCAGGTGAACGGCGTTCCTAAAAGGAAGAATCGCAACTTGATAGAGATGGTACAGACAATGCTAGCAGACTCAAAACTGCCTATCCAATTCTGGAACAAAGCAGTTGCAAATGCATGTTATACACTAAATAGAGTTCTAGTAGTAAAACACCATGGAAAGACATGTTAGGAGTTACTACAAAAATGTAAACCTAACTTAGAGTATCTCGAGCCATTTGGTGCTCCGTGCACCCTGCTGAAGAAGACTCAGGAGGGAAAATTCAGCAAGAAGGCTGATGAAGAGATCTTTCTAGGATACAACATACCGAACAAGAGAATTTACAACAACTCAACGGGTCAAGTAGAAGTGTGGTGTAACGTTGATGTTCATAGATACACCACACCACCTGCTGGAAAAGGGCCTACTTATTTCTTCGACTATGACGGATTCTTCAAATCCTTCACATCCCTCTCTTCACTTCTAAAGATGAGTTAGCAACCAAGATGATGTATGATGTCTTGAACACACCGTCTCAAGAATCAACACCATTTGGTTCACTGGGTGAATCATCTAACAACTCAGGGGGAGCACTTGATGATAGTGACTCCTCCTCTGATAAAGAAGTTATGGAGACTGATCAGAACAATCAGGAGGAACAAGTTCCTATTCCTGCAAGTCCACAAGCATCTGACGGTGATGCCTCTGTGTCTTCAGAACCTCAGACTCCTACTGCCTCAGATACTGAACCAAATGTTCATAATCTTCATTCTGAGGTGGTGGTTCCAACAACTCCTAGATCACACCTAAGTGTCAATCATCCTTGGACAATGTCACTAGAGATGTGAGGTCAGCAGTTCAGACCAGAAATCTGTTGTACTTAGCTGATTATGCCTCGGTAATGGAAAAGGGATACCTTCATGATGGTGCATATCGTTGCTTTGTGTCTTAATTTGAGCCAAAGTATGTTAGTGAAGCCCTAAATGATGAGGCATGGGTGAGTGCCATGCAAGAAGAACTTCTTCAGTTCAAGAAGTTGG
The DNA here is from genome assembly GCA_025506515.1 of Flaveria trinervia. Taxonomy (NCBI): domain Eukaryota; kingdom Viridiplantae; phylum Streptophyta; class Magnoliopsida; order Asterales; family Asteraceae; genus Flaveria; species Flaveria trinervia. The sequence goes on along the minus strand of CM046442.1, from coordinate 20,337,513 downwards.
GTGTATGGACTCTGGTTGATAGACCTAAAAGCTAAGGTATAGGCACTAAATGGTCTTGAAATGCAAGAAAGATGATCAAGGTGTGATCATCCGAAACAAGGCTCGACTTGTTGTCCAAGGATTTTGACAAGTTGAGGTCATTGACTACAATGAAGTGTTTCCACCCATGGCAAGAATGGAAGCAATCCGCATCTTCCTTGCCTATGCATCTTATATGAAGATTAAAGTTTATCAACTTGATGTGAAAGTGCTTTCCTTCATGGGGAAATCAGAGAGACAGTGTACGTCAGCCAACCCGAGAGATTTGAGGATCCATATCATCGGGACCGAGTTTGCAAACTCGACAAGGCTTTATACGGACTTCATCAAGCTCCGAGGGCCTGGTATGAGAAACTCTCGACTCATCTTTTGAAACACGGTTTTCACAGAGGAGCCACTGACTGCACATTGTTTATCAAGGAGAAAGATGGGGATTTACTGCTAGTACAAATCTATGTTGATGACATAATCTTTGGTTCCAAGAATGAAGAATTAAGTAAAGAGTTTGAAGCAGTAATGAAGGCAGAGTTTGAGATGAGTGCAATGGGATAGATGAAATTCTTTCTCGGGTTACAGGTAGATCAGACACCAAATGCAATTTTCTTACATCAGACCAAGTATGTAGGAGATATCCTCAGTTGGATTGACATGGAGAATGCTTCTGCAGCTGGGACTTCACTTGCTGCAAACCATGATGTAGCACTCGACGAATCTGGTGATCTGGTTGATGCCACTATGTACCGGGGGATGATTGGATCTCTCATGTACCTCACTGCCTCAAAACCTGATATCATGTATGATACATGTTTATGTTTGATATCAGGCAAAGCCAAAAGTTAACCATCTCATTGGGGTCAAAACGATATTTCGTTATATGAAGGGTACACCAACACTTGGGTTGTTGTATCCTCATGATGATGACTTTGAGCTTACGCCATATAGCGACTGGGATTACGGTGGCTGCAAGATGAATTACAAATCTACCTCAGCAGGGTGTCTATTCTTTGTGAGAAGATTAGTAACCTGGCAGTGTAAGAAGCAGACCTCAGTTGCATTGTCAACCTGTGAAGCCGAATACGTTGCTACTGCAAGTTGCTGTTCACAAATCATATGGATTCAACAGCAAATGCGGGATTACGGTTTGAATTATCTTCTACTCCTATCTTTGTTGATAACTCTGCTGCAATTGCAGTTAATAAAAACCCGGTCCAACATTCAAAGACCAAACAAATCGGAATTAAATATCACTTTATACGTGATTGTTTTGAAAAGAACCTAATCGATGTGGTAAAAATAAACATTGATTTTCAACGCGCTGACCTCTATACAAAGGCTTTTGAGAAACCATGTTTTCTATATATGTTAGAGGTCAACGGTGTTAAAAAGAAAAGTGAGGTCATTTCTCAAGATGACCATGTATAGTCCGATGCGTATTGTAATTTTTCTTTTATGTTGAAATTTTTGATTTTATTTGTTAATTTTAAGTAGTTTAATTAAAATTGGTGTTACTTCTTTGCCTATTAAAATCCTAAAAACGCTAATCCTTTACGATTTTAGAATTTTAGGGGGAGAATAGGTTTAGGCAGTAATATATAAAAAACGAGGGAGGAGGAGAGGTCGGCTGATAAACATAAGATCATATGTGTGATACCAATTCAATACATTGGAAAATGAGAGTACACACATACAAATCACTTGGGACTTTAAAAGATTAAATAAAATAAGATGCGAAGTTCGAAGTATAAGTCTGCGTAGTCTGAGCAATATAAAAGGAAAGATGATAGTAAAACTAGCTACTCCTAAAGTAACACAAAGAAAGTAGACCTAGAGATTGTTAGACCACGGATGATATGTCGATAGATTCAACACAATAGACGATTAGACCTTATTGGTGATATCAAGAACAAACTAAGTTGTTCAACAAGCTGTGGGTTAACATCTTATCCCTGGTTAACACAATCAACAAATTCCAATAAGGGGTGACGAGCATAACAAATGCCACAAATGTGTGCGTAAGACCAAAATATGAGCAAAAGCAATCAAACTAATAACTTATGTTGTTGGTGAGAACTATGCATAAAGATGAAAAATGCTCAACAAGAAGATAGGTTATGTGCCTCTCTGCTGTGCGGTGGCACTGACCTGGGGATAAGCATAACCTATATATTCTAGACTTCTTTGTTGTTTGACGCCTCTCTATTGTGCGGTGGCACTGACCTGAGGCTTGGCTTCTCTCTGAAAGTTCTAAGAATAGTGTCTTCTTGAAAATTACCCTCAGACCGCTCAAAAATCTCCTCAGGAATATTTATTACCATATATGTGCGGGATCCACAAATTCCTGTTGAAATAATCAAACCTAAACTGTCACCAATCTGTGTCAAAAGTCTGTGTATTGATTTAAGAGGATCAGTATACTAAAAATCATCGTGGCTACGATTCTTGAAAGTCCAAATCAAGGTGGAATCTATTAGTACTAGTATGATTTCTTCAACTTGCTAAAGACTCTAGATGAAAAACAAGAATTGAGAATCAAAAGGTGTTGATAACATGTCCTAAATGATTTGACTTGCCTGTATGATTCTAATTTGAATTGGTCCAGTTATGGTCAAAAGTAATTGAAGCTGCCTATTCCGGAACCAAATCGATTAGATTTCTATCTTAGGATTTACACCTCACACAAAAAGTCAAAACAAGTTTAGTTAAGTATTTCAGTTTAAGTCTTTTATTTTTATTTCAATGTTGTCAATTCAGTTTGTTTAATTTCAAACTATGTCATGGAATTCAGTAAGGGAATCAATCACCTAAAAGGGTCACGTCTGTGCTGACCACATGGGATTTTAAATGTAAATGGGTCACGTCTGAGGTGACAAAGTGTTTTAAAAGGATCATGTCTGATATGATCAAAAGTTTTCAAGTTAAAATGATCATGTCTGAGATGACTAAATGCTCATAACATTTATTCAAAAGTTAAAAGGGGTTAATTGTGAAATGGTCATAAAATCAAAATCAAGAGTATGACCCATTCGCACAAATGGACCATGAGTATGGACCAATCGTACGAATGGATCATACTCATGCACTAAACAGCCGAACAGAGCATGAGTATGAACCTTTCACCCGAATGACTTATAAGATTGAGCCATTCGACCGAATGAGAGTGTGCGAATGAGTCAGTCGCCCGACTGAAGTCCAGTCGGGCGATTGAATGTGATCGACTGAGCCAATCGCATGACTGAGGTCCATTCGCCCGAATGAACAGAGCCAATGGGTATAGTCGGCGGAATGAGATCTGATTCAGTATAAAGAGGGTCCTAGTCGATCGCATTCAACTCATCACCCCCTAAGCGTCCTCATTTTGCATAGCCTACCATTACTCTACCAAAATTTCATCAGACCAAGATTTCATACTTCTATTGCTATTCTGACGATTGTGTGTGATTATACAGGTAAAATGAGTTGAAATCTCATCGAAATTTGGAGGACTGGTGCCCTAATCTGTGAAATTCGATCCTCACAAGAACCGAACCTTTTAAAGGACTAATACCTACCTAAACTAAACAAAATTTTAAATTAAAGTTATTAGGTCATTAGTTAAGTGAATGCGAGTCTAAAGAACCGGTGCACGATGTCTAATTTCATGTCTTGGTTAAAATTCGAATCTAAGTGGACCGAATAGTAGGTCATGCGACGGATGCCAGGATGAACTCCAATTGCACGATTGAGCTAGTCGAATGGCTCAATCTATCGAATGGATCTTACGAATGAGCTCAGTCGGCCAACTGAATCAATCGCAAGTTTAGTCACCCGATTGAACTCAATCACATACTCAGTCACCCGACGGAATCCAGTCGCTTGCCTAGTCGACCAACGAACACAGTCGCATGGTTCAATCGCAGGAATGAACTAGCAAAAATTCAACCAAGTTAATTAAGATTGATTTGTCTTATATGATTATCTAATGTATATATGTCTTGTGTTACAGATCAATGGCTGATAGATGGTCTATCAACCCCAAGCACAACATCTGTGCTCACTTAGACTCCACGACTCGGAATGGGGCGAGTTTGCAGGGATCATCGATTTCCTTAAGCGATCCAGGATCCACCAGGCTATTTCTACACCATGCACCCCTTACAGGTCTATACAACAGGCTTCTAGGAGAATGCATCGGTTGATCGATCACGTGAGCCGTACAACATTCAGAGTTCTATCTTTGGGTTAGATATAGAGATCACTGCTGTAGACATTCAGTGTGTACTAGGGTTAAGTGATGATACAGACCACCCCACCAGACTTCACCCACTGATGGTGAGAGGTTGCTTCATGAGGATTAAGTACGCTGGGGACATAAACCCAGGTGTGCTCAACAAGAGCAACCTGTGCCCCCAAATAAGTACTTGGCACACGTCATCCTCAAGTGCATAGCGTCGCGAAAGGGTGGGTTCGACGATCTATCAGACCAAATTCAAAATGCCTACGTGGCGCTGGTGCTGAACCACCCTTTCGGCTTTTCTAGCATGATTTTCTATTATTTGATAGAGAACTTGGAGGCAAAGGGAAAAGAGGGTTTTTGCATGTACCCTTGGTTCTTATAGATGATCTTTGATGAGAACCTGCCCACATTGCCAAAGGAAAGCCACGACGTTGGGTCGTATGAGGGTTCACCGGGAAAGCAGGTCAAGCCCCCCGTAAAGAAACTTATAGGCCATCTGGCCAAGGTGGACTACGTGGAACCAGGCAGGCGTAAATGGCGTCACGTAGGTAGTGACTCTGATGTGGAGCAGCTAGAGCTCTCGGGGATGACTCGAACGACGACGAAAGCGGTGATGGTAGAGATGTTGGGTCCACTCAACCGAGGGCCCCCACAGCTCATATAGCATCTCCGGCACCCACCCAAGGGGAGACAAAGGCTCCAGGGTTCCATCAGGACTTCCAACCTGATGTGGAGGAGGAGTCGGACGAGGAGCCTCTGACTTGAACGGTTGGCAGCAAGGTTGTTGCCATCGAATGAGAGCTCCGGGCGGTTGGTGAACGCCCTGGTAGATCGGGAGAGGCTAACATTGATCCTACTTATGCTCCCGATCAGTCAAGCAGTGTTCCAGGGGGAGCATCCACCTCGCAGGGATCGAGGAAAAAAACGGATGGCTCAGCCCCACGGATTGAGGAAGAAGAAGAGGAGGACGACCTTCATAACCACCACTACTAATACCACCACTACCACCACTCCACCCACTACCACCACTCCACCTACTACCATCACTCTACCTACATCCACTCATCCACCTACTACCACCACTACTGCTACCCGATCTACCACACCCACTCCACCACCACCTTCATTTATATTACCCCCAATCTTCACCACTGCCACCACCACTACCACCAGCCACCATGTCGGATCATCGTCATTCCCTTCCTACCCATCTGGATCCACTCTACCTCCTAGTGGGGTAGAGGAACAACTCTCGGCACTTAATCGTATGGTGCTAAAGCTGTTGGGTGCCGATGACGAGAAGACTACTCACATTCGACAACTAGTAGACCTTACTATTGCTCAATCTATTCAGATATCTTAGCAGGCATAGTAGATAGAGCAGCAAGCCCAGCTGATGGATGCACAACGCATAGAGATGTCCCAAATCCTGGAGCAACATGCCCAAGAAGCTAAAAAGATAGAGGAGTCGGAGACCACCAACAAGACCATCATGCTACGGCTCAAGGGATCAAAGGACGAGCCCTTAAAGATCAAGGAAGGAGATGGAGATGATGGTATGATGACAGTGATGATGATGATGATGATGATGATGATCGTGATGACATTGAGGATGATACAGATGCTGGTGATGATGCTGGTGATGATGCTGATGATGTTGATGATGATGAGGATGCATCTGCTGCGGGTGCCACATCTACAGGTGAAAGGAGGAGCAAAAGGTCTCAAGACCAAGGGCCTCCACATCCGCCCCGTCAACAGAGGAGCATATGATCATAGACAAGAGTAATACTTAGATATTTGTTATTTAAATCATATGTATTTGAATGTTGTATCACATTAATGTAATGAATATTTATATTTAATGTTGGTATTTTTGTCTTGATTATTAACTAATGATTGTTGTGTTACATGTATAAATATAGCAGATCCAAACTTTCAGAGGGATGAACATGATGTTGCTCCCCTCCAACACATCAAGACTCAGCTCACAATGATTCTTGATCTACAGGGAATAGTCAGGAGATCGGTGATGTACACTCCTCAAGAAGGAGAGATCATTCATAATCTCACTGACGAGCAAATTGCTGAAATGTTCAAGCTAAATACTGATGAGATTGTCAAGGATGCTCCAACAGTCCAAGTTGAAAGTGATGATGAGCTCAACAATGTTGATGAGATCGAGATAGAAGATGTCACAGACCAACACTATCCAGAGTACACTGACATTGAAGGTAATTGTCGTTCCCATCTGGGCAACAACCTTGTCAGTGAAACTTTTGAAACTTTGGATAGAATGGAAGAAGAGTCTGACAAGACTGAAGATAAGGCCAAAGCCTCGGATACTGAAGTTAAATCAGAAAGGCTGAGTGGGCTGCATGCTTTGAAAAGATTAGAGCCCAACGCAGTGCTTCAAAGTCGACTGTCTACACCAAGCTGTACAAAATGAAGAAACATCATAAGGTGTTGGGCAAAATCATCGCGTGGGCATATTTTGAAGATCTAAACGTTTATGCAGTTAAACGTGAGAAAGGGATCGATCGAGTACTTTCGGTTTCCTCTTGACCTGAAGACTCTTCCTGGATTTGAGCTAAACCAGTTAGCGAAGCTGAAATTGCTATACGCTGATCCACGCAAGATGTCTGGATGGTTTGAAGCAGCTCTTAAAAGAGAGTACCACACCAGATGGGTCAACTTCAAACCTCAATAGCCAACGAGATATCTCAGACAGTCTGAGGTTGATCGTATTACTGGAAAACCGAAGATAGTGCTGAAGTGGAGACCACCGCGAACAATGTCAAATATCCCCTACGAGAGATGCCACAGGACTTCACTCCACACTTCAAATGGTGGTACTATGATTGGAGGATAGGAGAAGCAGTCATAGTCTTGAACAAGAATGGTGTTATGGAAACCATTAGGGTGTTTGACCCTATGTGGCTTACAAAGTTGTCTGCAAATGATGTATATACATTGTACAAGTGGCCACTATTCTATGACTCTCAAGATATTGTACAAGCTCTACAATTCCATAACGTGATACGACTCTGCTTTGCTTTTGAGATACACACAGGCGTCACAAGAGAAGAGAAGTACAAGAAGTATGAAGAGGTTATGAAGATGGTAAGACATTAGATGGAACTAGGTCCAAGGGGGATTTTATAGGTACATGTGTCCCTAGTTTCTGAACTTAATGTAATATGTCTTTAATGTCTTACACTTATGTAATACTTGGGTACTTAATGAATGTAAATGGTTGGTTGTGATTATAATGTTTATATTTCTTTAATGAGTTGGTTAACGTATATTGAATTGATTATATAGGTTAGGGTGTTTGAACTAATATAAATAATGTAATAATATTGAATACGTTCAAACTTAGTAGATGAAGTTCTCATGCATCCGAATGGACCATGCCCCAACAGTGGTCATGCGTCCGAATGGCCATGCGACTAAGTGTCCATGCGCCTAAATAGTCCATACACCTGAACAACTTCATGCGAATGACTCAGTCGCACGACAGAACACTCAGTCGTGCGAATGGATCAACCACATGGCCCAATCGCACGACTAAACCATACTAATGGTTCAGTCACCCGAATGAGAAACCTAAACCTATAAATACCACCTAATTCATGCAAAAATGAAAGCATAATACACACTTCGACTCCAGACATAACCTAGCCATCCAGAGACCTCTAAGATCATACTCCAATTTCATAGATCGCAATAGATCAATTCCTAATCGACTCTTAACGTTAGATTCAATTATATAATTTTTTCTACGTGCGTTCTCACTGATTGGATCGCCAATAAAATAGGATTCCGTACGATTTGATTCGGTTTACATGTTAATCAATTAGTACATCGTCTAATACACGATCCTAGCACTTCACGGGGTGGAGGTCGTGGTGCTGAACCGCGACCCAAGAGGGGAAGACCCGGAATGGAAAAGGTGGCTCCTGAAGAACCAGAGACCCCTCATCCCGAGGGTGGTGACGAGAGAGCCAATCTGAGAGCCTCAGTAAAGGAGGCTGTTGTAGAAGAAGTTCATCAGGTCATGTAGATGATCTTACCTTTTGTAGTGACTGAAGTATCAAGGCTGTACGAGAAGGGGAAAGAAAGGAAACAAACAAGTCCTTGGGAGGACGAGAGTAACCGGAGCCGGAAACAGTTCTCTCGGATGATGAAGAAGTGGAAGAAGAAGAGCCTGCGCCGGTGGCGGCACGAGGCTGTAACTATGGGGCATTTCAACGATGCAAGCCCTACTATTGATGGTAACGGCACTGCTGCTGCTGCTCATCGGTGGGTGAGAGAAATAGAAGCCGTCTTAAATACCAGCGAGTTCCGGGAGGACCAAAAAGTAAAGTTTGCTGCCCATTCTTTTGTGGACTTGGCTCTATGCTGGTGGGACAATATAGTCCAAGCCGAGGGTGGTCGGACAATCGAGAGGATGAGATGGTCTGAACTGAAGAAGCTAGTGATTGAGGAGTTTTATCCTCATAGAGAAATGGATAATGTTGAGAGAGAATTCCTACAACTGGAGGCGGGAACGACGATGCACCAACAGTACACCACCAAATACAACGCAATGGCACGTCTGGTGCCAGATCAGGTGATGCCTATGTCACAGAAGATTAAGAGGTACTTTGGTCAGTGGTGGATTTGGCAGGGAGGTAATATAATGAGAGGGCTGTAGTGGTGGTGGCTGAAGGTAGCAGGAAGGGTGGAGGTGATCGAAACTGGTAGGGGAAAAGGTTTGGACGGGGTAATGGCTCGACGGTTAACAAGAAGGCACGGGTGGATGACCGCCGTGTGGGCACATCGAGTGCGGGGTCAAAAAGGTGTGGCAAGTGTGGAAGGGAGCATGCGGGAGAATGTAGGCTGGGATTGAACGGGTGCTTTAAATATGGGAAGACGGGGCATATAGCCAAGGACTGTTGTATGGCCCGGTGCTTTAACTATGGTGAAAAGTGTCACATAAGTAAGGATTGTAAGAAGCCATGGTTGAGGGTTTCGAGGCGAAAATGACGGGAGGTGAAGGACTGAGGCCGAGCACCAGGGCATTCACTATGACACAGGAGGAAGGTAGAACGGACCCCGATATCGTGTCTTGTACGATTCTGGTGAACCAAACTTTAGCTTCTGTGTTATTTGATTTGGGTGCCGGTAAAAATTTTTTATTTCTGTTGCTTTCTGTGCTAAGCTGCCTGTTAGTAGTAGACATGTTGATGCGCCCTTTGATATAAAAACTGCCACAGGTAAGTCTACTAGGATTTCTAAGATGATAGAGAACTGTGATGTGGAACTTGAAGGTCATAAGTTTCATGTTAGACCTTTCGTGATGACCTTAGGTGGTTTCGATTTAGTTCTTGGGATGGATTGGTTGGCGGACTCCGAGGCAAACATTGTGTGTCACAGAAGATGATTCGTTTGACAGTGCCTGACAGGAGTTTGGTAACTGTTTATGGAGATCAGGTCACGATGATCCCGAAAGTGATCTCAATGATGGTGGCAGGAAAGTGTATGAGGCGTGGAGCCTACTTGGCTTATGTAAAGGATGTGGATATGCCAACACCACAACTGTCTCATGTACCGGTTGTGTGTGACATTCCAGACATGTTCCCAGAAGACCTACCAGGAGTGCCACCTGAAAGAGAGATCGAGTTTTAGATTGATCTGATATCGAGTGCCCAACTTGTTGCCAAGGCAGTGTATCGGTTGGCTCCGACTGAGATGAAGGAGTTGATGGAGTAGTTGCAAGAGCTGCTTGATAAGGGGTTCTTCCGACCGAGTATCTCTCCTTGGGGTGCTCTGGTCCTGTAGGTGAAGAAGAAAGACGGTTGTATGAGGATGTGTATTGACTACCGCGAGCTAAACAAGTTGACGGTGAACAACTGATACCCCTTACCGAGAATCGATGATTTGTTTTATCAGCTTCAAGGTGCTAGTTGGTTCTCAAGAATAGACCTTCGATTTGGCTATCATCAACTGAAGGTGAAAGAGCAAGACATTCCTAAAACAGCTTTCCGCACGCATTATGGTCACTACGAGTTTCTTGTAATGTCTTTTGGTTTGACCAATGCGCCAACTGCTTTTATGGATTTGATGAATTGAGTGTGTCGGTTGATATTGGATAAATCAGTGATTGTGTTTATTGATGATATCCTGATTTATTCAAAGAATGAAGAGGAGCATGCCAGACACATTCGGGAGATTCTAGAGATACTGAGAAAGGAGAAGTTGTACGCCAACTTCTCCAAGTGTGCATTTCGGTTACGCAAGGTTCAATTCTTGGGTCATGTGGTGAATCCTGATGGGATTATGGTGGACGCAGCAGAGGTGGAGGCAGTGATGCAATGGAAGTCTCCAAAGACGCCATCCGAGATTCGTAGTTTCTTGGGTTTGGCGGGCAACTATAGAAGATTCATCCAAGACTTTTCCAAGAATGCTTCTCCACTAACTAATTTCACCCGAAAAGATGTGAAGACCATATGGGGTCAAGCTCAAGAGCAGGCATTTGAAGAATTGAAGGCGAGATTGACTCAAGCTCCTATTCTGTCATTACCCGATGGAAGTGAAGATCTGGTGGTCTATTATGATGCTTCCTACTAGGGGTTGGGGTGTGTGTTAATGCAAATAGGAAAGGTTATAGCTTATGCATCCCGACAATTAAGGTTCATGAGGTCAATTATCCTACTCATGACTTAGAGCTAGCAGTCGTGGTCTTTGTATTAAAGATTTGGAGGCACTATCTTTACGGGACAAAGTGGACCATTTTCACTGACCACAAGAGCTTGAAGTACTTCTTTGAGCAGAAGGATCTGAACATGTGGCAGAGACAGTGGCTAGAACTTATAAAGTATTATGATTGTGAGATCCACTACCATCCGGGCAAAGCCAACGTGGTGGCTGATGCCCTTAGCCGAAAGGAGAGGCCCGAGCCTATTCGGGTGAAAGTGTATCAACTAATCATGACCTGTGACGTGATGAAGCAAGTCAAAGAGTTTCAAGATGAGGCATTGAAAGAAGATCATCTTAACTCTGAAAGAATGAGAGGTCTGGTTGCAGAATTGTGTGAGAACACACTTGGTGTTAAAACCCAATTTGGACGGGTGTGGATTCCTCGTTTTGGGGATCTACGGGTGAAGATTTTGGATGAAGCTCACAAGACACGATACTCCATTCATCCAGCTGCCACAAAGATGTATCAAGACATGAAGAAGGATTATTAGTGGCCGGGTATGAAACGTGACGTGGTGGAGTATGTGAGTAAATGCTTTACTTGTTTATAGGTGAAAGCCGAGCATCATAAGCTATATGGGAAGATCCAACCTTTGGATATACCATAATGGAAGTGGGAGCATATCACCATGGATTTCATTATGAAGCTGCCGCGTACTCTGAAAGGGTATGATGCCATATGGGTGATTGTTGATCGTTTGACGAATAGTGCTCACTTCCTACCAATCCGTGAGACATATTCATCTGAGAGGTTAGCGGATCTCTTCATCAAAGAGATTGTAACTCGTCACGGTGTACCGGTGTCCATTGTGTCTGATTGTGACACCCGGTTTACATCTAAATTCTAGAAGAAACTCCACGACACCATGGGGACGAGGTTACATATTAGCAAGGCTTATCATCCCATACTGATGCTCAGTCAGAGAGGACCATTCAGACATTGGAGGACATGCTTCGGGTATGTGTAATTGATTTTTGGGGAAGTTAGGATGACCACTTACTGTTAGCTAAATTCTCATACAACAACAGTTATCATGCCAGCATTGGTAAGCCACCTTATGAGATGCTAAACGGTTGGAGATGCAAAACGCCCGTCTATTGTGGTGATATTGGTCAGAAAGAACTGCGGAGCGTCGAGGTGATCGAGGCTACAATTGAAAAGCTCGAAATGATCAAGGCCTTCATGAAGGCAGCCAAAGATAGACAGAATTCGTATGCTGATAAATGACGCAGACCAATTGAGTTCCAGGTGGGTGACCGGGTTATGTTGAAGGTCTCACCTTGGAAGGGTATCATCTGGTTTCGAAAGCGGGGAAAGTTGAGTCCGAGGTACATCGACCCTTTCCGAACCATTGCTCGAGTAGGAGATGTGGCCTATAGACTGGAGTTACCGGATGAGTTAAGTGGAATTCACCCAACATTCCATGTATCTCATCTGAAAAAGTGCTTGGCAGATGAAGACATGATTGTTCCAGTAAAGGATATCAAAGTAGACGAACGACTCAATTATGTGGAGCAACCAATGGCAATCATCGATCGAAAAGAGAAAAGCCTGAGAAATAAAGTGGTTCCTCTTGTGCGTGTACAATGGAAGCACAGGAATGGATCCGAGTCAACATGGGAGACTGAGGAAGAAATGAGACAGCATTACCCACGTTTGTTCAAGGAATAACAGGTTTCAGGGACGAAACCTATTTAAGGGGGTGGACTTGTAACACCCGGTTATTTATTTATTTTGAAGCAGACGAATGAAGAAAAAGAAATAAAGTCCAAAGTCGAGGGACCAAACTCGCCATCGAGAGAAAGTTGGGTATGTGGTGATATTTGAAGGGAGAGGGCAGCCAATACCCTCTCCCCACACTCACATTTTTAGCAAGGAAAAGAGGAGAAGAGAGAAAGAAGAGAAAGGAAAGAAAAGGGTTGGTTCGGGTAGATTCAAGCTCGAAAATGGTCGTGTAGCGAGTCAAATCGAAGCTCTTCTCATTGTGGTCATTTGTGTGAGTTCTAGGACCCCTCTTTTACACGTTTTTGAATTATTTTAGGGCTAGAACACATCTGAAAAATCGGGTTTTTGAGTGTGTGTGTTTGACCCATTTATGTATGTGTGGGTATGTGTATGATTCGTTTGGGTCTCGTGTTTGGCCTTGTGTGTGCTTGAATGGTGTTGTGGTATGCATTCCTAAGGTTTAGGATGGTTGATTTAGGCTTAGAGTGGGTTTTGATGAGCTTGAAGGTCGAAAATGGCAGATTGGTTCAGGATGAACTGCATTCTGCACCAGCTAGGGCTAGGCGACCGAATGGAGGCCATACGACCGATTGAGGTGCGATTGAGGTTTATTCGCACGACTGGGAGTTCATTCGCACAACTGAGAGCCCAGTCGCATAAATGCTCATCCGCATTAGGTCCATTCGCATGGGACTCATCCGCATAGAGTCCATCCGCATTAGTTTCATTCGCACGATTAAGTGTTCATTCGCATAGGTGTTCATCCGCATTGTTCAATCGTATGATGTTTAGTCGCCTGGAGGCCATGCGACTGAAGGGTGCCGATACGCCCAAGTAGGGCTGGTGTACCTGAGGGAACTGTAGTTTATGTACTAACTTTCTGGGGAAAGTATAGATGTAAGTTTTGACGTGAAAAATTCCGTAAGTTCATGTAAGATGACTATTGAGGCCTTAGAGAGTATGTTGGGCATGATGATGATGATGTTGCATGATTATGCATGTTATGTATGTATGATGTTGCCATGTATGATGATGATGTCTATGTATGTTATGTTCCTTATTATGATGTATGTTTATCTTTCCTGTGGCTTTACATGTTATGTTAATGAATAAAGTGAAAGTATTATGTAACGTAAAGTGAAAGATAAAGAAAAGAGGAACATGAAGTAAGAATACATGCAGTAATGAATGATGAAAGTAAAGAAAGTCTTGCAAGCATAGTATGTCGGGACATGCCATTAAAAGGATTTAGCCCAACGGTGTGGGGGTTCGCTACCCTGGGAGGATGCACATCAGGGTCTTTCTTTGTATAGCCCCATTGCTGCATACCCTAGGTACTGCGACCAGAGGTGCGATACACCGTTATAGGTGGTCTAAGATAGGCCTAGGTCCAGTACTAGGAATAGCTGGGTATTGCACATAGTAGTGGTACACCTAAACTCTACCCTAAGTACTATGACCAGAGGTGCGATGCACTGTTATAGCTGGTCTATGATAGACCTAGGTCCAGTACCAGGAATAGCTGGGTAAAGTGTATGGTTGAAGGAGAGGAAAGAGGTAATGATGAAAGAATGCGAAGTTAATGAACGTACGATTGAAAGAATGAAAGCATGAAAGATTAATGAAGATAATAATGATATTATCTATGTGTACGTATGATGTATGATCGCATGAAAGTAAAGAACGTATTTAACTAAAGAAAAGTATGTTTTATTATAAAACTAGAATACACTCAGCAACGCTTGCTTTGATGTGTTTGCAGTTGGCAGGTAATGATTGCTGATGATGGCACGAGGTGCTTACTCAGCTCTTTTGGGATGGCATCTATTTATTTAATGCTTTTGTGATATAATGCAACAATGTATTTTGTAACTAATTAACGATGTATTATTTTGCAAACGTTTTTATAATGAAATGAGATGTCATTTTTGAATGTTTCCGCTGGAATATTTATGTGAGAGAAATGAAAATGTATGTTTTATGTGCAATGTTTACCAACTGTAAGCGTCCCGGGAATGGGGCCTTACATGGTATTAAATCCCGCAAGTCATTATGTTCCAAGTATAGTTGTTGGTTGGTTATCCTTATAATATATAATCTACCCTCTTATTTGTGCATGTCAAGAAAAATCTTGATGTTTACTCTATTGATATCAGGACCAAAACAACCTGGTAACAATATTGACGCCTACTTGGCACTATTGATTGATGATTTGAAAGTCTTGTGGAAACCTAGCATTAGAGTATTTGATGATTACAAGGAAGAATACTTCAATCTGAGAGTAGTACTTTGGACTATAAATGACTTTCTTGCGTATGACGCGTGGATGCATGTCATATTTCATTTATAACTACCCTTTCTTTGGGACGCATTTACGCATCATTTGACCCCAAAAATAACACGCATTGTGCGTTATCTATTGCACTTTTTCTAATAGTGTTTTCCGGGTATCACAAACCTCGAACATCACTATTTTATTAAAAAGGATAGATCCAAAGAGAAGGAAATTAAACTCAACACACGTTAGATATACAAGAAGTTAATGAGGAATTCGAAAGTAAATATGTGCACAATCAATATACAATAAAAAACTCATGGACTAAAATCATCATCCTCATGATCAATTAACATCCAAGAACCATCCTCCTGCTGAACCATACTATTATTCTTCTCACACCACCAAGAAGGAGGAACACCATATTCCTCCTTCAAACAATCCAAATGTTTGTTCACAAGCGAGATATCACGATTCACTTCCAATTTAAACCCTCCCTTGCTGCCTTGTGACCCTGCAACACCATGCATATAAGCCTCCAAACTATGCCAACTTGATAAACTCCCTGGACTCTTCAAATAATTGGATTTTGTCGTATCGATTGCCAACTCAATCCCGACATCCGAGTACCCTATTAGAGGGTAATTAGGAACCACATCTAATGCATTGCGAATGCGTAGGGCGTGCAGATCTTTTTGTGAACTGAATACCTTCTTGAAGTTGGAGTCTCCCACACGAGGGCTCGCGAACACGAAGGTGGTCACTAGGCAGGTCTTGTTTGGCAAACTTTTTGGCTTGTTGATGCCATTTAAGACGATGTCAATCGCGTTTAGTGCCGCGATAGCTGAACCCAAGCTGTGCCCGGTTATGGTCAAGCTAGTCTCTTCGTTTTTGTATAGCTCCACTAGTCTTCTCACCTCCGCCAGTACCTACAAACATTGAACATCTTTATACTATTAAATAAATTAGTGAGGGTCTCTTGTGCTTCCGTCTAAATGACATGTTAATTTTTTTGGTGAATTTTAGATTTTGATTTTTCCATTTCTCCCTTTAAAATAAATTTGATTTATCTTAGTTTGGTAATTAATTTGTTTAGAGCATTAGCTCTTTTCTTATATTTTTACAAAAAGTCTTTTAGAAATATGTGATACGTATTTAAATTAAATTTTGTTTTAAAAGTTTTTTAACATGTCTAATATTATAGTGATGCCACAGATAACAAAACAATCTATCAACGTGTCAACTGCTACACACACCTGATCTCTAGCGCTAGTTTTATTGTAAGGCGAGCGTGGGTCTTCGGTAGTGTAGATCGAGTACCATCCTTGGTGTATTTTTGGATCATCATCGTTGGTTTCACCAAATACTTTTGGAGCAGAAACCAATGTAAAATCCAAATCATTAACCCACTCTAGGGTCCGAATAGTCCCTCTCCAAGCGACTAGAATGTCTCTCCTCCCTAACACCAATTTGCCATCATCTGTGGCCACGGCTACAAACCCAATCCAGTTCGACTCCTTGCTCCAAGCCTCACGTGACAACGACTTGATGATGAATGCGTCAGGAACTGAGATAGAAGAGGTTGCATATATGAACTTAGTCACTTGGTACTTGTTCAATGGCCTCCCTTGGCTAACCCCAACCTTAGACAACAAATCTTTGCGCGCATAGCGGCTGCTTCCAGCATACTTTGACACCTTAACCGAGTTAAAAGCATCATAAGTGGCTTGAGCCATTTCGCCATAGTGAATGATGTAGTTTCGGAGATCAGGTCCCAAAGGGTCTAATAACCCCTTCCAGTTGGTCTCTCCGCTTAGAGTTTTCCATTGTTTTGCAATGTTCTCCATGCCTTTGTGAATATCGTTGTTTTTCCCTTGTTTTTTCTTCCTACGAAACAAATTCATTTTATTGCTAGAAGGGAATTGAGTTCACCAATAGAATGAAAGTCACTTTTATATGGACAAGATTCTTCCATTGGAATCCAAGCAATATAAAACGTATGGAAGTAGACAACTTTAGCTTGCTTGTTCGGCCATTTCCGAAACTATTTTAGAAACAAATTATTGAATAAGTAGACTTTGCAAGACCGAAATATCCAAAACTTAAATAATAATAATAATAACAATAATAATATAAATAATAATAATAATAATAATATAATAAATATACAATTGTTACGTAATACACAGACTAGGAAAAAAATTATTTTATAAGAAATACTTTAAAAAATTTGTAGGTTAATATTAAGAACAAGTAAATTAATATGTAAAGTATGAGTAACGTAAGTATTTGATTTAAATAATATATAAAACAAATGAATGACAAAGATAATAATAGTAATTACTCCAAAATACTAAGCCGCTGCATTGTTATAGGCATTAAAAATCACATTTAATAATAAAACATTTTTAAACACATTCACCTATCTATATATATATAAAGATATATATAGAGGAGGGATCCTAAGAAAACCACAAAGTTACGTAAAAACTAGAGAAAACCAATGAAATCGATCACATAACTTATAATTTTATTATCACTACCCCTTATATTTGTGTGTGTATATATATAAACAAAGGTATGGATCAAATGAAAAACCGTAGCATGGTTTACACATACGTCACATATATGTTACGTATACGTAACTATTTTTCATTTGTCATAGTGTTACGTATACGTAAGACTCTTGATTGTTGTATTTATGTCCAACATATATGTAAAAAATGCTTAATAACCTTTTAACAATTAAAATAACATAAAATTTATGAATTATGTAATTGTTTTCCTTGGTTTTCTTAGGTTTTCATATAACTATTGGTTTTCTCAGGAACCATCTCCTATATATATATATATATATAATATATATATATATATATATATATATATATATACATACATATATATATATATATATATATATATATTATATATATATATATATATATATATACATACATATATATATATATAATATATATATGTCACACCCTCAAAATCCATGTGCGGAGTTTTACCGCGAGGTGTGTGAACAAACCGGGATCACAGTCAATAGTTACTCAGAACGACTCTATATGCCATAATTTAAATAAAATCAACCAAAGTACAAACTTTAAACTGTGCGGAAGCGTTTTGTAAAACAACCCAAAGAAATAAAAATGTATACTATGGCAAAACATGTGCCAACCCAAAAGAGTAAACATTAACCATTAAAATACTAAAATATCCTGAAAACCGAGTCTTAGAATGCAAGTGAAACCTTGTAGTGCTCCTAATGGCAAGCAAGCTAATGACCTGAGAATAGCATACTAAAATGTCAACACAATGGTTGGTGAGTTCAAAAGTGATATTCAAACATAAACAGTTTAATAACATAGATATAAAAGTAATGCATTGTAACAGATAGCTAGTCCATTAACAATAAATATTAATTCATAGTGATTTCGTAATTGAAGCTGACTGTGTTACGTTGTTGCCTCCTGTCACGACTTAACAGGTCGTGACAATGTTTAATAGGACAAATTGCACCCAGTTGACCTCGAGTCACACAGGTGGGGCTCGTCAGACCCAGTAGTACTACCCAAATTTCCCCGCTATTCAATATTAACAATTCGAAAGTGTGAGGACTTTTCCATGACATCAACACTATATTAATATTATACACAACTTGAATACATAAAACGTGTGTGATTTACCAATATGTTATCTCCCCCAAAAGAGATTAAATAAAGAGTGGGGCATGAACTCACCTGATATGCGTAATAGACACTTAGAGTTTTACTTGACAGACAGAATCGACAAACAACCTTCAGAGGTTACCTAGATCATATAAGTATGTGAGTACGTGTAAATAGAGAACATGTGAAACCCTAAGTACACTACAACCAAGGACTCAAGATTTTAGAAAAACAGACACGTTTGACCCAGTTGACCCTTTGACCCGTTGGTGACTTTATGTGTTGTAAACCATTCAAGCAATCATACACATATATCATACATGGTTAACATTCAAATAGATCATATGAATGCTATATTATCTAGGTGTATCACTAAGATCATCATACAACCAAGTATCATACAAGTCATGCAAATCTAGAACATTAACATGTCCACTAGTTATAACACAACTAACATGCCACACAAAGATCAAATCACGCACCACATGCCATGTGAAGCCACTCACGACTTCACATCCCAAACCCTGCCAATCCTACTAAGTAGGGGCCTCAAATTTGCACGCGTGTATGATGATCATAATCATATTCATTAACCATGTTCATTGCATTCAAAAACATCACAACAATCAATTTCCAGTCCCAAACATGATGTCCTAATTACTAATCAACATCAACATCATACATGATCATCAAAGTCCAATATCACCCATGATTATCCAAGCATCCCATACAACTAATTTAACATGTTCTACCACATTAGAATTCATCCATGAACATACTAACATGCTCCTAATATTCCAAACATGTTCAAACTATCATCCATCAAACTTTGTGTAAATAAAGTTTCCCTTTTGGGAAAGTACATTCCAACATCTATCAAACACTCAATTTATTCATGAATTCATCAAAATTATACCATTTCAAGCTCATAACAACTTCTAGACATGCTCAACAATGCCTAATCATCATAATCTAACAATCATCATCAGCAAAAGTTTCCACTTTTGGCAAGATATGAACAACACATTCATTCTAAGGTTTCTACAATTCAAATCAACAATCTAGCATCTAATTAACATCATGAACCCATCAACAATATCAACCTATCATTAGATCATCATGTCATAAAAATAAAGTTACTATTATTAGTAACCTATGAACACCAACTTCAATTCATCAATTTCTTGCAAGATCAATGTATCCTAACATTCATACAACCTACTAATCATCATACATTCATCAAACAATCATCAACTTCACATAATCATGCTAATTTCAAATTAGGGTTTGCATAAAACCAAAGTTCATGATGAATCCACTAAAAACATACAATTCATGCATAATCAACGTTAAACAACATGTATTCAATCCAACCAACATATTAATATCATCAAACAACATCAAATTCGACCCCATGAGCACCGATAAACGAATTAGGGCTCGGCCACCATAAAAAACCCATGAAAACTTGTAAAAATCTAACCTTTAAACGTGCGTTAACTTGCAATTGATGATTCATGTGTGTTGTATGCCTTGAAATCGAGCGAAACCGAAGCTTTGATGCTTGTTCTTGGTCGAATTCAAATTTGGGAGGGGAGAGGGTGATGGTTGCGGCCGATTTGGGGTGGTCTAGGGTTAGGAGTGTTTTGTTAAATTTTATTTTCCATATTTACCCTTTAAGCCCTTGTGTTTTGGTATTTTATAAAAACTAGGCTTTAAACTCTTTGTAAAGTGTTTTTAACTTAATAATATAAAGATATAAACTAGTGAAAATCATTATATATTTTATCCTTATAAAAACACAAGGCATACGAATAATAGGCACGTTTTCGCGCTACGCGATTAATTTTCTAATTAACATTTAAAACATGCAAACACATAATCATAACACAATAATCATATAATCAATTAGATTATCATTAATTTAACATTATTAATTATTATTAGGTCACCAACGTTAAACGACAACTAGTGTGTGTTTACGACACGTGTATGCAAGACTTAACGGAACTAACAGAGTTTGATAACGGAATTTACCGGATGTCACATTATCCCCATGTTGAAAGAATTTTCATCCCGAAAGTTGCGTTACATGGTGGGAGTGTTCCATCACTGGTCTACTGCATTGGCACACAAAAATCGAAGTCGAGTGAGTTTTGGATGAGTTGTCACAGCATCCCCATGTTGAAAGAAATTTCGTCTCGAAATTTAAATCAATACCTTTGTCTGCTGGCATCGCCTTTTCGAATAGTTGAGGGTACTTAAGCTTCATTTGATCTTCTGGTTCCCATGTGACTTCTGGTCCACGTCGCGAATTCCAACGGATTTTGACAATGGGTATCTTGCTTTGCTTAAGTGTTTTCACCCCACGGTCCATCACCTCGACTGATTCTTCGATAAAACACAATTGTTCATCCACTTGAACTTCTTCTAGTGGTACGACCATTGTTTCATCGGTTATGCACTTCTTCAGGTTTGACACGTGAAATACATCATGGATTCCACTTAGCGAATCAGGTAGGGATAGTCGATAGGCCACTGGACCTATTCTTTCCACTATTTCAAATGGTCCAACGTACCTCAGATTTAGTTTCCCTCGCTTACCAAACCGAACTATGCCTTTCCATGGTGAGACTTTCAACAAAACCTTGTCACCAACCTGAAACTCTAAAGGTTTCTATCTCTTGTCAACATAAATATTTTGTCTGTCTCGCGCTGCAGCCATACGGTTCCGTATCTGCACAATCTTCTCGGTTGTCTCATGAATTAACTCGGGCCCTGTTAGCTGACTATCACCAATTTCTGCCTAGCACACTGGTGATCGACATTTTCTCCCATACAACGCCTCGAAAGGTGATGCCTGTATACTAGTATGATAACTGTTGTTATAAGAAAACTCCACAAATGGCAAGTTAATTTCCCAGTTATTCCCGAAGTCAATCACACAAGCACGTAGCATATCCTCCAACATCTGTATGGTACACTCACTCTGGCCATCCGTCTGTGGGTGATATGCAGTAGTCATATATAATTGTGTACCCAAAGATTTCTGCAATGATTGCCAGAAATATGACGTGAAACGAGCGTCGCGGTCGGAAATAATTGAGATCGGTACACCGTGTCTCGAAACGATCTCTTTAAGGTACAGTCGAGTTAATTTCTCCATCTTATCCGTTTCCTTAATTGCAAGGAAATAAGCAGACTTTGTCAATCGATCCACAATAACCCATATCGTGTCACAACCAGTACTAGTCCAGGGTAACTTAGTAATAAAATCCATGGAGATTTGTTCCCATTTCCATATGGGTATCTCAGGTTGTTGTAACAGTCCGGATGGTTTTTGATATTCCACTTTTACTTTTGAGCATGTCAAACACTTGTTCACATACGTAGCTACATCTGCTTTCATGTTAGGCCACTAGTACTGCGCCTTTAGGTCATGATACATCTTATCGGATCCAGGATGTATAGAATATTTAGATTTATGTGCCTCGCTCATAACTAAATCTCTCAGATTTCCATAAAAAGGCACCCAAAGTCTATCCATGAAATACCGAATGACATCCTCTTTCACCACTAGCTGTTTATCCATTCCCCTTAACGACTAAGAACCAACATTTTCTGCTTTTAAAGCTTCTATATGCGCCTCCTTAACTCATTCGGGCAGTTGGGTACTGATAGTAAGCTGTAAAGCTCGCACCCGTCGAGGTTTAGCTGTTTCCTTCCTACTTGCGGCATCGGCAACTACATTCGCCTTTCCCGGATGGTACTTAATAGCGCAATCATAATCGTTTAGTAGTTCCACCCAACGTCGCTGCCTCATATTCAACTCTTTTTGCTCGAAGATATGTTGAAGACTCTTGTGATCGGTGTAGATAGTGCACTTGGTACTGTACAAGTAATGTCTCCGGATCTTTAAGGCAAAAACCACTGCACCCAATTCTAAGTCATGGGTGGTATAGTTCTTCTCATGAACCTTTAGTTGTCTAGAGGCGTAGGCTATCACCTTATCTCGTTGCATCTAGACACAACCCAATCCTTGAATGGATGCATCACAATACACCACAAAGTCATCTGTTCCCTCTGGTAATGCTAATATCGGGGCAGTACAGAGTCTTTGTTTTAACAATTGAAAAGCTGATTCTTAGTTCTCACTCCATTTGTATGTCGTTCCTTTGTGAGTCAAGGCAGTGAGAGGTTGTGCGATCTTAGAAAATCCTTCTATGAATCGTTGGTAATATCCTGCTGATCCCAGAAATTGTCTTATCTCACTCAGCGTTTTGGGTGTAGTCCAATTCTTTATCGCCTCAATCTTGGGAGGATCAACATGTAATTTTATTATCACTACCCCTTATATTTGTGTGTGTATATATATAAACAAAGGTATGGATCAAATGAAAAACCGTAGCATGGTTTACACATACGTCACATATATGTACGTATACGTAACTATTTTTCATTTGTCATAGTGTTACGTATACGTAAGACTCTTGATTGTTGTATTTATGTCCAACATATATGTAAAAAATGCTTAAATAACCTTTTAACAATTAAAATAACATAAAATTTATGAATTATGTAATTGTTTTCCTTGGTTTTCTTAGGTTTTCATATAACTATTGGTTTTCTCAGGAACCATCTCCTATATATATATATATATATATATATATATATATATATATATATATATATATATATACATACATATATATATATATAAATATATATGTCACACCCTCACAATCCATGTGCGGAGTTTTACCGCGAGGTGTGTGAACAAACCGGATCACAGTCAATAGTTACTCAGAACGACTCTATATGCCATAATTTAAATAAAATCAACCAAAGTACAAACTTTAAACTGTGCGGAAGCGTTTTGTAAAACAACCCAAAGAAATAAAAATGTATACTATGGCAAAACATGTGCCAACCCAAAAGAGTAAACATTAACCATTAAAATACTAAAAATATCCTGAAAACCGAGTCTTAGAATGCAAGTGAAACCTGTAGTGCTCCTAATGGCAAACAAGCTAATGACCTGAGAATAGCATACTAAAATGTCAACACAATGGTTGGTGAGTTCAAAAGTGATATTCAAACATAAACAGTTTAATAACATAGATATAAAAGTAGTGCATTGTAACAGATAGCTAGTCCATTAACAATAAATATTATTCATAGTGATTTCGTAATTGAAGCTGACTGTGTTACGTTGTTGCCTCCTGTCACGACTTAACAGGTCGTGACAATGTTTAATAGGACAAATTGCACCCAGTTGACCTCGAGTCACACAGGTGGGGCTCGTCAGACCCAGTAGTACTACCCAAATTTCCCCGCTATTCAATATTAACAATTCGAAAGTGTGAGGACTTTTCCATGACATCAACACTATATTAATATTATACACAACTTGAATACATAAAACGTGTGTGATTTACCAATATGTTATCTCCCCCAAAAGAGATTAAATAAAGAGTGGGGCATGAACTCACCTGATATGCGTAATAGACACTTAGAGTTTTACTTGACAGACAGAATCGACAAACAACCTTCAGAGGTTACCTAGATCATATAAGTATGTGAGTACGTGTAAATAGAGAACATGTGAAACCCTAAGTACACTACAACCAAGGACTCAAGATTTTAGAAAAACAGACACGTTTGACCCAGTTGACCCTTTGACCCGTTGGTGACTTTATGTGTTGTAAACCATTCAAGCAATCATACACATATATCATACATGGTTAACATTCAAATAGATCATATGTGCTATATTATCTAGGTGTATCACTAAGATCATCATACAACCAAGTATCATACAAGTCATGCAAATCTAGAACATTAACATGTCCACTAGTTATAACACAACTAACATGCCACACAAAGATCAAATCACGCACCACATGCCATGTGAAGCCACTCACGACTTCACATCCCAAACCCTGCCAATCCTACTAAGTAGGGGCCTCAGATTTGCACGCGTGTATGATGATCATAATCATATTCATTAACCATGTTCATTGCATTCAAAAAACATCACAAAATCAATTTCCAGTCCCAAACATGATGTCCTAATTACTAATCAACATCAACATCATACATGATCATCAAAGTCCAAACATCACCCATGATTATCCAAGCATCCCATACAACTAATTTAACATGTTCTACCACATTAGAATTCATCCATGAACATACTAACATGCTCCTAATATTCCAAACATGTTCAAACTATCATCCATCAAACTTTGTGTAAATAAGTTTCCCTTTTGGAAAGTACATTCCAACATCTATCAACACTCAATTTATTCATGAATTCATCAAAATTATACCATTTCAAGCTCATAACAACTTCTAGACATGCTCAACAATGCCTAATCATCATAATCTAACAATCATCATCAGCAAAAGTTTCCACTTTTGGCAAGATATGAACAACAACATTCATTCTAAGGTTTCTACATTCAAATCAACAATCTAGCATCTAATTAACATCATGAACCCATCAACAATATCAACCTATCATTAGATCATCATGTCATAAAAATAAAGTTACTATTATTAGTAACCTATGAACACCAACTTCATTCATCAATTTCTTGCAAGATCAATGTATCCTAACATTCATACAACCTACTAATCATCATACATTCATCAAACAATCATCAACTTCACATAATCATGCTAATTTCAAATTAGGGTTTGCATAAAACCAAAGTTCATGATGAATCCACTAAAAACATACAATTCATGCATAATCAACGTTAAACAACATGTATTCAATCCAACCAACATATTAATATCATCAAACAACATCAAATTCGACCCCATGAGCACCGATAAACGAATTAGGGCTCGGCCACCATAAAAAACCCATGAAAACTTGTAAAAATCTAACCTTTAAACGTGCGTTAACTTGCAATTGATGATTCATGTGTGTGTATGCCTTCAAATCGAGCGAAACCGAAGCTTTGATGCTTGTTTTTGGTCGAATTCAAATTTGGGAGGGGGAGAGGGTGATGGTTGCGGCCGATTTGGGGTGGGGCTAGGGTTAGGAGTGTTTTGTTAATTTTATTTTCCATATTTACCCTTTAAGCCCTTGTGTTTTGGTATTTTATAAAAACTAGGCTTTAAACTCTTTGTAAAGTGTTTTTAACTTAATAATATAAAGATATAAACTAGTGAAAATCATTATATATTTTATCCTTATAAAAACACAAGGCATACGAATAAATAGGCACGTTTTCGCGCTACGCGATTAATTTTCTAATTAACATTTAAAACATGCAAACACATAATCATAACACAATAATCATATAATCAATTAGATTATCATTAATTTAACATTATTAATTATTATTAGGTCACCAACGTTAAACGACAACTAGTGTGTGTTTACGACACGTGTATGCAAGACTTAACGGAACTAACAGAGTTTGATAACGGGAATTTACCGGATGTCACATTATCCCCATGTTGAAAGAATTTTCATCCCGAAAGTTGCGTTACATGGTGGGAGTGTTCCATCACTGGTCTACTGCATTGGCACACAAAAATCGAAGTCGAGTGAGTTTTGGATGAGTTGTCACAGCATCCCCATGTTGAAAGAAATTTCGTCCCGAAATTTAAATCAATACCTTTGTCTGCTGGCATCGCCTTTTCGAATAGTTGAGGGTACTTAAGCTTCATTTGATCTTCTGGTTCCCATGTGACTTCTGGTCCACGTCGCGAATTCCAACGGATTTTGACAATGGGTATCTTGCTTTGCTTAAGTGTTTTCACCCCACGGTCCATCACCTCGACTGATTCTTCGATAAAACACAATTGTTCATCCACTTGAACTTCTTCTAGTGGTACGACCATTGTTTCATCGGTTATGCACTTCTTCAGGTTTGACACGTGAAATACATCATGGATTCCACTTAGCGAATCAGGTAGGGATAGTCGATAGGCCACTGGACCTATTCTTTCCACTATTTCAAATGGTCCAACGTACCTCAGATTTAGTTTCCCTCGCTTACCAAACCGAACTATGCCTTTCCATGGTGAGACTTTCAACAAAACCTTGTCACCAACCTGAAACTCTAAAGGTTTCTATCTCTTGTCAACATAAATATTTTGTCTGTCTCGCGCTGCAGCCATACGGTTCCGTATCTGCACAATCTTCTCGGTTGTCTCATGAATTAACTCGGGCCCTGTTAGCTGACTATCACCAATTTCTGCCTAGCACACTGGTGATCGACATTTTCTCCCATACAATGCCTCGAAAGGTGATGCCTGTATACTAGTATGATAACTGTTGTTATAAGAAAACTCCACAAATGGCAAGTTAATTTCCCAGTTATTCCCGAAGTCAATCACACATGCACGTAGCATATCCTCCAACATCTGTATGGTACACTCACTCTGGCCATCCGTCTGTGGGTGATATGCAGTAGTCATATATAATCGTGTACCCAAAGATTTCTGCAATGATTGCCAGAAATATGACGTGAAACGAGCGTCGCGGTCGGAAATAATTGAGATCGGTACACCGTGTCTCGAAACGATCTCTTTAAGGTACAGTCGAGTTAATTTCTCCATCTTATCCGTTTCCTTAATTGCAAGGAAATAAGCAGACTTTGTCAATCGATCCACAATAACCCATATCGTGTCACAACCAGTACTAGTCCAGGGTAACTTAGTAATAAAATCCATGGAGATTTGTTCCCATTTTCATATGGGTATCTCAGGTTGTTGTAACAGTCCGGATGGTTTTTGATATTCCACTTTTACTTTTGAGCATGTCAAACACTTGTTCACATACGTAGCTACATCTGCTTTCATGTTAGGCCACTAGTACTGCGCCTTTAGGTCATGATACATCTTATCGGATCCAGGATGTATAGAATACTTAGATTTATGTGCCTCGCTCATAACTAAATCTCTCAGATTTCCATAAAAAGGCACCCAAAGTCTATCCATGAAATACCGAATGACATCCTCTTTCACCACTAGCTGTTTATCCATTCCCCTTAACGACTAAGAACCAACATTTTCTGCTTTTAAAGCTTCTATATGCGCCTCCTTAACTCATTCGGGCAGTTGGGTACTGATAGTAAGCTGTAAAGCTCGCACCCGTCGAGGTTTAGCTGTTTCCTTCCTACTTGCGGCATCGGCAACTACATTCGCCTTTCCCGGATGGTACTTAATAGCGCAATCATAATCGTTTAGTAGTTCCACCCAACGTCGCTGCCTCATATTCAACTCTTTTTGCTCGAAGATATGTTGAAGACTCTTGTGATCGGTGTAGATAGTGCACTTGGTACTGTACAAGTAATGTCTCCGGATCTTTAAGGCAAAAACCACTGCACCCAATTCTAAGTCATGGGTGGTATAGTTCTTCTCATGAACCTTTAGTTGTCTAGAGGCGTAGGCTATCACCTTATCTCGTTGCATCTAGACACAACCCAATCCTTGAATGGATGCATCACAATACACCACAAAGTCATCTGTTCCCTCTGGTAATGCTAATATCGGGGCAGTACAGAGTCTTTGTTTTAACAATTGAAAAGCTGATTCTTAGTTCTCACTCCATTTGTATGTCGTTCCTTTGTGAGTCAAGGCAGTGAGAGGTTGTGCGATCTTAGAAAATCCTTCTATGAATCGTTGGTAATATCCTGCTGATCCCAGAAATTGTCTTATCTCACTCAGCGTTTTGGGTGTAGTCCAATTCTTTATCGCCTCAATCTTGGCAGGATCAACATGTAATTTTATTATCACTACCCCTTATATTTGTGTGTGTATATATATAAACAAAGGTATGGATCAAATGAAAAACCGTAGCATGGTTTACACATACGTCACATATATGTTACGTATACGTAACTATTTTTCATTTGTCATAGTGTTACGTATACGTAAGACTCTTGATTGTTGTATTTATGTCCAACATATATGTAAAAAATGCTTAAATAACCTTTTAACAATTAAAATAACATAAAATTTATGAATTATGTAATTGTTTTCCTTGGTTTTCTTAGGTTTTCATATAACTATTGGTTTTCTCAGGAACCATCTCCTATATATATATATATATATATACACATACATATATATATATAAATATATATATGTCACACCCTCAAAATCCATGTGCGGAGTTTTACCGCGAGGTGTGTGAACAAACCGGGATCACAGTCAATAGTTACTCAGAACGACTCTATATGCCATAATTTAAATAAAATCAACCAAAGTACAAACTTTAAACTGTGCGGAAGCGTTTTGTAAAACAACCCAAAGAAATAAAAATGTATACTATGGCAAAACATGTGCCAACCCAAAAGAGTAAACATTAACCATTAAAATACTAAAAATATCCTGAAAACCGAGTCTTAGAATGCAAGTGAAACCTTGTAGTGCTCCTAATGGCAAGCAAGCTAATGACCTGAGAATAGCATACTAAAATGTCAACACAATGGTTGGTGAGTTCAAAAGTGATATTCAAACATAAACAGTTTAATAACATAGATATAAAAGTAGTGCATTGTAACAGATAGCTAGTCCATTAACAATAAATATTAATTCATAGTGATTTCGTAATTGAAGCTGACTGTGTTACGTTGTTGCCTCCTGTCACGACTTAACAGGTCGTGACAATGTTTAATAGGACAAATTGCACCCAGTTGACCTCGAGTCACACAGGTGGGGCTCGTCAGACCCAGTAGTACTACCCAAATTTCCCCGCTATTCAATATTAACAATTCGAAAGTGTGAGGACTTTTCCATGACATCAACACTATATTAATATTATACACAACTTGAATACATAAAACGTGTGTGATTTACCAATATGTTATCTCCCCCAAAAGAGATTAAATAAAGAGTGGGGCATGAACTCACCTGATATGCGTAATAGACACTTAGAGTTTTACTTGACAGACAGAATCGACAAACAACCTTCAGAGGTTACCTAGATCATATAAGTATGTGAGTACGTGTAAATAGAGAACATGTGAAACCCTAAGTACACTACAACCAAGGACTCAAGATTTTAGAAAAACAGACACGTTTGACCCAGTTGACCCTTTGACCCGTTGGTGACTTTATGTGTTGTAAACCATTCAAGCAATCATACACATATATCATACATGGTTAACATTCAAATAGATCATATGAATGCTATATTATCTAGGTGTATCACTAAGATCATCATACAACCAAGTATCATACAAGTCATGCAAATCTAGAACATTAACATGTCCACTAGTTATAACACAACTAACATGCCACACAAAGATCAAATCACGCACCACATGCCATGTGAAGCCACTCACGACTTCACATCCCAAACCCTGCCAATCCTACTAAGTAGGGGCCTCAGATTTGCACGCGTGTATGATGATCATAATCATATTCATTAACCATGTTCATTGCATTCAAAAAACATCACAACAATCAATTTCCAGTCCCAAACATGATGTCCTAATTACTAATCAACATCAACATCATACATGATCATCAAAGTCCAAACATCACCCATGATTATCCAAGCATCCCATACAACTAATTTAACATGTTCTACCACATTAGAATTCATCCATGAACATACTAACATGCTCCTAATATTCCAAACATGTTCAAACTATCATCCATCAAACTTTGTGTAAATAAAGTTTCCCTTTTGGGAAAGTACATTCCAACATCTATCAAACACTCAATTTATTCATGAATTCATCAAAATTATACCGTTTCAAGCTCATAACAACTTCTAGACATGCTCAACAATGCCTAATCATCATAATCTAACAATCATCATGAGCAAAAGTTTCCACTTTTGGCAAGATATGAACAACAACATTCATTCTAAGGTTTCTACAATTCAAATCAACAATCTAGCATCTAATTAACATCATGAACCCATCAACAATATCAACCTATCATTAGATCATCATGTCATAAAAATAAAGTTACTATTATTAGTAACCTATGAACACCAACTTCAATTCATCAATTTCTTGCAAGATCAATGTATCCTAACATTCATACAACCTACTAATCATCATACATTCATCAAACAATCATCACTTCACATAATCATGCTAATTTCAAATTAGGGTTTGCATAAAACCAAAGTTCATGATGAATCCACTAAAAACATACAATTCATGCATAATCAACGTTAAACAACATGTATTCAATCCAACCAACATATTAATATCATCAAACAACATCAAATTCGACCCCATGAGCACTGATAAACGAATTAGGGCTCGGCCACCATAAAAAACCATGAAAACTTGTAAAAATCTAACCTTTAAACGTGCGTTAACTTGCAATTGATGATTCATGTGTGTTGTATGCCTTGAAATCGAGCGAAACCGAAGCTTTGATGCTTGTTCTTGGTCGAATTCAAATTTGGGAGGGGGAGAGGGTGATGGTTGCGGCCGATTTGGGGTGGGGCTAGGGTTAGGAGTGTTTTGTTAAATTTTATTTTCCATATTTACCCTTTAAGCCCTTGTGTTTTGGTATTTTATAAAAACTAGGCTTTAAACTCTTTGTAAAGTGTTTTTAACTTAATAATATAAAGATATAAACTAGTGAAAATCATTATATATTTTATCCTTATAAAAACACAAGGCATACGAATAAATAGGCACGTTTTCGCGCTACGCGATTAATTTTCTAATTAACATTTAAAACATGCAAACACATAATCATAACACAATAATCATATAATCAATTAGATTATCATTAATTTAACATTATTAATTATTATTAGGTCACCAACGTTAAACGACAACTAGTGTGTGTTTACGACACGTGTATGCAAGACTTAACGGAACTAACAGAGTTTGATAACGGGAATTTACCAGATGTCACATTATCCCCATGTTGAAAGAATTTTCATCCCGAAAGTTGCGTTACATGGTGGGAGTGTTCCATCATGGTCTACTGCATTGGCACACAAAAATCGAAGTCGAGTGAGTTTTGGATGAGTTGTCACAGCATCCCCATGTTGAAAGAAATTTCGTCCCGAAATTTAAATCAATACCTTTGTCTGCTGGCATCGCCTTTTCGAATAGTTGAGGGTACTTAAGCTTCATTTGATCTTCTGGTTCCCATGTGACTTCTGGTCCACGTCGCGAATTCCAACGGATTTTGACAATGGGTATCTTGCTTTGCTTAAGTGTTTTCACCCCACGGTCCATCACCTCGACTGATTCTTCGATAAAACACAATTGTTCATCCACTTGAACTCTTCTAGTGGTACGACCATTGTTTCATCGGTTATGCACTTCTTCAGGTTTGACACGTGAAATACATCATGGATTCCACTTAGCGAATCAGGTAGGGATAGTCGATAGGCCACTGGACCTATTCTTTCCACTATTTCAAATGGTCCAACGTACCTCAGATTTAGTTTCCCTCGCTTACCAAACCGAACTATGCCTTTCCATGGTGAGACTTTCAACAAAACCTTGTCACCAACCTGAAACTCTAAAGGTTTCTATCTCTTGTCAACATAAATATTTTGTCTGTCTCGCGCTGCAGCCATACGGTTCCGTATCTGCACAATCTTCTCGGTTGTCTCATGAATTAACTCGGGCCCTGTTAGCTGACTATCACCAATTTCTGCCTAGCACACTGGTGATCGACATTTTCTCCCATACAACGCCTCGAAAGGTGATGCCTGTATACTAGTATGATAACTGTTGTTATAAGAAAACTCCACAAATGGCAAGTTAATTTCCCAGTTATTCCCGAAGTCAATCACACAAGCACGTAGCATATCCTCCAACATCTGTATGGTACACTCACTCTGGCCATCCGTCTGTGGGTGATATGCAGTAGTCATATATAATCGTGTACCCAAAGATTTCTGCAATGATTGCCAGAAATATGACGTGAAACGAGCGTCGCGGTCGGAAATAATTGAGATCGGTACACCGTGTCTCGAAACGATCTCTTTAAGGTACAGTCGAGTTAATTTCTCCATCTTATCCGTTTCCTTAATTGCAAGGAAATAAGCAGACTTTGTCAATCGATCCACAATAACCCATATCGTGTCACAACCAGTACTAGTCCGGGTAACTTAGTAATAAAATCCATGGAGATTGTTCCCATTTCCATATGGGTATCTCAGGTTGTTGTAACAGTCCGGATGGTTTTTGATATTCCACTTTTACTTTTGAGCATGTCAAACACTTGTTCACATACGTAGCTACATCTGCTTTCATGTTAGGCCACTAGTACTGCGCCTTTAGGTCATGATACATCTTATCGGATCCAGGATGTATAGAATACTTAGATTTATGTGCCTCGCTCATAACTAAATCTCTCAGATTTCCATAAAAAGGCACCCAAAGTCTATCCATGAAATACCGAATGACATCCTCTTTCACCACTAGCTGTTTATCCATTCCCCTTAACGACTAAGAACCAACATTTTCTGCTTTTAAAGCTTCTATATGCGCCTCCTTAACTCATTCGGGCAGTTGGGTACTGATAGTAAGCTGTAAAGCTCGCACCGTCGAGGTTTAGCTGTTTCCTTCCTACTTGCGGCATCGGCAACTACATTCGCCTTTCCCGGATGGTACTTAATAGCGCAATCATAATCGTTTAGTAGTTCCACCCAACGTCGCTGCCTCATATTCAACTCTTTTTGCTCGAAGATATGTTGAAGACTCTTGTGATCGGTGTAGATAGTGCACTTGGTACTGTACAAGTAATGTCTCCGGATCTTTAAGGCAAAAACCACTGCACCCAATTCTAAGTCATGGGTGGTATAGTTCTTCTCATGAACCTTTAGTTGTCTAGAGGCGTAGGATATCACCTTATCTCGTTGCATCTAGACACAACCCAATCCTTGAATGGATGCATCACAATACACCACAAAGTCATCTGTTCCCTCTGGTAATGCTAATATCGGGGCAGTACAGAGTCTTGTTTTAACAATTGAAAAGCTGATTCTTAGTTCTCACTCCATTTGTATGTCGTTCCTTTGTGAGTCAAGGCAGTGAGAGGTTGTGCGATCTTAGAAAATCCTTCTATGAATCGTTGGTAATATCTTGCTGATCCCAGAAATTGTCTTATCTCACTCAGCGTTTTGGGTGTAGTCCAATTCTTTATCGCCTCAATCTTGGCAGGATCAACATGTATCCCTTTCTCATTAACAATATGACCTAGGAATTGCACTTCTCGTATCCGAAAGTCACACTTTGAGAACTTGGCATACAACTGCTCATTTTTCAATAGTTCCAAGATCATTCGTAAGTGCTCTTCATGCTCCTCCTTGGTCCTAGAATATATCAGTATATCATCGATGAACACAATGACAAACTAATCAAGATAGGGTTTGCACACACGGTTCATGAGGTCCATGAACACAATAGGTGCATTAGTCAACCAAAAGGCATGACCATGAACTCATAATGACCATAACAAGTACGAAACGCAGTCTTGGGAATGTCTTCTTCTCGAACTCTAAGTTGATGATAACCAGATCTCAAGTCAATCTTCGAATAATAGCTTGATCCTTGAAGTTGATCGAACAAGTCGTCGATACGAGGTAAAGGGTATCGGTTCTTGACTGTTACTTTGTTTAACTCTCTATAATCGATGCACATCCAGAATGTGCCATCCTTCTTTTTAACAAAAAGAACAGGAGCTCCCCAAGGTGATGTGATAGGTCGAATAAAGCCCTTATCTAAAAGCTCCTCAAGTTATGATGACAACTCTTGTAGTTCGTTCGCTGTTATCGATAAGGTGCCCTAGCAATCGGAGCTGCGCCGGGAGTCAACTCAATCCGGAATTCCACTTGGCGGTGAGGTGGTAATCCAAGAAGATCCTCTGGAAACACCTCTGGAAAATCACGCACTATGGAAATATCCTCCATTCTCCTTTCTTCCGCCTGCTTATCGGTTACAAGTGCTAGAATAGCCACACGAGCCTTTCATAATAACTTTTGAGCTTTCATGTATGAGATGATGCCTATCACAACACAACTCCTATCACCACTGACGGTAAGGATGTTGTCACCAACAGAAATTCGTATGATCTTCTCATGACATATGACATCCGCTTGCTTGCTAGAGAGCCAATCCATGCCTATCACAACATCAAAACTAACAGGCATAAGATCTATAGCGAAAGTATGACGAGCAAGTTTTATCTTACCGTCTTTAAGGATATGCGTTACATGGATCTGTTTACCGTCGGCTAATTCCACAGTGTATTTAGATTCTAAAGCAGAGGGTATATCACTTAAAAGACTACAGAACTTTAAGGACATGAAACTCCTATCGGCTCCAGTATCGAATAGTACCGTAGCAAAACAACCATTAACAGAGAACCTACCGGTAACAGTTATAGGCCATCTTCACTATTTTCTATTACTCTCCCTCTATTAAAATCAAGGTTCTAAACTCTAAAACCCTACTTGATTAAGGTTACAAAAGTTAAACATGTGTTAAATAAACACATGTGACTAACCCTTTTGATTTAAAACTCAAGATTTTTATAGAAACATATAAAAATCAAACTTATTTTTCAGACAATAAGAAAGATTTTAAGAATCTGAAATAAGTAAAAAAAACCTTAAAAATCAAATTTATAACAAGAAATTATCAACAAAAAGGGTTAAAAACCTAGTTATAGCTTATTAAAATCGGTTCTGCATATTAACGACTATGATTGTGGGAACAAACATTAAAAATATGTTTACGATATTATGAAATATAGTTCTGTAAATTTTGATGTCATTCCTATAAGTAATTAATTTATATAAATTATCTAAGTATTTAAAAGGAAAAATCATGCTGGAAGAATCGACCTTAGAAAATGTGTGGAAATGTCATATATTGATTATTACGATTTATAGAACTTACTGAAAAAGTTTCGTGACCTAACTCAGAGATATGTTCAAGTTATGAATTTTTATATATTCTACCAACTAAGAATCGGGAAAAATACTTAAGCAGTGAAATAAATTATGATAAATTTACAGAAAATTTGAAAATTAGAATACAACAGTCTGCGTAAAAATGAGAATTTTTGGACATATTATGATATTTTTACTAAATATTAGTAAAATAGGAAAAGTCATAAAAATTGACTCTGCTATGACTTAGGATATAAGAAAATATTTAGAAACTCTAAAAATTATGTAAAATATTCTGACCAAGTTGTATATTTTTAGAGGCCCGAAGTTTTTTCTAATGAATTATTTAGATAATTTAAAAACTATAGGAAACAGGCTGAAAATAATAATAAAATAAAATTTTAGTATATTATGTCTAAAATTAGAATCTACCTAGTGTAAACATTTCATGTGTATATTAGCATAACCTCTAAAAAGAATTTTATAGTTTGAGGTGTTAAAAATGTTTTTCTAAACTATAAATATTTTTGTTTATAGGTTATCATTGGGAGTAAGAGGTGAGATTCATAGCCCCATTTTGATTTTTATAAACTTTTGGGAGAAAAAGCATACTGTTTTTAAGAGTTGATGCATTATCGGAATTTTTGAGATTTACTGTTATATATGTTACAACTATTAGTTCGAATGTAGAACCGTTAGATAATATTGGTAGCGCTACCTAGGAAAGTATTACCTGCACTAACAGGATAAGTGTTGGGATGCTATATTATCTAATTTATGAATTATGTTATGACAGTATGGTTGATCTGATCATTAAGTAAGGTTTGGTTGTATCTAATGCATCAATACTATTTTGCTTATAATAAACCTATAAACTCACCAACTTTCTGTTGACTATTTTGAGTATGCTTTTTCAGGAGTTCATCATGACTAACAACTTAGTGTTCTCTTTTGACATGTATAATGGCTGGGGAGAGATAGTGGGAAAGGTTAGTGTGAATCTGACAGTTAATCTGTATGACCTCAGTGTATCGATGGATGCTCATTTCCATCGTATCTAAAGATGTAGCTGTTAGATCTTTATGATGTAATAGGATTATATTATCTCAAATTTTGACTGTTATGATTTAGTGTAATCCTAACCTTAATATTATGCTATGAATCTTGTATGTTTATGTGATATGTGTAATCAATGAGTTCTGGACAATCAAGTCACTCCCTAAGCATTTCACGCTTCCACCGGGATGTGACAGGTTGGTATCACAGCCATTGGTTATAGAGAATTAGGTATCATAAAATGCCTAGACTATAACCATAAGCTCATATCAGTATGATTATGTGTATATATGAATTTATGTGTTGTGATTTCATGAATATTCTAACATTTTCTTTTAATGAATTTAAGGGTAAAGGATTTGTTTTGCAGCCATGAGTACTGATAACTATCTCTGTGAAACTGACTCATCCGAATATTCGGACTATAACAACCATAAAGAACTTACACCTGAACCAGAACCTCAACAAATCTTAGAACCTTCTCAAACCAAAGTTGAAAATAATCATAAGCCCAAATTTTATGTCCGTCGCGCACCGGTAACAGTAGGAGGATATACCATTAAAACTCCGAGGAAAAAGGTACGACCCGGAAACAAGTTCAAAGCTAAGCAAGATGAGGAGGAGGAAATACAAAAGATTGATTCCCCCAAGAATGAAGAAAGAGAGGCTAAAAGACAAAAGGTGAACGAAGACAAAATCGTAGCAGCTCAACAAACTTTTAAACAACTTAAGAAAATTCAACAAGAAATCAAGGATATTCAAAAGGATGTTAAAGAACTAAAAGCACCCAAAAGAAACATCTTTTCAAGAATATGGAAATGGATGTAGGGAAAATAGAAATTACCTTCTAACCCTAAAATATGAAAATCCCTAATAAGAACTTGAATGAAATATATCTTTGTGATTGTAATTATTATTTGTTATGTGTTAGCAAAAATATATTATTAAGAATCTAAAAATTTTTATATTGACTACAATTAACTATAGAAAATCATGCCGCCAAAGGAACACACAACCCGTAAGAAGAACGACGCGAGTGGGACGACCTAGAACCAGACTTGGGGAAGAAACTCCTATAAACCCGACCAACAATGAAGATGAAAGGATCTCACGAATAGTGTCACAGCAATTAGAGGCTGCCATACCCATACTAGTAACTCAGCTTCAACAAAACCTAAACCTCGGGACAACAACACCAGGCAACGAGATACCCATGGATGATACCATGAGGGAACCCAGGAGAGGAAACTATAATTGAGAAAGGATGTTCTTACAAAACTTTTATGTCATGTAGGCCCCGAGAATTTGATGGTAGAGGTGGAGCTGTACAAGCCCTACGTTGGTTAGATGAGATGGAATCAACCCTAGAAATCAGTAAATGTGCCAATAACAACAAAACTTGTTTGCTTCGCATTCATAAGCGCAATCCTGGTGGAAAATGGAGATGCTCACTAAAGGTAGGCATATTATGAATGAATTAAGTTGGGAAGAATTCAGGGGATTAGTTATAGAAAAATACTGTCCCTATAATGAAATAGAAAAATTAGAAACCGAATTCTTAGCACTAGAATTGAAAGGAACAGCACATCGGGAGTACACCGACAGGTATAATGAACTCTCAAGGTTAGTACCACATCTAGTGGCCCCAGAATCAAAAAGGATAGGAAGATATATTTGGGGATTAGTACCACAAATAAGGGGAGTAGTAAAATCTACTATGCCCAAGACCTTTCAAGATGTCGTGAGCCTATGAGGGAGCTTAACAGATGAAATGATAAGAAATGGATCATTAAGTACCCCTAGATCAGGAGAAAAAAGAAAGTGGAGTGATGATAATCCCAGAGAAGATTTAAAGGAAATCCTCAGAAAAGTATAGTTCGACAGCCCACCCGAAATTTCTTAGGAATGACGCGGGAAAAGAAACCACAAGAAGAAAACCAGCCATGGTGCAGTACATGCCAGAGATACCATCAAGGCAATTGTGCAATGATAATTTGTTACAATTGCAAGAAAAAGGGACACATATCCCGAGACTGTAAAAACCCCGCAAATCCAAAACCAGTCTGCTATCAATGTGGAAATGAAAACCATTGTCGGAACGAATGTCCACAATTAAAGGGAAAGGCTTTGGTCAACAAGAACAACCCTCGGGAAGAGCATTCGTAATGCAGGCGGATGAAGCTCGACACGAACTAGAGGTTGTCATGGGTACGTTTCCTATAAACAATCAGTACACTACTGTACTATTCGATACTGGAGCGACCCATAGTTTGTTTCAAATATGTTTCGACCACTGCTTAACCTAACCTCAGAAAAGTTACATCAAAAGTATATGATAGAACTAGCTGATGGTAAGATAATTGAAGCTTATGAAATCATTCCTAATTGCACAATGAATCTAGATGAAAACTATTTCAATATAGATCTGATTCCTATTGATTAAGAGGATTTGACATTGTTGTAGGGATGGATTGGTTAAGTAAAAATCAAGCTGAAATAGTATGTGGTAAGAAAATGATCAAAATTCCTCTGATTAATGAAAATAGAACACTGTGTATATATGGTGAAAAACCTAGAGGTATCATAAAGATAATTTCTTGCAAGAACGCACAAAAATGTTTAAGGAAGAGATGTTTAGCTTCCCTAGCCCATATTGTCGATACCAAGATAGACAAAGTAAACCTAAAAGATGTTCCAATTATCAATGAATATACTGATATATTTCCTGATGAATTACCTGGTTTACCACCCCTCGTCAAGTAGAGTTTAAAATTGAATTGATACCAGGACAACCCCTATTGCTAAGGCATCCTACTACCGTTAGCACCTACCGAAATGAAGGAATTAATGAGCCAACTTCAAGAATTACTAGATAAGGGATTTATACGCCCTAGTGTATCACCCTGGGGAGCACCGGTTTGTTTGTTAAGAAGAAGGATGTAACATTTAGAATGTGTATAGACTATAGAGAGCTCAATAAGGTAACTGTAAAGAATAGATATCCCCTACCTAGAATAGACGACCTATTTGATCAGTTACAAGGATCTAGTTACTTTTCAAAAATAGACTTAAGATCGGGATATCATCAGTTAAGAATACAGGATGAGGATATACCAAAGATGTCATTCAGAACAAGGTACGAACATTATGAATTCCTGGTAATGTCATTTGGATTAACCAATGCTCCAGCCATATTTATGGATCTGATGAATAGGATATGTAAACCCTATTTAGATAAGTTTGTTATAGTTTTTATAGATGATATTCTAATGTATTCTAAGAATAAGGAAGATCATGAGCAACACTTAAGATTGACATTGGAATTACTAAGAAAAGAAAAATTATATTCAAAATTCTCAAAATGTGAATTCTGGAAAAGAGAAGTGCAATTCCTTGGACACATAGTCAATCAAGAAGGTATACAGGTAGATCTAGCAAAAATAAAAGTTGTTAAGAAATGGGAGGACCCCAAGACACCGATAGAAGTACGCCAATTCTTAGGACTGGCAGGATACTATAGGAGATTCATAGAAATTTTTTCTAGGATAGCTCAACCTTTGACTGAATTAACTCAAAAGGACAAGTCATGTATGGGGAGAAAAACAAAAGGGTGCATTCGAACTCTTAAAAAGTAAATTATGGAGTGCACCTATTTTTTCATTACTAGAAGGGACTGATGATTTTGTAATATATTGTGACGCGTCTCGTCAAGGATTTGGATGTGTGTTAATGCAACGAAGTAAAGTCATTGCCTATGCCTCCAGACAACTTAGGGGAAGTGAAAAGAATTACACTACTCATGATTTGGCATTAGGGCAGTAGTATTTGCACTTAAGATCTGGAGACATTATCGATATGGGACAAAATGCACAATATATACGGATCATAAGAGTTTACAGCATATATTTGATCAGAAAATGCTAAATATGAGACAAAGATGGATAGATTATTGAGTGATTATGATTGTAAATCAAATATCATCCAGGTAAAGCAAACGTAGTAGCAGATGCTTTAAGTAGATAGGATAGGGTTAAACCATTACGAGTACGGGCCATGAGAATTGACTGCAATCAGACTTGTTAAGACAAATATGGGAAGCCCAACAAAAAGGTAAATTAGAAATAAAAGGACAAGTGGGAGATTTGCAGGAGGATACAAATGGAATACTAAAGTTTAAAGGAAGGACCTGGATACCCGATGATGCTATACTTAGAAGAATCATACTACAAGAAGCACATAAGTCAAAATATTCAGTACATCCAGGGAATAAAAAAATGTATAAGGATTTGAAAAGCCATTACCGGTGGCCTGGCATGAAGAGATCAGTTGGAGAATTTGTAAAAAGATGCAATACATGTTCAAGAGTTAAAGCAGAACATCAAAAACCTTCAGGATATCTACAACAACCCGAGATTCCAGAATGGAAATGGGACCAGATCACCATGGATTTTGTAACCAAACTACCAAGAACCTCAAGTGGATATGACACAATTTGGGTTATAATTGATAGGTTAACCAAATCAGCACATTTCTTGCAATCAGAGAAGATTATAAAATAAAGAAGTTAGCAAGAATTTACATACGAGAAATTGTATCCAGACATGGGATACCCATCTCAGTTATATCCGACAGAGACAGTAGATTTATATCAGGTTTTGGCAAACCTTACAAAAAGCTCTAGGAACCCAAATAAACCTTAGTACAGCTTTCCATCCACAAACAGATGGACAAAGTGAAAGGACAATTCAAACATTAGAAGATATGTTACGTGTCTGTGCATTGGACTTTGGTGGCTACTGGGATATACATCTACCTTTGATAGAATTTTTCTTAATAATAGCTATCATTCCAGTATTAGGACCGCCCCATTTGAAGCTTTGTATGGAAGAAAATGCAGATCACCACTATGTTGGAATGAAATAGGAGATAAACAACTTATAGGCCCTGACCTAATTCAAGAAACATCTGACAAAATTAAGGAAATCAAAAATAGACTAAAGACAGCACGAGATCGACAGAAAAGTTATGCTGATAAAAGAAGAAAGCTACTAGAGTTTCAAATTGGAGACAAAGTCTATCTAAAAATATCACCAAAGGATCTTTCGATTTGAAAGAGAAATAAGTTAAACCCAAGATATGTTGGACCATTTGAAGTTATTGACAAAATTGGTCCTGTTGCATATAAGCTAGATTTACCCCAAGAATTAAGTAAAGTACACAACATGTTTCATGTGTCCAATATGAAGAAATGTCTAACAGATGAGACATTAAAATTCCAGTTGAAGAAATAAGGATAGATAAAAGCTTCCTTTCAAAGAAGAACCAATAGCCGTATTAGACAAAGAAATTAAAAGGCTAAGAAGAAGCAAAATTCCCATAGTAAAGGTTAAGTGAACGCTAAGAAAGGACCAGAATATACATGGGAAAGAGAAGATAAAATCAGAAGAAAGTACCCCCATTTATTTTAAGTCAATGGTCAGATAAGTTCCTCTCAACCTTAAGTATTACAATCCAAATAAATTCCGGGACGAAATTACTTTTACGGGGGAGAATGTGACAACCCTAAATATAAGATTTCATACGAACCATCATTACGCTACACTTGGTTAACTCATATAAACCATATATGTTTATACGAGTACGTATGCACGTTTTCATAAATATTTTACTTATGCATGTGCCATCTTTTGTTAAAATACATATGTGTATTATATGTGTATGTAAACATATGTATTATTCATTGCATGCTTGCATGCATACACAAGAGTTTACGTGTGCATGTATTTAAAAAAACATAATTCTTTGATATAGAACCATATATGATCAAGATACATCAAACTATACAACATCAAACAAACCAAACACAACCCAACCAAACATCATAAACCCAAGTTAACATCAAGAGAAACTTGACATCAAAACAAATCTAAACAAATCTCTTACTTAAACCTCAAACCAAAGTACCATATAAGATTAAGAACCGGCTCATTAGCACCCTTAAACATCCATTTACACCCTAAACATTAATGACCTATGACTCAACAACCTCTTTGCTTGACACCTACACTCACCTTACCACTAAGCTAAGCCACAACCTACCACCTAGCACCCTAAGGACCGACTCACCTAGCCTATAACATCCACATCACACCCTAAAACTAGACCTAATGATGACTAAGTCCATTACTTGAAGAAGCTCGGCCGAAGGAACCATAAGAACACACAAAACTCTCGGCTATCCAAACAACAACCGTATACCCACCCCCATTCAGCCACCCCTCAATTGCACACTCGCGGTCACCACCATAACACCATAAAAACCGTTTGTTATCACCATTTCCTACACATCTCTCGGTTGAATAGCAGCAACATCCAAGCCTCGTGTAAACACCACCTCCCGAAGATTATCAAGAACACCAAAACCAAGCGGATTCATAGGCCATCTTCACTATTTTCTATTACTCTCCCTCTGTCAGAATCAAGGTTCTAAACTCTAAAACCCTACTTGATTAAGGTTACAAAAGTTAAACATGTGTTAAATAAACACATGTGACTACCCTTTTGATTTAAAACTCAAGATTTTTATAGAAACATATAAAAATCAAACTTATTTTTCAGACAATAAGAAAGATTTTAAGAATCTGAAATAAGTAAAAAAAACCTTAAAAATCAATTTATATCAAGAAATTATCAACAAAAAGGGTTAAAAACCTAGTTATAGCTTGTTAAAATCGTTCTGCATATAACAACTATGATTATGGGAACAAACATTGAAAATATGTTTAGAATATTAAAAATATAGTTCTGTAAATTCTTTGCCATTCCTATAATTAAATTAATTTATATAAATTATCTGATTATTTAAAAGGAAAAATCATGCTGGAAGAATGTACCTTAAAAAATGTGTGGAAAAATTATATATTGGTTATTACAATTTATAGAACCTACTGAAAACGTTTCGTGACCTAACTCAAAGATATGTTCAAGTTATGAATTTTATAATTCTACCAAATAAGAATCGGGAAAAATACTTAAGCTGTGAAATAATTATGATAAATTTTGAGAAAATATGAAAATTAGAGTAGAATAGTTTGTGTAATAATGAGAATTTTTGGGCATATTCTGATATTTTTACTTAATATTAGTAAAATGGGAAAAGTCATAAAAATTTACTTTGCTATGACTTAGGATATAGGAAAATATTTAGAAACTGTAAAAAATTATGTAAAATATTCTGACCAAATTGGATATTTTTAGAGGCCCGAAGGTTTCTAATGAATTATTTAGATAATGTAAAAACTATAGAAAACAGGCTGAAAATAATAATAAAATAAAATTTTAGTATATTATGTCTAAAATTAGAATCTACCACTGTAAACATTTCGTGATGTGTATATTAGCATAACCTCTAAAATAAATTTTATAGTTTGAGGTGTTAAAATGTTTTTCTAAACTATAAATTTTTTGTTTATAGGTTATCATTGGGAGTAAGAGGGGAGATTCATAGCCCCATTTTGATTTTTATAAACTTTTGGGGGAAAAAGCATACTGTTTTTAAGAGTTGATGCATTATCGAGATTTTTGAGATTTACTGTTATATATGTTACAACTATTAATTCAAATGTGGAACGTTAGATAATATGGTAGCGCTACCTAGGAAAATATTACCTGCACCAACAGGATAAGT
The DNA here is from genome assembly GCA_025506515.1 of Flaveria trinervia. NCBI lineage: Eukaryota > Viridiplantae > Streptophyta > Magnoliopsida > Asterales > Asteraceae > Flaveria > Flaveria trinervia. The sequence continues at coordinate 20,293,238 of CM046442.1, read as the reverse complement.
GTTGGGATGCTTATTATCTAATTTATGAATTATGTTATGACAGTATGGTTGATCTGATCATTAGTAAGGTTTGGTTGTATCTAATGCATCAATACTATTTTGCTTATAATAAACCTGTGAACTCACCAACTTTCTGTTGACTATTTTGAGTATGTTTTTTCAGGAGTTCATCATGACTAACAACTTAGTGTTCTCTTTTGACGTGTATAATGTCTAGGGAGAGATAGTGGGAAAGGTTTGTGTGAATCTGATAGTTAATCTTTATGACCTCAGTGTATCGGTGGATGCTCATTTCCATCGTATCTGAAGATGTAGCTGTTAGATCTTGATGATGTATAGGATTATATTATCTCAAATTTTGACTGTTATGATTAATGTAATCCTATCCATTAATATTATGCTATGATCTTGTATGTTTATGTGATATCTGTAAATCAATGAGTTCTGAACAATCAAGTCACTCCCTAAGCATTCCTGCTTCCGTCGGGATGTGACAGGCTAGGGTTAGGAGTGTTTTGTTAAATTTTATTTTCCATATTTACCCTTTAAGCCCTTGTGTTTTGGTATTTTATATAAAGTAGGCTTTACACTCTTTGTAAAGTGTTTTTAACTTAATAATTAAAGATATAAACTAATAAAAATCATTATATATTTTATCTTTATAAAAACACAAGGCATACGAATAAATAGGCACGTTTCCGTGCTACGTGATTAATTTTCTAATTAACATTTAAAACATGCAAACACATAATCATAACACAATAATCATATAATCAATTAGATTATCATTAATTTAACATATTAATTATTATTAGGTCACCAGTTAAACGACAACTATGTGTGTTTACAACACGTGTATGCAAGACTGAACAGAACTAACGGAGTTTGATAAAAGGAATTTACCGGATGTCACAATATATATATATATATATATATAGGAAAAGGTTCAAGCGATAACTCCCTTTTATTGCGAGAACTTGTGAAAACCCATCAAGATCAATGAATATCATTATTTTTCATGTTTAAATAACATTATTACACATATAGAAGATTATGATCTTTTATCTATATATGTAAATTCACAAGGTAAAAGAGTTTACATTGGTGTAAGTTTTGAAAAAAATCACATATATTTAAAGTTGCAACTAAAATTACACCGATGTAAACTTTTTTACATTTATGAATTCATACATATACATAAAATATCATACTGTTGTACATGTACAATAATGTTATTGCAATAAGAAAAATTATGATTTATATTAATTTTGATGGTTCACGCAAGTTCTTGCAATAACAGAGGGTTCTTATTTGAACCTTACCCTATATATATATATATATATATATATATATATATATATATATATATATATATATATATATATATAATATTACACACCTTTTTACTAATATTAAAATGCAAATGAGTTATGTATTTGATAAGAGAATCGCCATGGCAAAATGAATATTTTTATATTTGAGCTCTAACATTTCTTTATTGTGAGTTGAGTTAATCTAGTATATATATCCTACTTTTAAATTTTAGATTAGGATACTTGTAACGTTAAGGTTGCACTCAAGGGAAGAAACATTCTACAGTGGAAATTAGCTTACTTAGGTCTTCATCTTTGATTAAGTTTGAAGAATATGATATCACAATGGTATTATAAACATGGGCCATGCACTAAACTATTCAATATTTAAGGGTCACATAATCAATCATAAACAAGGATAAACTTTATACTAATAATTATAACGAAGTTTGTTATCGATAATAAATTGACGATCATCCCTAAACATCGAATAAAAAAATTGTTTAGAATATTCACGGATCATACCACAATCAAATCCATAACTAACGTAATATTCATCACAATCCATACTTCTTTTCATCCTTGTTTTATATTGTATTTTTCTATGTCAAACTTTTTCTAAATTCTATACAATTTTCTTTTTCTTTTCAGCAGCAATGAGACTGAAATACTGTGAGAAATTATTAATTGAATGAAACCAGAAGGCTAGAGAATTTTCTTCGGTTATTATATATGTGAATGAATTAAGGCATGCAATTAAAGGAGAAAAACCCATTGCTTGTATGAAAGCCAGAAAGTCTAATGGTATGATCTTAGTCTAAATCCTGCACATTTTGGATTTCATAAGATCCTAATTTCAATGTTTTCTACGATACAAAACCAAGACATATATCGGCAATTCCATCAGATCCTACAACCAATAAAGAGATCTTGAAATCAGATAACATTCTAAAGAATCTAAATTATCATCCACATTTTCTTGTTGGATAATCATATTGTAATTGTATGAAACTGGCTAAGGTGTTATGGGCAGCGCATAAAACCACGAAAACAAAACTGATAACATATATATAGCTTTGTATCAAGAAATGAAAACAAAAAAAATCTTCATAGCATTCCATTTTAAATCAAAACGTTGAAACATAATGTTGTGGTGAGAGTGTGAAACCGCAAAATACAAGCTGATGTTGTAACGCAGCGGCAAATTTGCATGTTGAAGGAGTTATTGATGCACATGTAACTTTATATAAGAAAATGAAATGTAGACATATTTAATAACATTCAAAACTTTACACAAAAAACATACACGTTACAAAATCATGCATTACGGTGAGACTTTTAAAAATATTGGCTACATTATGTAATGAAAACCCTAATTTTATTTCCATTGGTCGTTGATGAAATTAAACAAGCTCCAATGGAAAAATAAGGGTAAGAAAAATATAAATGTATAAATTCAGATTTTATAAAACATTACATTTAAAAGTTTTAGAAGAGAGAAAAAGATACAAAAATAGTGAAAATTTAAATTAACTTTGATGTTGTGTACGGGTTTATGCTTTGATAACTTATATATTGTGTTAAAGAATTTGCAGGATCGTTGAAGGGTTATAGTTACAACACAACAACACGAAGAGGAGATTAACTAAACTTTAATCAAACAGTAAACTGGATTAACCAAGTATTGAGATGCTAAGAACACAAGTAATGCAGGAGACAGAACACAAAGAACACAAGTATTTGGTTTTCAAGAATGCAGTATATTGCCTTCTCTATGTTCTATTACAAGTGTTACAAAAGCATATTAGAAAGATACAAGAATATGAGATACTTATACTACATCCTACAACCGGCTATACTTTGAAAGCCAGCTGGATACAATTGACTAGGCACAAACAAAATCAATTGTAGAGTCAAAAGGCAGATTGCCTTTTGACTTGTGACTATGACATGCCATAGCTCACATCCTTATCAATTACAAAAAGGATAAAGTACATAAAGTAAAAAGTTACAAACTCAAGACCTCAATGTACAGTTACCAAAAGCATGAACCTTTTCACCAACTCATGTAAGTTGGTGACTTGCAGAGGCGCAGCGGAAAGGTGTCCAGCTTTATGGAATAGTACATCAGATAAAGCATGTTACTAAAAGTTTTTGGAAGAAATCTGTCTTCATGAGTTGAAGCTTCGGAAGACTTTGTCTCTGAGGCTTCGGAAGACTTCATGTTTGGCTTCGGATAATATTGGTATTGGCTTCAAAATATTTCACACTTAGACTATTTTTCTGTTTCATGTATAAAACTTCCTAAGCTTCTTCTTTAATGCACTTGTGCAGCATGCAGGAAAGACTAAAGATGTTTAGGTTGCATCATCCTCTTTATTAATCTCTACAAGCTGATGCTACCAAAACACTTTGAAAACTTCAGATATTAACAGTCCTCATTAGGATGATCACCATTCCTTTCTTCATAAGATGATCAGGATCCTTCAGGCTATCAAAATGTCTTCTTATGTCAAAGAGGTCATGCAGAGGCAACTGAAACATATCTTGCCATGTATAAATGTCTTCAATGCCTTGATCTCTAATAACATGCTATTTTTCGGGATTTGTGGTGTATGTCCAAGACAAGATGGGTCTTCCTATTGCTAGAGGAGCTATTTGGATGGGAGTTGGTGTAGCTTCCTCTGGCTGGACATCCTCAGGCTGTTTTGATTCATCCTGAGATTTGGAAGAGGTGCAGGCTTCTTCTTCTTCTTCTTAGGCTTTGGTCTAGAAGCCATCCTTTTCTTTCTCTTTCCAAATTTTAACTGAAAAGACTGGCCTGCAGCACCAGATTGATCTTCACTGTCTTTCTCAGTTGGGACTTCCTCTCTCTCAGGTTCAGATGGTGAGGGAGGTTGACCCTGCTGTGGATCAGAAGATGAAGCTTGCTGAGCATTAGCAGGAGGTCCGGGTTGTGTTGTCTCTGGTTGTTCAACCTTAACCTCCACTTCAGGTGGAGCCTGACTTGGAGTGGAGTGTAAGTCAGTGAGCTCTCCACTCTTAATCTTCTGCTTGATTACCATGATATGCTCATCCATAGTGGATAGAGACATGGGTCCAAGTCTCCTTCTGAAGAATCCATACAGCTTCAAGAACCTCATCATCCTCTACCTATCAGCAGACTTCTTCATGCTCTTTTGATGATGGCTCTTGATTTTGATGCTTCTTCCCTTAGCTTCTGCTTTGTTGTCTTTCTTTTCTTGACTAGCTCAAGCTCAAGTTGTTTTAAGTACTCAAACTTAATATAGTCATAAGGCAAGGGAAGGAGTGCATCTGCCTGATAGAAGCCTGTGGCACTCAGGTAGTTAATCATCTTGATTCTGTCTTCTTCTTTATCTACCTGAGGTTTTTGTTGAACCACATCCTCTTGTTCAGGACTTTCTTGAACTGGGGATAGTTAAAATACCTTGATAGAAGCCTGTGGCACTCAGGTAGTCAAATACTTTGTATAGTCTTTTTCTTCTTCTCTCTTCTTTGACTTGTACTAGGAGTTCTGCATCTTCTGCCTCCTTCTTCTCTCTTGACCTTTCCAGGTCAACCAGTTCATTCAACTTATCCAAGGGAAGAGAAATGACACTATCTATGTCATAGTTCTTAGTATGCAGATACTTAATCCTGACTGCCCTTAACTCATCATTTTGAGTATCTGGTCTGGGGGCAGCCTGATAGCAGACTCCATGAGTCTTGGAGAGTCAGCAGAGGAACATTTTCCCCTTAGCCTCCTTTTCCTCTCTCTCTCCTCCTCCTCAATCTCCTCAGATGCCATCTTTCTTTTCCTTTGTCACTCACAGACCTTTGTGACTCAGGGTGGAGAGAGCTTTGGCCTTCATTGCTTGTTGCAGCATCTGAGCTCAGGTCAGAGAGAGGTTGAGAAGCACCTTCACCAGCAGGTGTCTCGGAAGGAATGTGGATCTCTGTAGTAGTTAGAGATGATGAGACAGGTCTTTGAGGTTCTATCACTGGGCCTTCAGTCAAGGTTTCCCCTATGAAGCTAATCTTAGGGTCTGCCTCAACATCCAGTTGACCGATGACATTGCCTGATTGCCTAAGTCTCCTTCTTAAGTTGAACTTTGTAGTGATCCTGTCTTGGATTCTTTTAGCCAGTCTGTTAGCTTGTCTTGATTGGCTTGGGTTGACAAGTGGTATGTTGACTAGATCCAGACCTTCATAGTAGTCCAAGGTCTGAAAATTAAAGACTTCTTGCTGTCCTTGAACTCTTATAATGATTAGGGCCTTCCTGTTGTTGTCATAGCTCCACCCAATGATGTGATTGGAAGATGGTGAAGGTGACATAGCCCTTGGTATCCCATCCTCAAACAGACTCTGTATGAAGGAGTCTGTGTAGTCCACATCAATGTGAACTAGAGGAGGTTGCTGAGAATGCATAGTTGCAAGTGAGGATGGTGAGTCCACAATGTCTATTCTCTCTGAAGAACTCCCAGGTTCTACGGCTGTAATGAATTTCTCCCCCTTTTTGGTAGTATCACCCACTTGCATAGGTGAGCTCAAAGATAGCTCAATCACATCCACAAGTTCTTGTGTTCCTCTTTGAGTTCTTCTTAAGGGTCTCCCAGCTAGTTTCTCCTTAAGATATGAAATCTCAAGTTGCTGATCATTGATCCTATTATGTATGGTAGTCGCCTGAGATTCAAGGTGACTGACCTTTGAGACTAGGTAAGTGCATGTTTTAGACAGTTTTTGCACCAGTAGTCTCAAATTCCCCTCATCTTCATCAGAAGATTCATTAGGGGATGAGATGATTGGACCAGAGTCCTCTCTCTCACCACTAGCTTAAGGTACTTGGCTGCTGGTTTTCCTCTGCTCACTAGAAATCTCAGTTGATATGTTAGTTGGCTGAGTTGCCATGGTTGAGGTCTTAATGATGTAATCACTTTCAGAAGTGAGAGCCTCTTCCATATGGACATCCTGAACAAGTTCAGGAGTGTCCACCTCAGTTGTAGGTGACTGATGTGGATAGATGTAGGAGACTCAGGAGTACTCATCTTTTTGAGTAGGGGGAAAGAAGAGAGATTCATTATACTCAATGAAACCTATATCTTCATTAGTATAGAAGTCAAGGTTGGGAATTGGTTGGTTGAGATCTATAGGCTGGGGATGGTAACTGTCCCCTGAAGGTTGATCACTTGAGTGTTGAGCTCAGAGTGATGGCTTAAGGTAGTTGGGCTAATGAGCTCATCAGGTTGAGCATGAGGAACCTCAGCACTGATTCTTAAAGAGATAGGAGTGGTCTGCTCCTCAGGAGAAGTGGGAGCTCTAGTGTCTACTTCTTCCTGTATGGGTGATTATATGGGGGCCTCCACAGACTGAATAGCCTGAGCAGGGGTCGTTTGGATTTTCTTTGGTAAGTGATGGTGATTTGGCTGTGAGAGTGGTTGGGAAAAGCAGGTGTGGGTTTAACACTAGCTTGTGCTGCTAGGTTGTCACCTTGAGCAATGAGCTCTAACATTTTTGGGACTAGGACTGTTTCTACCCCAGAGAATACAACAATGGGCTTTCTCAGTATTTTAAAGATGTCGGGCTTCATCTGTCCCAATTTAAGAATGTTACCTGTTCCCTCAACGTGAGCCCAGTTCACAGTTAAGAATGTACTGGACATATCTAGGAAACATGTAATATTCTAAGGAGTCTAAATTAGCAAGTAAATTGTATAAACAAACTAAGAATACCTGAATTTGACCCCCTGAACCATTCCATGGATTATGAAGGAGAGATCCTCACGAATCTGGTCCCATCCACCATGCTTGTTTGATAACTGTGGATGACCACATGGAGCAAGGAATCTCCACGGATGAGACCTTCCCTTTCCTAAAGGTCTTTACAGAGAAATCTCCCTCATATCCCATTTGCTAAAGGAATGATTGACAGCTTCCTTTGGGAAAAACAACTCACCTTCTTCATCATCCAGCTGAAGATGTCTGTTGATGATGGCCGGAGTGATGAGATTGTTCTTCCCTGCACTGTGGCAGACAGTGCCTTCTCCTCATCCATGATAACCTCTTGGCAGGTCTTCCAGAATTCAAGCAACTGATCCTCATAGAGTGGAAGATCAATGGTTAGGGAGGTGAAGTAGTTTGACAGAGTTAGGAAACGGCAAACCTCTGAGAAATGAGGATCTTTCTTAGAGCTTAACCGAGCAACCTAATTGTGTTGTCTGTGTAGCTGCATGGTAAAATTGGGATCATTTCTGTGAGCAAGGTTGGCTGTTTTGAAGTAGCTTAAGGACGAAGAAAGAAGAAGGAAAGAAATTTCAGAGAGAAGTTTGGGGTTTTAGGTTTGGAGGAGGAACAGATGATAGAAAGAGGGGGAAATCGTTGGGTTTATATGTGAGAAGGATTTCAGATAAAGTTTAATGAAAGAGGATAAACTTTAAAATCCGGATGTCGGTCCCACCTCTGAAAAAGTAGTTTACTTTTACTCAAAAAGTAGTTTTCTTGGAAGTCAAAAAGCTTCCGAAGGTTAATTATGTTCGGAAGTTTTAATTAAAAAGCTTCTGAAGCTAAAATGACTTCGGAAGAATTTCCTGAGAGATTTGAGAATTTTGCTTCGGAAGAGAAATTAAACTTGAATGCTTTGTATATAAACCAACAAAGCTTCCGAGAGTTAATTTTGCTTCGGAAGTAAATGGTCCTTGAAAATAATTAAGTGTCTAAGACAAGTATTTAAGCTTCGGAAGATAAGTTTGAAAGCTCTTCCGAAGGTAAATTTCTTAGACAGTCATTTATTTTTGAATGCATGATTTCCTTCCAAAGTTAAAAGCATAACTTTCAAAGTATCATAAATTTTTCAAAAGTCTAAGGAAAGTCTTCAAGAAGTAATTTTCATCGAAAGAAAACATGAGCTTATGAAAGTGATGAACTAGACAACTTAGGACACACATAATTTTAAGAAATAATAAGAATTAGTTTTAAGAAAAGCTTACTCAAAGTTTATCATCCCAATAGCTGATATTAGATATTTAAATCTCTGTTCATCAAAGTCTTTGTAAACAGATCAGCATATTGTTTATCTGTGTGAACTTTGACTAGTTTAATTAATCTCTTTTCATAGTTATCTCTTATTAAATGATACCTGATATTGATGTGCTTTGTCCTTGAGTGCTGCACAGGGTTCTCTGTGATTGAGATAGCACTGTTGTTGTCTATATGAATAGGAGTCTCCTTGAAGTTTAACCCATAGTCCAGCATCTGATTTTGAATCCAAAGTACTTGAGCACAGCAGCTTGCTGTAGCAATGTATTTAGCTTCAGCAGTTGATGCAGAGACACATGATTGTTTCTTACATTTCCATGAGACAACCCTTCCACCAAGAAATTGACATCCCCCAGATGTAGACATTGCATTCATATTGCAACCACCATAATCACTATGTATAGGCATACAGATTGAAGTCAAAATTCTTGGGATACCATAGGCCAAGTGTTGATGCACCTTTGAGGTGTCTTAGAATCCTCTTAACAGTGATAAGGTGAGACATCTTAAGGTTGGCTTGATATCTTGCACAAATGCATGTAGCAAACATGATATCAGGCCTGCTAGCAGTAAGATACATAAGAGACCCAATCATAGCCCTGTATAAGTGCTTATCTACACACTCCCCCTTAAGATCAGGACCAAGAGAGTGGTTTCTGGCTATGGGTGTCTTAGCAATCTTACAATCAGTCATATTGAACCTCTTGAGTATGTCCTGAACATACTTTGACTGACTTATGAAGATGCCATCTTCAACTTGCTTCACTTGAATTCCCAGAAAGAAATTGAGTTCCCCCATGGCACTCATTTCAAATATGTCTTTCATCAGCTTCTCAAAGTCTTTGCAGAGCTTTGGATTAGTTGAACCAAAGATGATGTCACCCACATATACTTGAACTAGCAATATGTCTTTCCTTGTCTTGATGAAGAGAGTTCCATCTATAGTACCTCTCCTGTATTCATGTTTACAAAGATACCAGACAGTGTCTCATACCATTTCCTGGGTGCCTGATGCAGCCCATAGAGAGCTTTGTCAAGCTTGCAGACACAATCGGGATGATCAGGATCTACAAAACCAGGTGGTTGTTTGACATAAACCTCTTCATCTATCACTCCATACAAAAAGGCACACTTCACATCAAGTTGAAAGACCTTGAAGTTCTTGGATGCAGCAAATGCCAGGAATATCCTAACAGCTTCTAATCTTGCCACTGGAGCAAAGATATCAGTGTAGTCAATCCCTTCCTTTTGAGTGTATCCTTGAACAACAAGTCTAGCTTGTTCTTTATGATGATACCTCTATCATCTTTCTTATTCCTAAACACCCATTTGGTTCCAATGGTAGTCATCCCAGAAGGAAGAGGACAAAGGTTCCAAACTTTCTGCCTTTTGAATTGAAGCAGCTCTTGTTGCATAGCTTCAACCCAACTTCCATCCTTTAGTGCTTCATCAACTTTCTTTGGCTCTATCTGGGATAGAAAACAAGAGTGAAGACAAACATTTGCTTCATGGGTTTGTCCTCTTGTCTTTACCATGAGACAACATCTCCAATGATGTTTGTGGTAGGTGAGACTTGTGGATCCTAAGCTGAGGGATCACAGCAGTTGTGAGAGAAAGATCTAAATTAGAGAAATTTAAATCTGGCATGGATGTTTCACCCACCACATCAGCACACTTTTCAAGTGAAACTTGATCCAAGCAGTGTGTGACATCATTGATGTTCTCATCAATGGTGTGGTTAGTGGCATCAAGAAATTCTTGTCACTGTCACCACCACCATTGTTGTCTTCCACAGTTGAGGTGTTCTTATCTGGTTGTAGAGCCTCTGAGCTGGAATATGAAGGCATACCAGATGTATCAGCTGAGTTTGTCATTGTTGTGCTGACAGAAACCTCATTTGCAAAAGTGGTTCCAACTGGAGCTGAAGATGTATGACGTGAGGATCTTCCTAGCTCAAATCTTGGATTAGGATCATCTGTATTTAAATTTTCTGCAGATCCTGAAACATTCTCACAAGATTTGTTAAAACAGTTGGTAACCAAATCAAGATCAAATAACCAATCCAGACCAGAACCAGCAACACAAGGTGTGTGTTCATTGAAAGTCACATTGGCTGACTCCTCAACAATTCTAGTTCTGAGATTGTACACTTTATAAGCCTTAGCTTGGGAAGGGTATCCAATAAAGTGTCCATCATCTGATTTATCAGCAAACTTGGCAATTTAATCTTTGGTATTCAAGATGGTGCAAGGACATCCAAATGACCTGAGAAAACCAATAAAAGGTTTCCTCTTGTGCCAATGTTCATAAGGAGTCTTGCCATAAGTCTTGACTACTAAAACTCTGTTCTGCACATAGCAGCCAATGTTGACTGCCTCTGCTAGAAGGTGATGGGCAGTTTAGAGTCAGACAGCATAGTTCTTGCAGCTTCAATTAGTGTCCTGTTTCTCCTCTCAGCAACACCACTTTGCTGAGGAGTCATGGGAGCACTGAATTGTCTTGTAATACCCTTTTCATCAAAAAATGTATCAAGGATTTGGTTCTTAAATTTAGTTCCTTGATCACATCTTATGATCTTGACCTTGTGATCAGACTGATTCTCAATCTTTAAGATGAAATTCTTCTGAATCTCAGGAGTCTCATCCTTAGTTCTAAGGAAGAAAACCCAAGTGAATCTTGTAAAGTCATCTGTGATCACTAGACAGTATAAGGTCCTTCTTAAACTCATTACACTGGTGGGGCCAAAGAGATCCATATGTAACAAGTGTTGGGGTGTAGTGATTGAGTTCTTTTCCTTAGGCTTGTGAGATACCTTATGTCGCTTCCCTTTCAGGCATGCAACACAATGGTCATCACTTGTAAACTCTTTCTTTGGTATTCCAGTTACCAAATCATGCTTAATTAATTTATTCATGTTCTTAAAGTTTACATGGCACATTCTTTTATGCCATAGGAAAGAGTCATCACTATTGGCTTTGGACAGAAAGCATGAAACTTCTCCAGAGGGAGAGATTCTTGCAAATCTATCTTGTACATGTTTCCTTTCTTGGGGGCTCTAAGCAGGATATGCTCATGAGGAATGACCATACCAGGCTTAAGAACAATGCACTCATGCTCAGTAAAGAGCATGTTATGACTCTGATCATAAAATTGAGATACACTCAGAAGATTGTGTCCAAGCTCGTTAACAAAGTTTACCTTTTCTATGCTGAGCTTACCATTTGTGACCTTGCCCCTTCCAGAAATGTAACCACCTTCATCTTCTCTAAAAACGACTGGTCCTCCATCAATCATTTCAAAGTTCTGGAGTAGTGACCTATTGCCTGTCATGTGCCTGGAACAACCACTGTCTATGATCCAGACATTTCTGTCTGTCTTCAGCTGTCCCTGCACAAAGAGAAAGATTAGTTACATTTGGAAACCCAAGCCTTGCTTGTCTTGGGCTCATTTGCAGAAGGTAATTCAACAGTAATAGATCCTATGGTTGTACTAAGAGGATCTTGAGCTGTTGTTGATGGATAAATCTCAGTCACTTGGTCTTTCTTAGACATCCACACCACCTTTTGAGTCTTGGACTTAACATTTAAAACTTCAGAATCTTTTGGAACTTCAGAAGTTTTGATGACTGAACCTTGGGAGGATTCTGCAGACACTGCAGCAGACTTCAGTGCTTCGGAAGAACTCCTTTCTTCCGAGACCAAGTTTTCTTCCGAAGGGAATTTTCCACTTCCCTTCTTGTTAGATTTTGTGCTTCCGAAGGAAAAAGATTTTCCTTCCGAAGCTTGAATTTTCTTAGAACTCTTTGAAGCCTTTGTTTTGGTCATATGGACAGTACCTTTAGGATTAAAGAGACAATCCTTGGCAATGTGAGTGGTACTTTCACACATGACACAATTCATCTTCTTCTTCACAAGAGCCTTTTCTTTGGAATAGGACTGTCTTTGGTTACATCCCTTCTCCACGTTCATCTTTGCAGATGATGAGACAATCCTCTTGGGCTGAGGACTGTGCTTGGAGTTTGATTGTCCAGGCTGTGTAGTAGTGGTACACAACAGATCAGTCTTCTTCTTGCTGCTAAGATGAGTTGAACAAGAACCAGAACTCTTAGCAGAAGAGTTTTGGTGATGTCTTTAGTCCCTACCACTTTAAACTCTGCAGAGATAAAAACTTGTTTCTAGTTAGAGTCAAAAGTAGTCTTGATCTCTTGAGCCCTCCTTGCCTTTCTTTTGCTCTTTCTGATCAAGTTCTTTCTCATGGACTTGGTCATCACAGTCTTCTTTTCTCCTCAGAAGGATAGTGGCCCTTCTTGGAATCCTCCTCTTCACTCTTCTCAGAGGGATTCTTCACTATCTCTTCTTCATCCTCTTCATTCATAGGATCTATGAGAGGAAGCTCATCTTTACAAGTTCCATACCTAGGAGATCTTACTGACAAGATTGTGTGTGGAGGAGCTATCTCATTGGATCCCAGTCCCTGTCTGTTTTGATAGCACACTTTGTTGTGCAGGGATGAGGATATCATGTTCTTGAAGGTCTCTTCTTCAAGAACACTCTTTTCCGCCCTGACTTTGCTGATCACAAGCTCAGCCTGGCACTCAGTTAACTTGGTTATAAGATCTTTGATTTAAGTCCTTAAATTTGTGTGTTTATGTTTTAGAACTGAAATGGTTTTCTCTAAGTCCTCTATCTTCAGTTTATAATCATTTTCAGACTTTCTAAAATCAGATTTTAAAATATTTACGGACTCAAGGTCAGATCTCAGTTCCAAGTTGTAGGACCTGTACCTGTTAACTTTAGCAATGCATCAGGAGTACAGAGATGTTCTAATACCTTGGCTTCATCATGATCAGCGATTAGTGCTTGGTTTGGAGAAGCATCTCCACCTGAAAGCTCCAGTCAAAGCCTCCTTCTTCAACAGCAACAACAGCTTGCTGCTTTGACTTCTCATTCTGGAGAGCTTTGTCAGTGTAGTTTGGTCTGGATTGTGTTTGGCCACTATTTGTTCTAGGTGCCTTACACTCTCTGGCAAAGTGGCCCATCAAGTTACAATTGTAACACTTGACTTTGCCTTTGTCCAGTCCAAACTTTCCACTTGTTGCATTGCTTGGAAACTTCCTTCTAGTCCTCTTGTAGAACTTCTTGGCTCTGTGAGTGAGAACAGCCATCTGCTGGACTATTTCTATATATTCCAGATCATCTGGATGGATACAATCAGGTCTTCAAGAGTGAAAAGAGAGTTTCCACAGCTTTCATCAGAAGACACAAAAGCTTGAGAAGAGCTTGTCTCTTGGAATGGGCTTCCTTGAGTGTAGTTCTCCCTTGGTATCTCTAGGAAGGTGATAAAAGGACCCTTTGGTGAATTGTCAGGGTAGCATAAGAGATGATGTTTGGGTTCTATGCAATCCCTTTCAATCACATGTAGGGCTGAACCCATTTGATTGTTGGAGTTTCCTATTGAACCTTGCATGTTCATCTCCATCTGGTAGCCACTGAGAATCCCATATAACTCTGTCAGAGTAAGAGTTTTGAGAATTTTAGTTCTCTTGATCACCACACAGTAGTGTGTCCATTGCCTAGGAAGTGAGGACATGAATTCTTTACAATGTCTCTGTTTTCAAGAGAAACTCCTCCATCCACTAGGGTATCCACAATCTCAACATACCTGAAATTCTGCTGAGTCATGGTTTCACCTGATTTGAAGGTGAAGTTTTCAAACTGCTGTTTCAGGAGATCCTTCTTGTTTTCCTTGGCTTCAGAAAAACCCTCATACATCAGTTTCAGTGTATCCCACAACTGCTTGGCTGTTTTGCACTTCTTGAAACCTCTTTATACAGAGTTTGGAAGGGCAGTTTGAAGAGTTGTCATGGCTTTTCTGTCTATCTCTACTGTCTTCCTATCTTCATTAGAGTAGTTAGCCACATCTTTGGGAATCATACCAACACCAGTAGCAGAAGGGGTGCTGGGTATGAAAGGTCCATTTTCAATAGACTCCCACATTCTTGAATCAAGAGACCTGATGAAACCTTCCATTCTTAAACACCAGGTATCAAACTCATCAAGAATGATCAATGCTGTGGAAACACCAGGTATCACCCCTAAGGGTTGATTATCGGAATTTCTAAACCTCCTCGTATCATTCAACAGTTTTGTTTCTTTTTAAACTAAAAAAATCAATTCATATAAACAATGTTTTCAAGCTCCGATAGTCCAACTTGGTTTCGGTGTGGCTAGTGGTCGATCTAGACTAGTTTGTTTTGTATTTAACAAATGGTCGGCTGGAAGCGGTTTGACGGTCAAACTGGGAGTCGTAAGGCTGGTTGGATCGAATCTGAACATAACAGGTCGCTAATCAATGTCGGAGATTTGAACGGGAAGGTCGGATCTACTACAAGAATGTTGGAACTTCTGTAACGGTGGTGAATGTTGGAACTGTTGCAATGACGGTGACCGACGGATCTGCTGCAACAAAGGTTTTCGTCGGATCTGTTGCAATGATGGTGACCGTCGGATCTGCTGCAACAACGGTGACAACTTCAATGACTGACCAAGCAGGGGCGAAGCTTTATTGGGGAGGAAAAATAGTGTAAATTTTCGTGAGTAGTATAAGTTTTTGGCTCGATGGTGTAAATTTATGATCCGATAATCGATATTTTTTAATAAACATTGTACCATCCGCCGGCCCCTCAAAACAGTTTACTTTCGCTGCCACCTTTAAACTTTTGTTCAAACTTCGCCCCAGTGTCCAAGCAATTGCAATGATGATGATCGATTTTCTTGCCCAGAGGACATTTTGTATATGAGAAATGGAAAGGATTATGACTTTTCAGTTGTAATTTTTACTTTTATGAGGAGGAGGAGAAGTAGTTAAATATCACTCTCATTTTACTGCTTTTGTACTATCATAACTAATGGTATTTAAAAATGTATTATTTTTATTTACTTCAGTATAAATATATTATTCTTTGGTACCGGATAAAGTAAACATTTTTCCGGCTTTTTATGTATTTTATACACAGTTTATTATAGAATCTAAATTCTAGCTTTTACAGATTTATTTTATAAAGAGTTAGTGCTAATTATTTGTTCATTCGGTTCGTATCCGATTAAACAGGTTTGACCCGTCCGACCAGTGAAACGTCTGGTTCGATATCAGATCGTTGACATCTCGTCCGTATTCCTTCAATCCTAGCAGCCATTCCTTTCGGGACCTCGGACAAGGAGGGAATAAAAGCACACTTTGAAGAGTGGATTTCATTAAAAACAAGGCTTACCAGCTTGACCTAATAGGCGGGCACCTTTCCAACTCGAAAGCTTCTTGCTTATCTGGTATTGAAAACATCGCATACAAACCATCATCGGTTCGTTGACTTTGACATCTCTAGCTGGAAACCCTAACGCCCCTGCTTGCAACTCCTACAATAATCTATTATCCATGTAAGCATGATTACGTAGTCTGTAGCTAGAGCAATAATAATATGAAAAGAAAAAAATTTGAACAAATAAGAGTTCTACATTGTTAAGGAAAAGGATGAATGTAAAACAAATAAAAGAAGGAAAGTAATATTAAAGATAAGGTGGTTGTAGTGTTTTAGTTATTAGTACCATACCTCAACTATGCAAACCACTTTATCTATTTTTATTCATTGATGCTTTTTTCTGTCAAAATCCTTCATCTACCATCCACCTTGTCAAGAAATAATTTATTTATTTTTAATAGATAAAATTATTGAATAAGAAGCTAATAGTGCTTCATTCCGAAGGACTTTCAAAACATACCGAGTTTCTTCAAGATTTTGCAAAACAAATGATGTCATCGCTACTAATAATAGTTCGATCATTTAATTTCTTTATTTGATTTTTATTATAGGCAGCAAAATTAAATAGACGAGATGTTCTTCCTCTCAAATTCAAGCAATATAAAACGTATGAAAGTAGTCAACTAAAATTTGGTGGCTGTTAGGTCATTTCTCATACTATTTCGCAAACAAATTATCGAATGAGTTTGCTAGACGAACAACTTTCAAATTCGCTGAAGAAGAAACTTTTTTTTTATGTGATCTATTGGAACTCCTGCAAATGCATTCTACAATTAATTTTGTTTTCCGGTGAAATTAGATTGTTTGTGGTAAGAGCATACGTTCGGTTTCAATTAGGAGAGGGTTATAGATCGGAGTATTTTGGGATGCATGGCATGTTGAACGAGTGAAGTTGAATACAACCCACATATATATTTGAGTAAAAATATTAATCATCTGGCCACACTTGAAACTATACGTGTTGTGTGTTGGTAATGTTTCACGTGACTAATTTTTTGTCC
Source organism: Flaveria trinervia (assembly GCA_025506515.1). Lineage (NCBI taxonomy): Eukaryota > Viridiplantae > Streptophyta > Magnoliopsida > Asterales > Asteraceae > Flaveria > Flaveria trinervia. The sequence goes on along the minus strand of CM046442.1, from coordinate 20,276,578 downwards.
ATTTATTAATACGAGTAACACTTAGTATAACGTCAAACTAAATAAAAAACAAATATATAAACTCTCAATATGCAACACAAGATCTATTACTATTTGAGCTTCCATCCAAATCCTTCTAAAATTCACTTTTCATGATACACAACGCACACACATTATACACACTACGATCACCCACAATTGCACACACTTGCTCTTTCAAAAACACACATACATGCACACACGACCATGCACACACCTACTTAACCCTCATTTACGCCTTTCATGAGCAACCCATCATCCAAGACGCGTAGTTACAACTATTTGGTTTGTATGTGTACTCCAGAACCCGTTACAATTGTTCCCCTTCAATGCTCTCAAACAGAGTATACTTCTGAAGTGATCGGCGTTGTTCAAGAACAAGGTTTCAAGTCGGTGTAGCACAAAAAGAAAAGTAACACGATTCCTTCTTTAATTTCACCACCTCAGACAACCCGTAATCAAGCTCCAATAATGATAGTAGAAATTATGTGTATACTAATTACTACACTTATTATGTATCATTGGTATATCATGTGCTTATTGGGTTATACTTGTTTTTTTTTTTTTACACTTTTTACTTTTTTATTCAGCTCAAAAATCTATTTTTTATAATTTAGTCTCAATATATTTTTTATCTTCAACTTTGTTCCCTTATAATTTTTTATCTAAATTTACAAGTAATAGACCGCAACGTGTGTGTGTACGTGTGTTTCAATGTTTTTACACTTATTTTTTCTTTTTAACAAATCCATGTCAACTTGCTGGTCATAGATAGACTTACTAATTGTTTTAAAGATTTTACGTTTTAATGTGTGATTTAATTTTTTATGTTAACTTTTCGTTTGTTTTATCATTTTCATTTTTATTTTCTTAAACGAATTTTGTCGATATTGGTAGATACCAATGGTTGTATGTCACTGGTGCTATTTGTTATGATTTTACGTATCCGTTGAAATGCTAAGTGCTTAATAAAAAAGTTCAAAAGGTTCAAATTTAGAGACCTTCTAGAAAACAGTCGAAAAATATAAAAAAAACTATTATAAATTAATAATAATTATAAGAAAAAATAACCATTGTAAAAAAAATTAAAAGTAGGTTTAAACCACGACCATTTTACGACCCCTAGAATATATGAGACAGAATTATCAGTCTCAACATTGAGCACCTCAAAATAAGGGCTCTCTTCATTGAACCCAATGCATCGGTGCACCTTCAAATTATAAACACCACTGAACCTGGTTATCTCTACCATTGGAGCACCTGCTTTTTTATTCAGTGCACTGTCGTACCACCATAATAGCACCATAAGAGTGAAGATCTATCACAGATCTTAAATTATTCTTCACAAACACAAAACACACACGAATATGTAGAGAATTAATACATGAAGGAAACTTTCATTCACACACTAAATGGAGTTACAAGATCGGGTATTTATACCCACTGAATTTAGCGGTTAGATATTGATGGTTATTGGCGCCAAGTTAATTACGGGGTTTATAAACTACCACTTGACCCATCTAACATATCCGACCAATTTCTTAAATTCATACTTGGCCTATTTGTTTCACATATGAAACATTAACTAATTACACATATAGTACTTAAATATTCGATGACAAGATTATACTCCAACAATGTCCCCCCTAATCTTGACATCAAAGATCTTGGCTACTTTCATTTGATCGAACCACAATGTGGTGGCTAATTATGAACTCCACACATTCTTCTCTTCTTAGTCGGAAGCATCTCAGTGATAGAAACTTTTGCCTCACGATCCCTCTTATCATTGTTGAAGTCACCTTCTGCAAACACCAAACTCACACCCTTATCTTGCCTTTCTTTTGACGTTCGATAATACCATTCCATTAAGTCCATATACTCATTATACACCATTACTAGTTTAGTATAACTTTGGGAGTTGATTCCATGTTTTGCTGCTAACAATGCTAGAAATATGTCTTGATATCTGAGGCCTTTCCTCTATTGAGTTGTACTCCCATATACAAGTCGTATAAATAAATTGCTTGACCATCAATATTTGGAGGAAATACACTTTGTTGTTTCATCACATACTTGATAAATCACTTAACAATTTTTTAAAACTTTTCTTTAATATCATGTTTCGGAATTACACTATAAGGGTCGACAGTAATGACAAATCGATCTTGTGAGGAGAATGCGGAATGTAATCACTCGTGCGACTCGATCTTTTTTATCTTAATTTCATTTCCCAAGCCTCTAGGTTCAATCCCTACAATCTCTCCTTATGCGCGGTCAATCAGTGCTTTAAAAAAAGTCCACGTATGCAACCTTGTAATTGCCTCCATAAGCATACATCTTGTTATTCAGGGACTTCATAATGAACCAACCAAAATGTGCTATCAAAAAGTGAACAGATTCATCAGCAGCAAGTGGACAAGCTGGCAATCTCATAAAATCGTCCCTTCCAAACTTAAGTAGATCTACATGGTCGATAATATGTTAGATTTTATCTGCACAATGAATCAACGAATGACATATCTCCTTCACACAACTCCACCACATAAGCTTAGACAGGCTGTTAACCGACAGTGGAGCGTGTATAGGGATCTTCCGGACATATCTTGGATGCTTAAAAACCCTTATCTTTATTGGGTTGTTTGTGTTTGGGTCAATCTAAGTCTCATCTTCAATGACTTTAGATTTTGTAGTTTTGAAGTCTTTGAAGTTGGTTTTACAATGTCTCCATATCAAATTCCTTATCCAGTTCCATTTTTCATAATTACTTGGGTTAATAAATGGAACACAAACCATAGCATATAAATCTAAAGCTAAGAGTGTATGAAAGTTGTGTTCGTCTTGAAAATACTCTACTTTTCCAACTCTTCTTTTAATCACATACAACTTCTTCTCAACATCACACGCCCAACTAAGAATCGGTTATGAATATCCATACCTTGTGAAAGGTTTAGAATGTCTCAGCGTGTGTGTATAATCTGGTGGTGGAGGAACCTTAACAATAATATTCCTGACCTGATATACAACACTTTGACCAATTTGATCTACTGTCTTGTCAGTCATTTCACAAGTACTCGAGTCTCTAGCGATCTCTGTTCTTCAATTAAAATATCAGAAACTAAGTCCTTAAGACTATTTCCAAATACATCACTGTAATCTATTGTCTCCTCCAAATCATCAAATGATCCAAAATCATTATTTTCTTCCTCGGCAATCAACATTTGCTAGAATGAATAAAACTTTTTCTCATATGTTGCTTCAGTAACAGGATCTAATAGAGTGTAACAGACTGCATCATTGGGACTTGGTCCGGAGACATTGTTAGTGCCCGATGATCTAGAAGCACTAGTAGTTGCACCCATATCACCGCCAGATCATCATCATCTTTCTTATCATCCTTACCATCTTTATTATCTCCTACATCATCATCTACATCATCCTCTTCATCATCACTTAACCCATAATCCATCAGATCTAAGTCATTATCATCATCAACTAGGTTTGGAATAGGCATAACAAGCTCAAGCTCCACAAACGCCTCTCCAGTAGGAGTGTAATCAACTGTATCATACTCTGGTTATGGTCGTGGCGCTAGATTAGTATTAATATAATTAGTATTGCCAAATAAATCATCATGACTTGATTCTCTTTGTTATGCTTAACAAATCCTTAGTAGGAGGCATAGATAATGATGATACAGTTGGATTCTATAACAATCACTAGTGTAGTAGCCTCAATAACTATGATAGGAGTATCTAATATAGGAACGTTAGTACTAGTTGACAAAGTGGCCATTGGGATCCAACGTTGCGCCGCACTCCTCATCCTCTACCCCTCCCATGTGGACTATCAAAATCAGCCCTCTTCTTGTGATCATCTTTTTCTTTTTTCTCCTCTGAGTAGATGGTGAATCCATGAATAAAATCAGCATCTCTTTCTTAGTAGTGCGTTTAATAGGAGTGTTGGATCAAGTAAGGCTGCTGCAACCAAAACTAACACTTAGACAATTTTGGTGTAACTGATGAAGAACTTCCAAAGGAAAATGCTGAGCTTCCGAAGGTCAAGTCTGAAAGAGCTTCCGATGAGAAACTCCAACTTCCAAAGATAAAGTCTTGCTTCTTCCGAAGTTCAACACTTAAAAGAAATCAAGACAATAACTTCCAAAGTATGAAGGCCTGAAGAAAGTCTCAAGCCACAGAAGAACCTACTATGAACGAATGGACATAAGTATGTTCCTCTGACACTCCGTTGCAAATCTCTGAGATACTATATGGGTTTTTCCCACTCCCATGTAGTTGACCATACTACATTCAACTGTTTATTGTTTGTTAGTTAGTATAGTTTCCAACTTTAGTTAGTGATAAAAGGTAAGTCCCGGACATATCATGACTACAAATCTTAGATTATATTTTATCTAAGATCTTTCATTAGCAATTGTATTTTGCTTTAGTCATAGATTTCCAACTGTTGTTGATACATGTATGTCCCTAAATCGTGATATGTGATGTAATAGATCTTGTTTGGTATGATTAATGAACTGACATTGATAGTCTTTTAGTTATAATGTTTAATAGTTCATTAATGAGTCGTAAATGAATTGATTGGGTATATGATTACTTGAATGATTACATATAATATTATATTAATTAACTAAAACATTCAAACTTAACTTAATGAAGTTCCCATGCGAATGGCTCATGCGAATGAACCATAAGCATCAAGAACCTCATACGATTGACTCAGTCGCACGACTGAACCAAGAGACTGGATCAGTCGTACGACTGTAACATAAGATTCGCTCAATCGCACGACTGAACACTCAGTCGCACGAATGAACCAACCGCATGGTTCAATCGCACGACTGAACCAAACTAATGGTTCAGTCGCACGATTGAAGAGTGCCAACCTATAAATACAACTCAATTCGTGAAAAACAGTGAGATTCGATCAAGTTCAATTCCATACGAACCCTAGCCGTCCAGAAACCTTCAAATCGTTCTCCAAGTTCATAGAACACATTAGATCGATTCCTTATCGATTTCTAACGTTAGTTTCAATCCTTGATTGATTCTTCGTGTGTTCTCACTGATTGGATTGCCAATCAAATAGGATTCCGCACTATTTGATCCGGTATACACGTGATCTCTAGGTATTTCAGTCGAATACCAGGTCCTAACAAGTGGTATCAGAGCCATTGGCTCTTGATTACGTGTTGATTCAATCAAGATTGCATAAAGTTTGTGTTTTTACACTAAAAACGCAATCTTTGGCATCAAAAGTGATCTTGGAAGTTCCTGCTCATCGACGTTTGGTTTCTACAGACTCAGGCAATCAGAACTTGTAAAATTTCGAGTTTTTACGGCTGAAACCCGTCAAACCTAGAAATTTTCGCAAAAACAGCAGCTTCAATCGCACGACTGACTCATTCGTACGACTGGACTCCATTCGTACTGCTCATACGCACGATTGGATCTAGTCGCACCCTCATTCGGCCGATTGAACCGTCGTTCGCATAGCTCATACGCACCAGATTCATTCGCACGACTGAACCAATCGCCCAGTTCATTCGCACGATTGAACCAATCGCAGAGCTTATATGCACGAGTAGCTCATTCGCATCCTTCAGTCGCATCAGTAAAAGTTTGTTTGAGTAGATTATAAGTTTATTCATCATGGAAGATCAGATGTCAGCCTTTACTGCTGGGAAGGACTGAAGGATACAAAATCTGTTGCTGCTTGAGAGTGAGGTGGGGAATCACAAAAACCACAAAGCTTTTAACTTTAGATGAGTTTCCCTACTGGAAACAACGTTTTGAGATCTACCTTAATGGAGTAGATCCTAATCTGTCGGAATCCATTGAGACAGGTTATAGTACAACGGTGGGAGCTGATGGGGTTAAATAACATTAAGCGGGATGACCGACGCACAGAAAGTAAAGTACAATGCAGAGAAAAGAGTATATGCATTGATCACTCAGTCTATCCCCAAAGACATATTCCACCAGTATTCCGAGAACAAGCAGTCCAAGAAATTGTGGGATGCACTAGAGAAGAGATATGACGGTAATGCATCATTGAAGGCAATCAAAGCAAAGGAGTAAAGAAGGAATTCGATAACTTCTCATCAATTGGTAATGAAAGCTTGGACGACGTCATAGATAGATTCTACCACTTGATGAGCGAATTGCATACACATGGAGTGGCTACTACCATGGAAGAAAAAGTAAGCAACTTCGCAGACGGGTTGCCGGATAAGTGAGCTACATTCGTGTCTAACCTGAGACAGAATGGAATCCTTGTAAAGCTGGATATAAATGACTTCATTCTTAAGTTGCGAGAAGAAGCACTGAGGATGAAGTATAGAGCTCAGAAGTCTGCGTACACACAAAATCCAGCTTTATACAACGCCACACCTCAAGCAAAGGCATCTGGAGCACCCCTCCAGACTGCGTTTGTGACTAGCTCGTCAGGTCCTCACATGCCTCTACTTCTGGATCAGACACGTCTGGGTCATCATGTACCCATCATATGGATCAGAAGCAAACGCTACCAAACTGAAGACCGAGAACTTCGGTAATGTGACCGTGGAAGTAGCACGAGAGCATATGGATCTCTTAGCAGCAGTGGTTCATTCATATGATGGAATTGTTGCTGGGATGATTGGAAACTGCCATCTGGCAGATGAGGACTACGAGCAGGTGGATGAGACGGAGCTTGAAAGAATGGATATAATGTGGGCCTTAGCAAGTGCTGTTCGGAGGTAGAAGAGTTTGTGAAAAAGACTGGACAGAACCTAGTTGCTACTAAGGACACCACCTTTGGCTTCGACAAGAGTAAGTGACCTGCTTTAACTGTGGTGAGAAGGGGCACTTCAAACGAGATGTGTCAAGCCAAAGAAGACGGGGAATGGGAACCCGTTCTCATCATTTACTCGCCAGGACAAGCAACCCTCTAGTTCTACTTCATCAAACAAGGATCCAAAAGCACTAACTGCTCATGATGATGAAGGACAGGATTGGAGTTTCAGGTTTGTCTCACCAGGAGAATCTAACATTGCCAGTGTCGAGGATATTGACGATGATTCTGCGAGTGAAGGTGATATAGCAGTTGAAATTGCAATGTCACATAGGAAGATGAAACAACTGCAGCCGAGGTCAGCTACAAGCCAAATGAGGAAGTTTCCACCTCAGAGACAGAAAAGCCAGAGTCGACAGAACCAGAATCATCTGATGCGGCACTGATGCTAATACTTCTGAACCAACTCAGGTAAGTACCACTGACCGACTTTTTAAACCATGCTTGTTCTGATTGTGACACGTTTAGGAATAGCATAGATGAAAAATTTGCTAGGTTATTAGATCATAATGATAACTTAGTAAAAGATTTACGTCTGTGCACTGAGGCAAATAGAGTACTAAAACAAAATGAGCATAGTTATAAAGAAAAGATAGACCTATGACTAAACAACTTAGGGAAACTGAAGTAGTGGCTTTTAACCAAGCAAACGACATTAGGTACTATCTTAACTCCCTAGAAGACACTAAGAAACAAAAAGCAGTTTTAGAAGTCGAAGTTAATTCATTAAAACAGAAACTGCATAGTTGGACTAGTTCTTCTCACATAGTTCAACACTTAGTAGAGAAAGGAATAACGGGGAGGGATTAGGCTACAAAGTAGTTCCACCACCACCTGAGACCTTGATGAACACCAAGTCTAGACCAGTAAATAATAACCCCATCAAGGATCATGTGGTGACCACTCCTCTTGTTACTGATCCAGACACCTCATGTTCATCTACTGAATCTGGTAGGAACAAAAGGAGGCCACTTCAAAGGCAAAGGGTAAATTGCCTTGTGTTAACCTGGAAAATGAATTTGAAAAGGTTAATTTAAAGTCAGGATCAAATAGAGTCAAATTAGAACCTAAGAGGACTTCAAATGTTACTTTTCACATTCTACAAGTCAAAAACCATTTAACCAAAAAATAAAACAGGTTAAATCAGTAAAGTTTGTTACACCAGAGAAAAAATCAACCATCAAGAGTCAAAAACTAAAGTGATTGATGTTACTAGAGTGTCCGCACTTCCCCAAAGAAAGTCTACTCATAAAGTGATAGCAGTCTGGTACAACTGTGGAGAATGTGGACACATTGCTTCTGACTGTCATTTCTATCAGACACCTAGGAAGAAGATTGATCTTCTGGACTCTAGACCTAGGTCTTCTAAGCGGAATTCTCTAACTCCACCTAGAAGAGCTAGTGAACCCTAAAGTCCAACCTGTAAGCCAGACGACTGTTTATCATAAACAGGCATTGCACAAATCGGGCTTATGGAAAGAAAAATCCACCCTTGTGTCTAATACTGATAACAAGAAAGAACCTGAGCTACTCGCACCTTCAAGGGTCAATGGTGGAGTTATGATGTGTGATGCCTCTGGGAACCCCAAGACAGTCAAAGCTTGGGTTCCTAACCTAAACTGATTCTTTTACTTTGTATACGCAGGGTGCTCGATATAGTGCTGAGACTAACACGTGGATTATAGACAGCGGAGCATCCAGGCACATGACAGGAAATAGCCATTTTTATCTAACGTCAAACAAATAAACGGAGGGCATGTTTCCTTTGCAGGAAACAAAGGAGGCTATATCACAGCTCAGGGAGAAGTGGGAAATCAGAAAGTTAAGTTTGATAAAGTGAACTACGTTCAAAACTTCAGAACAACTTACTTTCTGTGTCCCAAATCTGTGATAAAGGATTTAAAGTCGTCTTCGATAATCAGAAGTGTTACGTGCTGAAGAAAGAATATATGATCCCAGAAGACCAAGTTCTGATGACTGCTTCAAGATATAAAGACCTTTATGTCTTGGATCTGTCAACAGCTGCCACAAGGATCATGAGGTTCAGTGTTTCTTATCTAAAGCTACTGAGAGGATTCCATCTCCTGGCATCGGAGAATGGGACACATTAGTCAAAGGAAGATGAATCATTTGATTCAGAAGGATTTAGTTAGAGGAGTGAATGTCAAGAACTTCCAACTTCCTGACTTTTGTGTAGCTTGCAAGAAGGGCAACAGAACAAAGACGTCTCATAAGGAAAAGAAGTTCACTCAATAGAACTTCCTCTTGAGCTTCTTCACATGGATCTGTTCGGTCCAGTTAGTACAAGGAGCATCGCAGGCGACGCGTACTGCTATGTGGTCACTGATGACTACTCAAGGTTCACTTGGGTAATGTTTCTGAAATCAAAGTCAGAAATTTTGGGACATTCAAGGAATCAGTAACCACACTGGAATCACTTTACAAGCTCAAAGTTCGACAATACGTTCAGACAACGGGACAGAATTCAAGAATCAAGGGAGAGGCATACTGCAAGGAAAAGGGAATTGTGCATCAATTCACTTCTGCCTACACACCTCAGATGAATGGAGTTGCTGAGAGAAAGAACAGGAGCTTGATAGAAACAGCCGGACTATGCTGGCAGACTCGAAACTGCCTATCCAATTCTGGAACGAGAGCAGAGTGGCAAATGCTTGCTATACACTGAACAAAGTCCTAATAGTCAAGCGCCACGGAAAGACATGTTATGAGCTACTTCAAAGACGCAAACCGAATTTGGAGTACCTGAACCTTTTGGCGCACCGTCTACACTTCTGAAGAGACACAAGAAGGAAAATTCAGCGAGAAGGCAGGTGAAGAATTTTTCTAGGATACAACATACTGAACAAGCGAGTTTACAATAACTCAACGGGTCTTGTAGAAGTGTGGTGTAATGTCGACGTTCAGAGATATACCACACCACCTACAGGCAAAGGACCTGCATACTTCTTCGATTATGATGGATTCTTCAAATCCTTCACATCCCTCTCTCTCCCTTGGATGGTGAGTTAGCTACTAGGATGATGTATGATATACTAACACTCCATCCCACACAGGAGATAAATCTACTCAGTCAGAAGGAGTAGTCGATGAAAGTGACTCCTCCTCTGAAGATGAAACTGAAGCAGATGACCAGAACGGTCAGGAGGAACAGGTTCCATTCCTGAAAGTCCACAAGCATCCACAAGTGATGCACCCTCGACTTCGGAACCACAAACTCCAACCTCCTCAGATGCAGACCAAAATGTTCACATCTTGGTTCGGAGGTGACTGTGCCGAATACTCCAGGATCACGACTAAACGTCTATCAATCCCCTTGACAATGTTATTGGAGATTCGATCAAGTTCATTCCATACGAACCCTAGCCGTCCAGAAACCTTCCAAATCGTTCTCCATGTTCATAGAACCATTAGATCGATTCCTTATCGATTTCTACGTTAGTTCAATCCTTGATTGATTCTTCATGTGTTCTCACTGATTGGATTGCCAATCAAATAGGATTCCGCACTATTGATCCGGTATACACGTGATCTCTATGTATTTCAGTCGATACCAGCTTCCATCCGGAACCCCGTTTTCATACTTGCTAGAGGTCAACGGCGTTAAAAAAGAAAGTGACGTAATTCCTGATAAGCATAATGTGTAGTCCGCTTAGTTGTCATTAATGTTTATTTTTTTATGTTATCTTTTTTTTCTTTGTCTGTTATATTTAACTTCATGTTACCTTGCTGTTTATTAAATCCAAACATAATTAAATCCGAAATGATTTTAGTATTTAGGGAGAATATGTCAGCAAGTTAATATTTAAAAAAAAGGAGGAGAAGGGTAACTAGCTGAAATAAGTAGAATGTGTCTGTGATACCGATTCAATACCTTTGGAATATGATAGTACACAGGAAGAAATCGAGAGGGATTTAAAATTTAAGGTTTGAAAAGATGCAAAAGTTCAAAGTATAAGTCGTGTAGTCTAAGCATAAAAAAAGGGAAAATGATAGAAAACTGGCAACTCCTAAGGTGACACAGAGAAAGTAGACTTAGAGGCTGCTAGACCACAAATGATATGTTGTTAGATTCAACACAATAGACAATTAGACCTGATTGGTGATTTCAAGATCAAACTAAGTGTTCAACTGACTGTGGACATCCATCTTATCACTGGTTAACAAATCAAATATATTCCAATAAGGGGTAATGAGCATTTAAACGCCACAAAAGTGTGCGGATGACCAAATTAGAGCAAAGCAGAAAAAATGAAAGACAAATGCAATAAAGCTAATGCTCATGTTGTTGGTGCATTTCGTGTAAAATAAAGTAAGCTGCTCTAACAAGGAGATAGGTTGTGTGCCTCTCTGCTGTGCGATGGCACTGACCTGAGGATAAGCAAACCTAGATATTCTAGAATTCATTGTTGTTTGCCGCCTCTATGCTGTGCGATGGCACTGACCTGAGGACAGGTTTCTCTTTGAAAGCTCTAAGAATAGTCTCTTCTTGTAATAATCCCATAGACTGCTCAAACCTCTGAGGAATGTTGATTACCATATAAGTGTGGGATCCACAAATGTTAGCTGAAATAATTAAACCTAAATCAGTCACCAGTCTGCGTCAAAAGTCTATGTATGGATTTAAGTGGACAAATTTACTGACAATCTTAGTGGCTACATTCTCAAAAGTTCAAATCAATGTGAAAATCTAAGAGTTTCAGTATGATTTCCTTACGTTGCTAACGACTCTGGATGAATACCGAGAACTTAAGCCTCAAAGAGCTTTAATAACAAGTCCCAAAATGATTTGATATTCTTGTATGATTCCAAATTGAGTTGGTCCAGATATGATCAATCTAAGTTAAAGCTGTCTACTCCTAATCAAATCCCTTAGATTTTCATCTTAGGGTTTTATCTCTCACAAAAAGTCCAAACATAACTTTAGTGTGTAGTTAGTTTAAGTTACTATGTTATCTTTTAATTGTGTGTCTGTCGGACTACATCAGGGAAATCAGAAGGGAATTACTTACCTAAAAGGGTCATGTCTGAGATGGCCACATGGTTTTAAATTTAAAAGGTCACGTCTGAAGTGACTGAATTGGTTAAGAGCTTACAATGTTATTATCAAAGTGAAAAGGGTCTGAATAGTAAATGTTAAAAATGACTGTAAACTCACAAAGTGTGACCCATTCGCACTAGTGATCATGGTTATCGACCAACTATGCGAATGGCTTCCAATCGGCCGAATGGACATGAAATTGATTCATTCGACCGAATGGAAGGGGAGAATGAAACAGTAGACCGACTGAGACTCAGTCGGTCAACTAAAGGGGTGAATGAAGGAGACCGAACGAGTCAGTCGACGACTGAGACTCAGTCGGCCGACTGATGCGATTGACTAGGCCAACGTACGACTGAACCTCAGTCGCCCGATTGAACTGAGCGACTGAGGCCAGTCGGCCGAATGAACCTAGGTAGTATTTAAGGGTCTTAATCTATCGCATATCACTCATCACTCCCAAAACACCCCGAATCGCGTTCATTACTGTTACCTGTTGAAATTGCCTCCGATTCTGATATACATTGCGGTTAAGATTCTTACATTCCAGTGACGTTTTACAGGTACACTACTCCTTGAATCCTACCAAAATCAGTACATCACCGAACTACAATAGCGACATTGGATTAAATCAAGAACCGAACTGCGAATCGACCTAATCACCTATGTAAATGAAACAAAATGTTAAAATTGAGTTTAATAGGTTATTAGTGACAAGTATACGAGACAAATGGACCATTACACACTGTTAAAAGACTTAGAAGGGTCAAGATTCGACCCACAGGGATCGGACAGGGGACAAGCGACTGGTCGTTCGAATGAACTCCAATCGCACGATTGAACCTTGCGATTGGATCATTCGACCGACTGAACCACCCGAATGAGTCCAGTCGGCAGATGAACTCATCGCATGTCTCAGTCGGCAGATTGAACTCAATCGCATGCCTCAATCAGCCGATTGAACTCAATCGCATGTCTCAACACCCGATTGAACTCAGTCGCATGACTCAACAGGCGACTGACTTCAGTCGCATGATTCATTCGCACGAATGAATCAAAATGACTTTCAACTTTACACTTAGAACAAAAGTTGTCATGTCTTATGTATTAATAGTTCTATGTCTTGTGTGTTACAGATAAATGGCAGAAAGGGGACCATAAATCCCAAGCACAACATCTGTGTCCACTTGGATCACACCACCAGGAACGGGGCTGAGTTTACCGACATAATTGCATTTCTGAGACGGTCCCAGATCTATAAGGCGATCTCCACTCCTTGCACGCCTCACAGATCACTCCATCAGGCATTCTGGGAAAATGCCTCGGTGGACCGCTCTCACGAGCCTTACTGTATCAGGAGCTCCATACTGGGCCATGATATTGAGATCTCTGCCGCCGATATTCAGAGGGTCCTAGAGTTCGGGGAGGATGCTGATCATCCTACAAAACTACATCCATTGACTGTAAGAGGATGCTTCCTAAGGCTAAAGTACGCTGGGGATATCAACTCAGGGGTGCTCAACAAGAGCAACCTGAGCCCCCAGTACAAGTACTTAGCACACGTGATCCTCAAGTGTGTAGCATCAAGGAGGGGTGGGTTTGACGACCTCTTAGACCAGATTCAAAATGCCTACGTGGCACTGGTTCTGAACCACCCCTTAGTTTTTCCAGCATGATATTCTCCTACTTGGTGGAGAATTGGAGGTAAAGGGAAAAGAGGGGTTCTGTATGTACCCCAGATTCTTACAGCTCATCTTCAACGAGAAGCTGCCACAGTTGCCCAAAGAGAGTCATGACGCAGTGGCCTTAGAAATAATGGATGATACTACTCTGGGCAGGATGAGAGTTTACAGGGGAAAGCAGATTAAGCCCCAAGTGAAGAGAATGATTGGCCACTTAGTAGATGAAAGCTATGTGGCACCAGGGAGACGCCAATGGCGTCACGAGGACAGTGACTCCGACGTGGAGCCAATTGTCCTCCCTACTGATGATTCTGAGGAGGATGACAGTGAGGATGACGCTATTCCATCCCGAGACCCTGTGTCTGACTCTGTTCCCTCGGTGTCTGTCACACCTGCTGAGGTAACTGAGTCAGCAGGATTCCATCAAGATTTTGTGCTTACCGAGGAAGATGAAGATGAATCTGATGAGGAGCCATTGACCCGGACTGTGGGAAGGAAAGTGGTTCCCACAGAACACGGGTTGAGGGTTGTCGGTGAACAACCGAGAGGCTCGGAGATACAGAGACTGATCCATCATATGCTCCGGGGTCCTCAGGCGGGATTGAAGGGGGAGCATCCACCTCGAGAGGAACGAGGAGAAAACGGATGGCTCAACCCCATGGCCAGAAAAGGAAAAAGCGTAAGGTAACCTTCATCACCACCACATCCCCATACCTTCCACCACTACCACCTCTGCAGACACACCTTCCACACCATACCTCCCCACAGCAACCACAACCACCACCATACCGACACCACAAGCCAGACCCCTGCCACCACTACATCATTCACCCCACACTCACCACCACCATCATCCAGACCTTACCCGATATTCACCACCTCCACCACCACCACTAGCCACAAACCGAGCCTTCAGCCTACCCTCACACACCTCTAGATCTCCTCTACCTCCAATCGGGTAGAGGAACAGCTGTCAGCCTTAAATAGAATGGTGTTACGACTGCTGGCGGCTGATGAGGAAAAGACCTCTCAGATTCGCCAGCTCACCGACCTGACTGCTGCACAATCGCAGAAAAATGCAGAGCAGGATCGAGCTATTGAGGAGCAGGCCCAGAAATTGGCTGCTCAGAACACTCAGTTGGACCAACTCCGAGCACAAAGCGTCACGGCAGGTAAGCAGATAGAGGAGTTGGAAAAGGCGAAGAGGTCCATTTGCTAAAATTGAAAGGATCAAAGGCGGAACCTCTAAAGATAAGGATGGAGACAGAGATGGTGAAGATGATGACGATGATGATGATGATGAGTGATTCTGATGAAGAGAAATAGAAGAGTGGGTGTGCGATGAAGAGACTGAAGAAGGAGAAGCAGCTGAATCTGTCTCAGCTCCCGATCAAGAGAAGAAAGAACAAGAACCGACAGATCAGTCAGTTTCTCTTCATCACCTTCACATGAAGAGACTAGCATACAAGATAAAAGTAAATAGTGGATGTTTATGTATTTAATTACTTTTGTACTCTGTATTGAAAAACCACCTGTACTGAATGTTATATTAACTAAATGCATTTTGTTTGATATATACTAATGATTTGAATGTGAAATGTGTAAATCAAACAGATCCAAAGTACCACAAAAGACGAGTTTGATATTGCTCCCCTTCAACAGGTCAAGTCTCAACTCACAATGATTCTTGATCTGCAAGGGATTGTCAGAAGGTCAGTGAGTTATAACCTGAAGAAGGTGAAATAATTCACGACCTATCTAACGAGCAACTGGCAGAAATGTTCAGACTCAATCCCGATGATATTGTCAAGGATGCTCCAACAGTTGATTTAACCAGTGACGACAAGCTACACGACGTTGATGAAGTTGAGGTTGAAGATATTGCTGCTGAAGAGTACCCTCAGTACGCTAACAACGAGGTAATGTGTGTCCCCAATCTGGTGAGTCCCTAGTCAGTGATATGTTTGAGGTACTAGACAATATGGAGTAGGAAGCAGGAAAGACCGAAGGAAACAACCCAGCCTCAAACGATGATGTATACATTCGAAAGGCTGAATGGGCTGAATGTTTTAAAGAAGTCAGAGCCCAATGTGATGCACCGAAGAGGGATGCCTACACCAAGTTCTACAGCGTCAAGAAACATCATACGGTTTCAGCAGGATATAGCATGGGCATATTTTGACGATCTTAACGTTTATGCCGTTAAGAGGGAAAGGGCATAGAGTACTTTAGATTTCCACATGATCTAAAGACTCTACCTGATTTGAGCTCAACCAGCTGGCCAGTTGAAGCTGTTGTATGCTGACCCGAGAAAAATGTCACGCTGGTTTGAGGCTGCCCTAAAGAAAGAGTACCACTCCAGGTGGATTAACTTCAACCTCAACAACCTACAAGGTATATTAGAAGGTCTGAGATGGATGCCATTACTGGAAAACCTAAGATTGTGTTGAAGTGGAGTCCTCCTCGCACTATGTCGAGAATCCCTCTCAGGGAAATGCCACAGAACTTCACTCCACACTTCAAATGGTGGTACTATGATTGGAGAACTGCTGAAGCTATCATAGTTCTGAACAAAGGGGATCAAATGGATACTGTCAGGGTATTCGACCCAATGTGGCTACCAACTTGTCTGCTAATGATGTCTATACATTATACAAGTGGCCACTGTTCTATGACACACAAGACATTGTACAAGCCCTCCAGTTCCAAAATGTTATACGACTTTGTTTCGCGTTGATATTCACGCTGGAGTCACACAAGAGGACAAGTACAAGAAATATGAGAAGGTAATGAAAAACACAGACATTAGAGAGATCTAGGTCCAGGGGGAGTTTGTTGATACATGTATGTCCCTAGATCGTGATATGTGATCTATAGATCTTGTTTGGTATTATTAATGAACTGACATTGATAGTCTGTTGGTTATAATGTTTATAGTTCATTAATGAGTCGTAAATGAATTGATTGGGTTTATGATTACTTGAATGATTACATATAATTATATTAATTCACTAAAACTTCAAACTTAACTTGATGAAGTTCCCATGCGAATGGCTCATGCGAATGAACCATAAGCATGAAGAACCTCATACGGTTGACTCAGTCGCACGACTGAACCAGGAGACTGGATCAGTCGTACGACTGTAACATAAGATTGGCTCAATCGCACGACTGAACACTCAGTCGCATGAATGAACCAACCGCATGGTTCAATCGCACGACTGAACCAACTAATGGTTCAGTCGCACGATTGAAGAGTGCCAACCTATAAATACAACTCAATTCGTGAAAAACAGTGAGATTCGATCAAGTTCAATTCCATACGAACCCTAGCCGTCCAGAAACCTTCCAAATCGTTCTCCAAGTTCATAGAACACATTAGATCGATTCCTTATCGATTTCTAATGTTAGTTTCAATCCTTGATTGATTCTTCGTGTGTTCTCACTGATTGGATTGCCAATCAAATAGGATTCCGCACTATTTGATCCGGTATACACGTGATCTCTAGGTATTTCAGTCGAATACCAGGTCCTAATAGTATCAAAATATATCTGGTTGTAGGTAGTAGTATATATAGTTTATTAATGCAACTCATGTAACATGCTTGTTAGAGTCTTGTAATACTTTGAGTTGAGAAGTAATATATACAAGTATCTGGAAAATTAATACAAGTATCTTGAAAATTATCATCTTGTGTTTTAATTACTTAATATATTATTATCAACCTTTAGAGGGATTTTGCATCATCTAACCGAGGGTGATTCAGTGAGTTTGAGAGATAACACTAGTGTCGAGTGACCAATACCGATCCTGCAATTGGTATCAGAGCTTCCTAGGCTCTTGATTGTGAGATCTTGCCATTCAAATCAACCTTTTCTTCACTCATTCTTTCACCACACTCAAAATGGCCCTCAACCAAAAATCTGAATCTGAGATGGGGACGATGACCAAAGCACCTATCATCACCCCTTAAAACTTCAGATCATCGAGCACACATATTGAAAGCTTCATTAGATACCAAGACAGCAGAATGTGGAAGTCTATCACCAATGGTCCTTACAAACCATAGGTTACAGCACCGGGTGGAACTGGTTCTATGATAGAGAAGGCGGTAGAAGATTACTCCAATGAAAACCACAAAAGGCTGGACATTGATAGCAAAGCTATGACTGTTCTTATGACTGCAATACCCAACTCTATCATGGTGGGTTTTGAGCATTTCAAGTCAGCTAAAAGAACTATTTGATGCCTTGAACAAGATGTACTCCAGTTCAAATGACTCTAAGAAAGATTGACTGAAGCAACAATTTGAGAACTTCACTTATATTACTGGAGAGACCCTTAGAAAGCAATACTTCATGTATACGGATCAAATATATTCCCTTCCATCTACCATTGTCACCTATTTAAATACTTTTGACTCACTCACTTAATATTTTTACCAATTTTAATACCCAAAGCTTCCTTCCTTTAATTTACCCAAACTGAAGCTCATTTCTCCATAATATTTCAAAAATATGGCACTAAACCCTCAACATAACCAAGTCGCACTACTTGACTCTTCCAAGGATATCAACTTCTCTGAAATCATCTCTTTCCTTACCTAATCTACATACTTTACTGTCCTAACCGTCAACCCCACTGTTTATTCGAACCACAAGGCTAATTTGGCGAAATGGAGAAATTGTAACTCTAAACATAATTAGGGTTCTTATGTTAAACATCTGTGGTCAGGAATTGATCATATCTGAACTGGTCATTAGGGAGCATCTAGAGCTTCATGATGAAGGCTCTCCTAAAGAGTCCCCAAAAACATACCTTAATGACATGTATACCCAAATGGATATGGTGATTATGTGAGCAGGTCAACTGTGTTCAAGTTTAACTTTTCTTACAACCTGAAGTTCCAGCTTCACATAGTCCTTCACTGCTTGTCAAAGAAGTTTGGGGATGGGATCAAATCCCATAGGCACTAGGATGCATAGTTCATGTGTTGGTAAAAGACCTTTGTTTCAACTATTCAAGATTTGTGCTGACTAATATGACAGGGAACCTTCAAAGGGAAACATTTTACATGTATCCCAAGTTCATTCAGCACATCATTAACTGTGAGCTGGACCAGTGTAAGCTTATCTATACAGCTACTCTCCCTGTCCCTCACATGAGGTCGGCCATCTTCAAAGTGCTAAAGAGGATGTCCACAACTTCACTAGAAGACACACTTCATTTCTTCCAGGTATGATTGAGTGCATAGCTCCTGGTGACATCCTTGTTGACCCCATACATGATGAAACCACACCAGCAATGACCCCTATACTACCAAATCTCTCTTCCCACCTCATTAAAATCATATATCAGAGACGATCCAAAAAAACCTTTGTTCAATCTCCTCTGATTGAACAAGTTCCCTATTTTCAATCCAAAAGGGCTAGAGTGGAATCATAGGCTCCCACTCAGTTTGAGGTCCTACCTTCCTTCACAATCGACCTTAATATGGGTATTAAGTCTCATGAGTCTCAATCCCATAAGCTTGAAACCCTAGCTAAAACCCCTCAGGATGAGTCACTATACTTACCTGAGTAGCCAAAAATGGACAACCTTCTCATAGGCTCAATGCCATTAGACATTGACCAAAGTCCTAGTCATTAGGCATAACCTCTATATCCATTACTGACCTATTTATAGGATCTGATGAGCAGATTATGTCTCTTTAAGGCCATGAAGTTGATCCATAACACCCATCTAAGGATCAACTGAGCCTAAAGAAACCTTTAATCCCTAGCCCCTATCACCAAGCCCCAACTTAGGTGAGTCCTACTAATGTGTAGGGGACTCATGTAGATTTAGTTGCCACTACTGAAGGAGCCTCATTGGATCCTCAGGACAGTAGTAACATCTTTAAGACTGAATCTACAGCAACCATGCCCTTTGATGACTCTAAAAGAGACATCATTAGGCAGAAGAAACCAAGGTGCCAAGAAACCACATCTGGTGTAAGGATGCACTACTAGGTATGTTACTTCATCTGCCCATGATTCTTTAAAAGAAGATGAGGGTAGTCTGCAACTCACCATTAGAGACCTACTTTCTAAAGTCTCAAAATTAGAATCCAAGGTTAAGACTTTAGAGGATAGGTCTACAACTCAGCAACTTGAGATTGAAAGTATCAAGGCTAAACTAGCGAAGAAACAGACTGAGAGATTCGTTAGGCACTTTCCAATTCAAGTCTATCTGATCTCTTCCTCTAGCTCATCAAGCTCTCAAGATGATGCTACCAAAAAAGGGAAGATTGTTCGGAGACAAGCATATGAGGAATCATAAAGTTTAGCTCTTTCTACTTTAATATCAAGATATCCTACTCAACAAGCAACAATTTTTCCCGAGCTTTCTCCAATCATTCGCCAAGTGGACCCAAGGATGCTTAATGATCTGAAAAGGTTCTTTCCAAGTTCTTAATAAGATCTTCCATGAATAGCCATGTCCAAAAATTGTTGTGGCATACTTTGGAGCTGAAGAGCTTCAAAAGTTGAATGAACCTTCTACCACTGTCTACGAAGTTGGTCAACCAAAGGTCTATATTGAACCCAAGATTGATTTCAAAGGGAATATGGAGACTGATGGCCTAGCAACTGAAACAGTTGGGACAAAAAGTGCAATCCCACTGTTAGATCTAGAAACAATAGGTCTAGATCATTTTGTATAGGCTTAGCACATTAATCAATGCTTGTAATGAATATTTGTAATTCATTATTTTGATGTATGAATTATGTATATAGATTAACCCATATGTGTGTTGATTTATGTGTATAATTTCAGGTTCAAACATTATACTTGGTCAATTTCTGAAATTGACTAAGTGTAGGAAACACCTACGGATGAACTTTTAGTTCTTCTATAGATATCTTACAAGGGATTTCATCCGAAGATCTTCTATGGATAAACGTCGTTGCAAATAAGAGTACGAGACTAAAGATTCACTAATGAACAATAGTACATAAATAAGAATCTCAAGTGAAGACTTCTACGGAAGAGAAAACTCCCGCGGAAGACAAAATAGCAGCTGAAGACCAAACACTAGTACTTAAATGATACAAGTAATTAAAGTCAACAAGTCAAACACAAATTCTTAGAAAGTCGTTGTTTCCTTAACAAAAACACGCGTGTCTATAAATATGAGTCCTAGGTTTCACATTAATGAGAGGGCAAAAAACAACAACATAAAAAACGATCACATCATTTCACACGATCAACCAAACAAAAAACCCTAGCAACCGTCACATCATCACACCAAAAATCATAAACTTAATCATAGAAAAGAACATTCTTAGCAATTCTTATTTGATACTATATATTCATTAGGCAGCTTTAATGAATTACTTTTGATTCAAACTTTCTCTCGTGTATATTAATTGAAATCATTCAAGTGTTTCTTGTCTATATTTATTGTGTTTGATATTTAATATATGATCAATTAAGTAACGATTAATGATCATTGCGAAATCATTAAATCAAAATCAATCTAACATTAATAATTCTGAAAAGCGATCCTTGGATTCACAGGTGGATCAGAGCCAGGCGCTCATTAATTTAGATCGATTGATCTGTTAATGTTAGAATTATTTAATTGAAATCATTAGATCTATCAGTTTTCTAACTAGATCTATTGATTTTAAACAAAATTGATTTGGTGTGATGATTTAAAATTCAATAAATAGTGATTTGTCTTTCAGCGAGTACCATTACATTGCTCGGTTAACATTGATCTATATTCAAAATTAATTGAAACATAGATGTAAGGCCCCGTTCCCGGGACGCTTACAACTGGTAAATCAACACACATAAAACATATAATTATATTTGCCTTATGAAAATATTGCAGCTAAAACATAAAAAAATAGATTTTCATATCATTAAAATGCTTTTGCAAGTTAACACAAGCGTTCATTTCAAAACATCATTCGTTCACATTACAATGCAAAAACATTAACAAAAGAATGCCATCCAAAAGAGCTGAGTAGCCGCCTCGTGCCATCCTTAGCAACGTTTACCCGCCAACTGAAAATGTATAAAAGTCAGCGTCACTGAGTGAGTTCTAGTTTTATAATAAAACATACATTTCAATCGTGAAAATCGTTCTTTACTTTCTTTCAGAATCAAACTATACTTTTCATTCATTCGTGATCATACATCATACGTACATAAAGATAATATCATTATTATCTTCCATTACATTTGTTAACCTCGTTCATTTTATACGTTCGTCCTTTCGAGTCTGTTGCGACAACAGGGTCGCTCACCTCATTAACAATCACAACTAATTGCATGCTACCCGAGTCTATTACAACAATAGGGTTGCACACCCAATTGCCAGTTTCAACGATAGCACGCTCTCCGAGTCTGTCGCAACCATAGGGTCGCTAACCTCATGGCAACTTCACGATAGCTCGCTATCCGAATCTGTTGCCCCCATAGGGTTGCTCACCCCAATTGCCACTTTCAATGATAGCACGCTATCCGAGTCTGTTGCAACCCTAGGGTTACTCACCTCATGGCAACTTCACGATAGCACGTTGTCCGAGTCTGTTGCAACAACTGGGTTGCTCACCTCAAATAGGTGCTTGCCAGCCTTTCCTTCGTTCATTCATCATTCAATAATGCATGCATTCATAGTTCGTGTTCCTCTTTCATTATCTTTCACTTTATGTTACATAATACTTTATTTATTCATTAACATGACACGTAAAGCCATAGGAAAGATAAACATACATCATCATAAGGAACATATCATACAATCATACATAATCACCAATCATACATCACATGATAAATGACTTCAAAAAGTCAACTTACATAGCCCCCGGGAACCTCCCAAGTCAAAGCCTACATTACACTTTTTCCCCAAAAATTCAGAAAATATTCAAAGTCCTTAGGCGCATGGGCACTATGTAGGTGCATGGGCACTATGAAGGCGCATGAGGAACACTTAGGCGCATGGGCATCTTTCAGGCGCATGGGCACTATGCAGGCGCATGAGTGCCTAGGCGCATGGGAATCCTGGACATCGGACACTTAGTCAATTCCAACATAATTCTTGTTGCATGGGTACTATTCAGGCGTATGAACTTAGGCGTATGGACTAATCAGTCGCATGGACACTTAGACGCATGCGCCACTTCGGCGCATGGGCACTATTGGGACGCATGGCCTAACACATAGTCGTCCGACTAATATTTCTAGGTGCATGGACCACTGTTCGGGCGCATGGGCTATACTTAAACATTTCTAAGGCAATTTCAGGCGCATAAGCCTTATCTAGGCGCATGAACCTTCTGTTCAACATGTTTCTAGTATGTTTCAAACCCAATCATCAAATCCATCTGTTCTAAGCTTAACATGGCTATTCTAAACATGAACAACCTATAAGCATCTAAGAACCAACATCCAACATGCATAATACATACAAGCAAACATATATAAACATTGAAAAAACCGTTTTAAATACATTTTCAGCCCTAAAGATGTTTAAAACAAGTAGAAACCGGGGTCTAGAAACTCACCTAGTGCAACTTGGGTGTATGATCCTTTTAACCCTTTTGCAAATGAGTTCGAACACCTAAAAACCCCACCAAACACACACACCCGAACACACATAAACATATAAGCATAAACCCGAATCCAAAACCCAACACAAACACTTAAAAACCATGAATTCATACTTAAATTCGACCTTCGTCTTCTTCTTCTTCCGAGAGTTTCTGCTCTCTCTCTCTCTCTCAATCCGATGAAACGTCATGTGAAGGGAGGGTGGGCGGCCATGCCCACCTTTACACCAACTTTTGAAAGATTATGTCCTTTTGACACTTTTAACCCCTCATCTTGGGTTTAATTGCTTTCCTTCTTTTATTCCTCTTTTCTTATCTTTCTTTGAAAAAAGCCGGGTGTTACAAGTCCACCCTCTTATTTAGGTCTTGTCCTCGAAACCTGTTATTTCTCGAACATATGAGGATAATGATGCCTCATCTCCTCCTCGGTCTCCATGTAGATTCGGATCCCTTACTGTGCTTCCACTATACACGCACTAGAGGAACCACTTTATTTCTCAGCCTCTTCTCTTTACGATCGATGATCGCCACCGGTTGCTCCACATAATTGAGTCGTTCATCCACCTCGATATCTTCCAGTGGTACAACCATATCCTCCTCGGCTAAGCACTTTCTTATGTGAGATACATGGAATGTCGGATGAATTCCACTAGCTCACTAGGCAAGTTCAATATAGGCCACCTCTCATACTCGAGCAATGATTCGGAAAGGCCCTATGTATCTCGGGCTCAACTTGCGCCGCTTCCTAAACTGAATGATACCCTTCCACGATGAGACCTTCAACATAACCTGGTCACCCACCTGGAACTCAATCGGCATGCGTCGTTTATCAGCATACGACTTCTGTCAATCTTTAGCTGCCTTCATGAAGGCTTTAATCTTCTCAAGCATCTCGGTCATAGCCTTAATGACCTCGACGCTCCTCAATTCCTTCTGACCAATATCATCCCAACAAATGGGTGTTCTACATCTTCTACCGTATAGCATCTCGTATGGTGGCATGCCAATACTAGCATGATAAGTGTTGTTGTACGAGAATTTAGCTAACGGTAAGTGGTCATCCCAACTTCCCCTAAAATCAATCACACATGCCCGAAGCATGTCTTCCAGTGTCTGAATGGGATGATAAGCCATGCTAATATGTAACCTCGTCCCCATGGCATCGTGGAATTTCTTCCAGAATTTGGATGTGAACCGGGTGTCACGGTTAGACACGATAGACCGACACACCATGACGAGTCACATCTCTTTAATGAATAGATCCGCCAACCTCTCGGATGAATATGTCTCGCGGATCGGTAAGAAGTGAGCACTCTTCGTCAGACGGTCGACAATCACCCATATGGCATCATACCCTTTCGGAGTACGCGACAACTTCGTAATGAAATCCATGGTGATGTGCTCCCACTTCAATTTCGGTATATCCAAAGGTTGGATCTTCCCATACGACTTTTGATGCTTGACCTTCACTTGCAAACAAGTAAGGCACTTACTCACATACCCTACCACATCACGCTTCATACCCGGCAACCAATAATCCTTCTTCATATCTTGAAACATTTTTGTGGCACCAGGGTGGATGGAGTATCGAGTTTTGTGGGCTTCATCCATTATCTTCACCCGTAGACCCCCAAAACATGGAATCCACACTCGTCCAAATCAGGTCCTAACACCGAGTGTGTTTTCACCCAATTCCCCAACTAGACCTCTCATTCTTTTAGAGTTTAGATGATCTTCTTTCAATGCCTCATCTTGAAACTTCTTGACTTGCTTCATCACATTAGAGGTCATGATTAGTTGATAAGCTTTCACCCGAATCGGTTCGGGCCTCTCCTTTCGGCTAAGGGCATCCGCCACCACGTTAGCTTTGCCCGGATGGTAATGGATCTCACAATCATAATCATTTATAAGCTCCAACCATCGTCTCTGCCTCATATTCATGTCCTTCTACTCAAATAAGTACTTTAAGCTCTTGTGGTCGGTGAAGATGGTGCACTTCGTTCCATACAGATAGTGCCTCCAAATCTTTAGTGCAAAGACCATGACTGCTACCTCCAAGTCATGAGTAGGGTAGTTGACCTCATGAATCTTTAGTTGTCGGGATGCATAGGCTATAACTTTTCCCCTTTGCATTAGCACACACCCCAGCCCCGAGTAAGAAGCATCTGAATAAACACCAAATCTTCGCTTCCATCGAGTAACGAAAAGACAGGAGCTTGAGTCAACCTCACCTTTAACTCCCTAAACTCTGTTCTTGAGCTTGACCCCATATAAACTTACGTCCTTTCGGGTCAACTTGGTCAGTGGAGAGAAGCGATCTTGGAATAGTCCTGAATGAACCTTCGATAATACCCCGCCAACCCCAAGAAACTACGAATCTCGGATGGCGTCTTTAGAGACTTCCATTGCATCACCGCCTCCACCTTTGCTGGATCCACCATAATCCCCTCGAGATTCAAAATGGGCTGAAGCTCAAGCCTTGCCTACTAATGATGCCAGAAATGTTGCAAATTCCTTAAAAAACTATTTTCTCGTTTCGGTGCCCTAAAGCTCTAATTACTGACCGAGGAACTCATTTCTGTAACAATCAGCTCGAATGAGCAATGGCGTGTTATGGAGTTCACCATCGCTTTACAACTGCTTACCATCCACAAGCGAATGGGCAAGCTAAAGTCACTAACTGAGGCATCAAATGAATCCTTGAGAAAACTGTAGGTCAAAATCACAAGGACTGGTCTATCAAGTTAGATGATGCATTATGGGCTTTTCGAACAGCCTATAAGACTCCCATCGGCACAACACCGTTTAAACTAGTTTATGGGAAGTTGTGTCATCTACCTGTGGAACTAGAACACAAGGCTTTTTGGGCACTTAAAGCAACAAACCTGGACCAAGACCTTGCAGGAAAGAATTGATTCCTACAAATCCACGAATTAGAGGAATTGAGAGAACAAGCGTACGAAAACACTTGGGTTTACAAAGAAAAGACAAGGAAATTCCATGACGCTCGATTAAAGAACACAAAACGATTTTATGTGGGAGAACGTGTCTTATTGTATAACTCTCGTTTACATTTGTTTCCCGGAAAACTGAAGTCACGTTGGTCTAGACCTTATACGATCAAAAACGTGTTTTTGAATGGTGCCATTGAAATTTATAACCATGAAGGTTTAAGTTTCAAAGAAAATGTCATCGTTTGAAACCGTATAACGATGGACCAACCAAAATTCCCTCAGAGGAATTACACCTCCGCCCCGACGAAAAATAAGTGTGGGGAAGGGTCGTGCCGAAGACCTGAAACTTAAACGCGGCACCTGTGCATAAAATTTTCTTGTATTTTAGGATCCCACCAGCAGAAGAACGGGGCCGTGCCTCATCAAGCACGCCCCCATGTCTCTGACAAATTTCTTTCCACAATCTCCGCTGACGACTCTGGAACGTTGCAGGGTCAAATTTAAGACGAATTCTGACAAGCACGGGGCTGTGCCTAGCCAGGCACGCCCCCGTGTCCACTTTCCACGACCTGTATATAAATACCACACTTGTTCCATTCTTTTATCACAATCACTTCTGTTTATACACATCTGAAAAATGAAAGAATCAAGTCACGGAAGTTCCAACTGGAATCCTACGAAGAAACCATGATCTGAAACACGAGAACCAACGACTCAAGAATATTTCTTCAGCTGCATGAACTAATCAAAAAACTGACTGAAATGAACCTCATTGCATCCCAACGCTTAGCTGAACTTATCCAAAAAGTTCAACAGATGAGCGAGGAACTCATTTCCGTTAACCGGCAGCTTACGGAATTAAGCAACCGCACCTCTTACTATCCCATCCTGAACCTTCCACACGAAATGTGTGGAGGTTTCTTTTAGAAGAATTTTGTGATGTGCTAAGTGCGCTGTTGCGCGTTAAAGTGTCTGGTTTTACTGTTTTAGATTCTCGGCTTTTAACGTATTATGTAACTGTAGGACCTTAGGAAATGTAATTTTCATTTTTGCTTGTGTTTATTTACTCTAGAACTAATTTCGTATCTTTTCTGATGATTTGAAAGTGGTAAAACTTAACCGGGAAAATTACATAACCCACGAAACTGAAAAACGGAACAACAAAAGACTGAAACCACCTAACAATACTTGAACACGGCCTCGTGCTCAAGTAGGCACCCCCCGTGTTCGACAAAAAATGACATAAGCTGACATTTTCAGCCTTTTTTCTTGTTCCTCTTCAATTTGCATGATAAATACCGACGTCAATTGCCTGCAAAGTCGTATCCACTCTCATTTTCATCTTGTTTTTCCATTTTTCTTTTATCCTTTAAAGATTTCTTTCAAGAGTGTTGGAACAAAAGGTTAGTGTACTAATTCATTTGATTATGAAAGTCATTTACATGTAGTTAGGTGATTAGGTCTCTAAACAACCGAAATCCTAGTGTGACATCTCTTAATTTTGTTAACTTAGAAGTTAACTTTGTTAAAATCTTAAAAGGGCCTGTTATGCCATTTTGAAACTTTGGGGTTTGTTATACTTAATAATTAATTTGGTGATTAACAAATTAATATAAAAATAATAACATAAGTGTTATAATGTTTGCTTATTATTATAAAATTTAAGTGATAATAAAGCTAGAAATTGTATAATAATAACAATAATAATAACGGTATTAATAATGTTAATAATTTTATGAAAGCTTGGAAACTAACAAATTAGTTAAACTAAGTTCGGGGGTATTTATGTTATTTTGGAAACTTGAATTTAAAGTTCTAACATAATATAACAAATTAAAATTACAGGGACCAAATATGAAACTTCAATTAACAAACCCAAACCACCGTGACACCCCCCCCCCCTTCGGCCCTCTGTCTCCGGTCGCCGCCTCCGGTGACCACCAAAACACCCAAAATGTCGAATAAAGCACAATTAAACCGTTCTAAACCTCTCGCGGCTGGTTTCGATCAGGTAATCTTTTTAATTCGCTTAAAACCGACCTTAAAGACTTGACCAAATGAAACCGCAACTCAATTCAACACACAATCGGTTACAGCAAGAACATGTGCGAAATCGATCAGATTCAGCAACACATAACATTTCTGTAATCATTCAGAGTTTAATCATCGAATCAATTGAGTTATAACGGCTGTGATTCAACATCAAATTAAAAACGTAACCTCTGATTAAACGTGGTACCCGTTTGATGTGAACCGGTAGTAATTGACAACATATAATCGAGGGTAAACACCTATCTAATCCGTTTCATCCATAAACGAACTCAATTTGACATATAGAATGCTATCTCATCGAATTCAAAGCTTATTCTCATCACGATCTGCAACTAGGTCTATCACCTTCTTGTGGCCAATCTCAATGAAAATTGATCGAGGGCTTTCAACTATCATCATCATCCAAAGCATCGTACGAACTTAATTTGATTATCATCGATGTATGCATCACTAAACTTTATCACATCAGGCGCGACATCTAACAACGTGATCAGGCACCTTTTCGATTCAAATTAGGTAATTAAACCTCATCATATACTCTGTTTTATGTGAACATCAAAAGCCCCATGAATGATTTCGGTAACAACGTTGTTTGGATGGTCAATTGATCATAATCGAATTAGGGTTCATGAAGATTTGGGGGAAATAAGTAATAATGTTTAAAAGAATTAAAGAGGAACTTGACCACACTTGGGCTTTAGCCCGGTTGGTAATGAGCGGTCATCAAAGGCATGAGGTCCGGGTTCGAACCGGGCCTCTGCCAAAATTTTTTATTTATTTAATTGTTTTGCTATACTTCTAATAAAAAAATTAATATTATATTAAAATAAAATTAATTTGTTAACTAAAATATTTCAGAATTTATTTTAAAGGTTTAAAAAAAAACTTATGATTTTAAAATTTAAACTATTTATGGATAACAAGGATTATAAAAAAACATTATTAATTATTATAAATCTATTATGGTCAAATGTAAATTATTTAAAACATTACAAGTGTACATGTTTTAAATGAATAATTATTGAAATAGTTATTTTAATAGTTATTTAAATAATTAATTATTCATTTATACATTTAACATGTTATATAACTAGTTACTAATGTTATTCTTTAAATTTTATTTGAGTTCTTTTTTTAAACTTATAAAACAATATCACTTTCTATATATGCTATTTTAAAGGCTGATAATAAATCATATAACGGCTTAATATTAAATATTAAACTTTACTTTTATTTTAGACTTTTATAATAAATCATTTAAAAAGTTTAAAACTCTATAAAACGATTTTAAAGAATTTTATAGCATTTAATAAGTATGCAATTAATTATCGTTATCAAGTTTTAAATAGTTAATTATTAAATTAATTTCTTTTCACATATTATACTTAATTTTTTTAATCAATAACTTAAATTGTTGTGACATTTTCTAAATTATTCTTGAAATTAATTGATTTATATCATGTGTATTAAACCAAAAACAATTCATTATTTAAACCCCCAAATTACAATTGAAACCCTAGTTCACGTCTCATGGGTAATTTTATTATCGAACTTAATATTGGAATCTATACATCTAGGTACCTTGTAAAAGAAAACGTTGGAACCTCGTTTAAATTCTTATCGTCACCTTGTATATATCATGTGAGTATTTCCATACCCCTTTTTGCTTATTTTCACACTTTGGGGTGAAACATGTTAACTTATTATCATTGCACTTGTAAACTCATTGAGACTTGTAAACTTTATGGCAATTCATCATGTAGAGTTGTGGTTAGTTGAACTTTTGTGGTTACCATGTTATGGCGTTATATGTACAATCATTAACTATTGCTAGCCTAGCGAAGTCATAGATCTATGGGTAAGACAAGCCTGCTTGGTTGATCCGAGTACACTTAGCTGATCGTATATACTTTTAACGTTTGAGACTTGTAAAACTTTTGTCGAGGTTTGATTGTTGCATTGTTCATAACATCCCTAATCACTTTATTCACTAACTTATGACTTGAATTGCCATCTTTTATATACTTATGTATTGAAAACTGTGGAATGCTCACCAACATTTTTATGTTGACCTTTTATTTTTAACATGTTCAGGTATACCTCAAGTTGTGTTCCACTCTTTGAAGCTTAATACATCTAGGATTGGACCTAGAGATAAAATGGATGATCATGTTATTTGTAGCTTTTGTACATGATGTGTTCTTTGTTGAAACTTTTGCTTGTAATGTTACCAATGAAACTTATGAATAATATATTTGGAATTAATAAATAGCGTTATGTGGCTATGAACAATCGTAACCCTCACATCTCGACGTTTCCGCCGTCAAGGTTGGGGTGTGACAGATTGGTATCAGAGCCCATAACTATAGGATTTAGGTTATTAGAAATGGTGACCTAGACTATAGTTGCATGAACCTCATAGAAAGATCCTTATACCTTTGTGCTTACATGTTGTTTGCATGCTACATAATGCTATGCCTTTTGTGCAACTTGATGCCTTAGCATAGGATTACCTTATGAATGCTTAAACTTAGTTACTTGTCTCCCTAAACTTACTTTAACTCTTTGATTCTCCCTGACAAAGAACTTCCTAAACTTATTCTCAACGACATGTGGAATCTACACTTATCGTCGTGGGTTCAATTCCTTAGACTCTATGTCTAATCTATGTAAATCTTATCAAGGTTTTGATTTCATAAACCAAAGGAATTTGTGTGACACATAGACACCTGTATTCTGGATTTCCTGGCAAAAGGCCTTCGGGCTAAGGCAAGCATATCGTATAAATCTCATTATGAGACCATTATGCTTACCTGGGGATTTCTGGGATGAGTGATAAACTATGGTCAACAGACACAAGTCTCTATGGCAAATGGGTCATTTACCTTGACGTGTCAACGATTCAAATGGTAATGTGTTACCAAATGGAACCATCCTCTTGTATCTTAAAAATCCTTGATTTTCTTGAACTGGTTTATCACCAAGGTTTCAAATCTTATCATTTTTAACATATATAATGTTCCTGTTAAGATTGAACCCATTCTACATTTCAACTTCTACATTTAAACATCGCTACACGTTGGGCGTTTCATGTATCTATTTCTATACCTTGACCAACACGTGCATGACTCTTAATATATCCAAAGATATTGGGAATCTAAACCGAAATGCCCCTAAAAAATTTAAACCGTTACTTATGGTTCTCAAGTCTTCTTAAGGATGTGTCCCATAACTAAGAACATGAAATGTTGTAGGTGGAATTCCTATATCTGGGGATACTTTGTCTAGGCAAAGTGTAAATGGTGATTTGACTCGATCACTGAATCCGTTTACTTGACTTGAAACCCTTGAGATGAGTGACCGCTTATAGATACGCGTTGTCTTTAATAAGGTATGGCTGAATCTCATATCTTGAGAAGTCCATATATTCCCTACGATTGTGAATCGAATGTTCACATCCCATTATGATGTCGAATCATTCTCGTCCTTGATTTTCCTTCCTGATTTAAATTATTCAAGATTTGAACACCATCATAACAAATTCCGCTATCTCAAACTTTGATCTTAAGATTGTAAGCATGATTTTTCCTTTTGTTATAATGATGTAACTTGAAATTTTCCGAGTTTCTAATTGATATTATTTTCTTTTCGATGTTAAGTCAAACTCCGTACCGTCTGCACCGTGAGAGATGCAAGTGTTTGCAAACCAACCTATGACTAAGAACACTCGTATCTCCTAAATGATTCTAACTCATCAAAACAGGGGTGATTCCCTTACTTTGATGATTCTCTATTTGTTTCGATAAATGGTTTCCAATTGTGATTTATAAAATTTCACCCTCTGGATCGGGGTGACTTCCTTATCCCTAGAATTTACTTCAATTATTTTCTTTGGAATGGCATTTCACAAATGACATGATCTCACCAAAATAGGATTGAAACCCGTACTTTGGTGACAAATGTCAATCTTCGATTGTTTTCTTGCTATTATGAAATCCAAACATCAAGCTAGGCGTGAAATCCATACCTTGATGATAATATCATCTTTATGAATTGTGTTGTTCAAATGAGACGACTTCATCAAAGTAGGAGTGAATTCTGGATTTTGATGAAGAAGTTCATCTTGTTATATTATTTTTGTAAAACTTCACCGTTGAGATGGGAGTGATTTCCCTTACCTTAATGGTGAGTTACCTCGTCTTATTTCTGTGGATCCTCAACAAGGAGTTGGGATCGAACTTTTTGATTGGTAAGTTAGTGGTCATACCTGGGAATACACCATCAAGTTAGGAGTGAAAACCACACCTTGATGACTATTCTCATTTCTTGACCTTCAACTTACCAAGTTTGTAATCAAGTGACGAGAAACATGTACTAACTTGCAGGGTGAAACAATGTTAGTGTTTCGACCTATCAAGCCAAAGCATGATCTCTGAACTTGAAAGGGGACCCGATCGCTCTAGGTGATTTGATTCCAAGTTTGGAGCATTTAAATTCTTAAAATGATTTCTTTCCCTTTATCCTTATGTTTTGAATTGATCTAGCTATATCGAACCATTTATTCCCTATTATCAACTTTCATTTTGAGATATCATCAACCACATGCTGGTGTGATGGTAGTCTTCTTAACAATCTTTCTACTAAATAAAGACATTATCAACTCGTGGTTAGGTCTTTCTAGTCATACGAATGTTCTCGACTGTACTTATGGGTTTGATGAATTTCGTATGCAATCTATATTTGGAAATTTGTTACTTGCAAAACATGGTTACAAATGCATGTCTTATTGTTTGCGTTACTTCTTAAATCACTTTTGAACCCTTAACTTTGGAAATCTTTAAAACTCTATCTTGGTTTTGACTAACGAGACTCGTTATTACTTACATTGTGACGTGGAGGTTCATAAAATTTCGTAATTTGTAGTCATGGATTTGGCATAAAAGAGAAGACATAACTTGGTATGTGTCCAAGTGTCTTACCTTTACATATGACAAAGCCTAACATTCGTGTTCCTATGAATCTCCTCTTTAACGTTTCATCACTAAGTGCCTCTTATCTTAGATGCCATGATGACAATGATGCATTATAGACCGATTAACTAATTTTATATTGACTCATGTGGGTTAACGGGTCGAGAAATTGTCTTGTATCTATCTCAAATAGTCGTATATCGTGGTATGTCGTTAACATCGATCATTAATTGGATGATCAATCATTTTCTGCTTTTAATAATGTTCCTAACCATCGTCGTGAACTTATCGTATTATTCTTAGACCGATGATTGGTCAAAGGATAGATACATATTCACAAGTTGTGCGTAAAGATCGTTTCATATAGTGACTTGTGGGATACTTAAATCCTGACGGTTAACCTTTCTTACAATTGTGGTCTTTCATTGATTTCAATACATTGCTTTACTACCAAATTATATTCTAGAAATTATGGCTTATAAGTCTAACATACCACGGTAACTCGTCAGCGTTTTCCAACGTTTCATCACAAAATGTCTCGCGTTTATTATGTTAAGATTTGGTAAGATTCCATCGGTAATCAAACGTCTATCACTGGCCGTTGTACATTTACCTTTCATTATAATTCCTTTGTTCATCTAAGTTCATTTTTAATTTCGGGACGAAATTCTTTTAAGTTGGGGAGACTGTGACATCTCTTAATTTTGTTAACTTAGAAGTTAACTTTGTTAAAATCTTAAAAGGGCCTGTTATGCCATTTTGAAACTTTGGGGTTTGTTATACTTAATAATTAATTTGGTGATTAACAAATTAATATAAAAATAATAACATAAGTGTTATAATGTTGCTTATTATTATAAAATTTAAGTGATAATAAAGCTAGAAATTGTAATAATAATAACAATAATAATAACGATATTAATAATGTAATATTTTATGAAAGCTTGGAAACTAACAAATTAGTTAAACTAAGTTCGGGGGTATTTATGTTATTTTGGAAACTTGAATTTAAAGTTCTAACAGAATATAACAAACTTTAAAATTACAGGGATCAAATATGAAACTTCAATTAACATAACCCAAACCACCGTTGACACCCCCCCCCCTTCGGCCCTCTGTCTCCGGTCGCCGCCTCCGGCGACCACCAAAACACCCAAAATGTCGAATAAAGCACAATTAAACCATTCTAAACCTCTCGCGGCCTGGTTTCGATCAGGTAATCTCTTTTAATTCGCTTAAAACTGACCTTAAAGACTTGACCAAATGAAACCGCAACTCAATTCAACACACAATCGGTTACAGCAAGAATATGTGCGAAATCGATCAGATTCAGCAACACATAACGTTTCTGTAATCATTCAGAGTTGAATCATCGAATCAATTGAGTTATAACGGCTGTGATTCAACATCAAATTAAAACCGTAACCTCCGATTAAACGTGGTACCCGTTTGATGTGAACCGGTAGTAATTGACAACATATAATCGAGGGTAAACAACCTATCTAATCCGTTTCATCCATAAACGAACTCAATTTGACTTATAGAATGCTATCTCATCGAATTCAAAGCTTATTCTCATCACGATCTGCAACTAGGTCGATCACCTTCCTGGCCAATCTCAATGAAAATTGATCGAGGGCTTTCAACTATCATCATCCAAAGCATCGTACGAACTTAATTTGATTATCATCGATGTATGCATCACTAAACTTTATCACATCAGGCGCGACATCTAACAACGTGATCAGGCACCTTTTCGATTCAAATTAGGTAAATAAACTCATATATACTCGGTTTTATGTGAACATCAAAAGCCCCATGAATGATTTCGGTAACAACGTTGTTTGGATGGTCAATTGGATCATAATCGAATTAGGGTTCATGAAGATTTGGGGGAAATAAGTAATTAATGTTTAAAAGAATTTAAAGAGGAACTTGACCACACTTGGGCTTTAGCCCGGTTGGTAATGAGCGGTCATCAAAGGCATGAGGTCCCGGGTTCGAACCGGGCCTCTACCAAATTTTTTTTGTTTATTTAATTGTTTTGCTATACTTCTAATAAAAAAATTAATATTATATTAAAATAAAAATTAATTTGTTAACTAAAATATTTCAGAATTTATTTTAAAGGTTTAAAAAAAAAGTTATGATTTTAAAATTTAACTACTTATTTATGGATAACAAGGATTATAAAAAAAAACATTATTAATTATTATAAATCTATTATGGTCAAATGTAAATTATTTAAAGCATTACAAGTCTACATGTTTTAAATGAATAATTATTGAAATAGTTATTTTAATAGTTATTTAAATAATTAATTATTCATTTATACATTTAACATGTTATATAACTAGTTACTAATGTTATTCTTTAAATTTATTGAGTTCTTTTTTTAAACTTATAAAACAATATCACTTTCTATATATGCTATTTTAAAGGCTTGATAATAAATCATATAACGGCTTGATATTAAATATTAAACTTTACTTTTATTTTAGACTTTTATAATAAATCATTTAAAAAGTTTAAAACTCTATAAAATGATTTTAAAGAATTTTATAGCATTTATAAGTATGCAATTAATTATCTTTATCAAGTTTTAAATAGTTAATTATTAAATTAATTTCTTTTCACATATTATACTAATTTTTATTAAATCAATAACTTAAATTGTTGTGACATTTTCTAAATTATTCTTGAACTTAATTGATTTATATCATCTGTATTAAACCAAAAACAATTCATTATTTAAACCCCCAAATTACAATTGAAACCTAGTCACGTCTCATGGGTAATTTTATTATCGAACTTAATATTGGAATCTATACATCTAGGTACCTGTAAAAGAAACCGTTGGAACCTCGTTTAAATTCTTATCGTCACCTTGTATATATCATGTGAGTATTTCATACCCCTTTTTGCTTATTTTCACACTTTGGGGTGAAACATGTTAACTTATTATCATTGCACTTGTAAACTCATTTGAGACTTGTAAACTTTATGGCAATTCATCATGTAGAGTTGTGGTTAGTTGAACTTTTGGGTTACCATGTTATGGCGTTATATGTACAATCATTAACTATTGCTAGCCCAGCGAAGTCATAGATCTATGGGTAAGACAAGCCTACTTGGTTGATCCGAGTACACTTAGCTGATCGTATATACTTTTAACGTTTGAGACTTGTAAAACTTTTGTCGAGGTTTGATTGTTTCATTGTTCATAACATCCCTAATCACTTATTCACTAACTTATGACTTGAATTGCCATCTTTTATATACTTATGTATTGAAAACTATGGAATGCTCACCAACATTTTTATGTTGACCCTTTTATTTTTTAAATGTTTCAGGTATACCTCAAGTTTGTGTTCCACTCTTTGAAGCTTAATACATCTAGGATTGGACCTAGAGATAAAATGGATGATCATGTTATTTGTAGCTTTTGTACATGATGTGTTCTTTGTTGAAACTTTTGCTTGTAATGTTACCAATGAATCTTATGAATAATATATTTGGAATTAATAAATAGCGTATGTGGCTGTGAACAATCGTAACCCTCACATCTCGACGTTTCCGCCGTCAAGGTTGGGGTGTGACACCTAGCAATTATATGTAAAGACTTGTTCTTAAATGTTTCATGGAATGATGAATACTTTCAACCTATTTGTTCATGTTTATTCTTGTAAGTAGATTAGTGTTAATTAGTATGTTTCATTAGTTATTATTTTGTTTAGTTAGCTAATTAGTTTGTTTTCTTTTATCATTATCAAGACTATTCTTAATTCATGGTGAAATATTGTTAATCATGTTCAAGACTTCCCAAGTGGTATTAAACATAAAATATATTTTTGGGTATCTTGAATTATTAAAAATGATTAAAGTGTTAAACGTACAATCTTGATTTTTAAATCAAGAAAACATTAAATCCATGCTTAATCAACAATTTACAAACATAATCACACGTGCTCGAGTCAAGATTTCATGTCTTACCATGTTTACCGCACCCCTACGTTTCACAAAACGCACCCCCATGTTCAAAAATTTTTCCTTGGATGATAAACTTTTAAACTATTTTTGAACATGAGTAGAATCATTATCATGTTATGTCTTGTAAAACACATGATTTTCACTAACATCATGAAACTGCTCAAGAAATCGGTTTTTGATAGATTAACATACTTTTGAAATTTCAGGATCATGAATCATCCCTACTTATGTTTTGAAGCGAGCCGCGAGAGATGGTGTCATGAGGACTTCAAAGGCTGCTACAAAGGGTCGAAAGACCCTATTTACAAGCAGATGAAGAAACACTAGCGGCAGTCGGACATCTAGAAAGATACAATACATTATTGAGTGTCCAATGGAAGCGTTTATTCTCACAAAATAGACCTTCCGTTTATGAACTAACTCTTGAATTTTTAGCATCTTTCAAATTCAGCATGAAAGACTCTGATCCTTGGGATAATAATGCAGTTTCATTCAGATTTGTGGGGCATTGGCACAAAACATCCATTCCCTTGTTCGGTGTCTATCTCGGGATCTACACGGAACAGGAAATGGAGGAGGAAGCAGTATCTGGAATGCCGGCATACCATACTTTCCCGGACGAGGAAAGTAAAGACGTGGAAAGTGGTGCAATGAGGAAAGCATTTTGGGAGCGGATTGGAACCGGAGGGTTCAACTCGAGTAAAACAAAAAGAAGTCAGATACGAGACCCGCTGTTGCGATACATTCGTCGGTTACTTAGTCATTCCATAACAGCTCGTGGTCAAAGCAAGGGAGTTGTTAACTTGAGGGACTTGTTCATTTTATATTGTATGGTTAATCAGTTTCCATGTAATATTGGGTATTTGTTTTGTAATCTTTTTGCCAGGAATGCGATTGCAGGTGCTCCAACACCTATGTTTGGAGGAAGCTGGATTTTGAACTTATACGAAAGCTATGGTTATAACACTAAGGGAAATGAAGGAGTGATGCCAGGACTGTTAGACTTGAGCATTTGCACAAGTATGTACATGGTGACAAGCCTACCAAATGGGCAGCCAAGATTCGTGGATAAGAAGGGGCAAATCTGGGATCCAGCGGACCCCGAAGAAATAATTATAGATCTCGACATGCCAATACAGCCGGAAGGAGCCTGAGCTAGATCTTCAAGTTCATGTAGAAGGAAATGCTCGATCATATTAGACCTTTACGAGTCAATACAAACAACCAGCGACCATGCACGACGATCATTTGAATATGCCCAACAAGCCTTAACCGAGTTGACAGTCTGCACTCCCAAGTCAATAACCTCAGTAACAATGTCACATACATTAGTAACCAAAGGTACCATGAGTGGGGGGATATCCCCCCACAAAGCCCTTGAAAACCATATCATTTTCGGGGACCCGACACAACTGTTTTGTGCCAATCTATCTTTTAATTTATGTCTTTTTGTTTTTATTTTGGGTGTTTAGGACCTTAACACTTTTAATAAATTGGTGACATTTCAGGTGATACAATGAAAAGATAATGATGAAATATATGAAAGAGTATACTGTGAAGTATGAAAACCAATGAAAGTATGAAGATGATAAAGATACTAAGTGTATAATGTGTTGATGATTTAAAGTTAAAGGTCTTCAAAATGCTAAAGAGTTTTCTAAATGTTTTAAAACTAGAATTCAATTAGCAACACTGACTTTGGTATGCATATAAGCTTAAAATTAAATGAATGATAGAATAAAGAATGATAGCTTCACATGGATGTGAAGTCACTTTTCTATGTTCAAGACTGATATTCTGATAGTTTTATAGATATGTTATGGATGAATGTAACTTTGATTTTTAATTTCCACTATGATGATAATGAATGTTTAAAGGTTAAGAACTATATATTTTTATGTTTAAAATTCAACTATGAGGTTGCGTGGTAACGGGTCATACAAGATGGTATCAGAGCCATAGTTTGAGAAATTTGGGTACTACGATTGCTAAACTTAAACTAAGAACAGGATTGATAGAGAAAGATATTTCAAGTAACTTCATGCCAAATGGTAAAGTAAAAGTTAAGATTAACATATACTTAAAGTAAAGTTAAAGATTATTATATTAAAAATA
The DNA here is from genome assembly GCA_025506515.1 of Flaveria trinervia. Classification (NCBI taxonomy): domain Eukaryota; kingdom Viridiplantae; phylum Streptophyta; class Magnoliopsida; order Asterales; family Asteraceae; genus Flaveria; species Flaveria trinervia. The sequence continues at coordinate 20,237,280 of CM046442.1, read as the reverse complement.
AATGATAGTAAATGTACCCATATGTATATGTGTGTATGGATGTGAAAGTAGGTTTAGGAACCAATGTGACTAAGGATTAGGAACCAATGTGACTAAGGATTAGGAATATTTAGGACTTGTTGGATCAGAAAAAAGTTGACGCAACCAAAACAACTTTTAGAGAAATTTTGGTGCAATTGATAAAGACTTCCGAAGGCAAAGCTGCACTTCCGAAGGTTATGGTAGTAGAATTTCCGAAGAAGGAAATTTGTCTTCCGAAGACAAAGTGAACCCATATTCCGAAGACAAGCACTCGAAAGACTTCAAGACAAAGACTTCTGAAGTACAAATACTTGATGATCAGAAGAAGTCTCAGAAGAAGTAGACTTTCCAAAGTATGAGTGGCTTCGGAAGAACTTGTTCTTCCAAAGCGAATTGACCTTCTAAAGAGCATACTATGAATAAGTGGATCTTAGTATGGTACTTTTGACAAGCCACTGCAACCTTTGATTTACTGCATGGTGTTTTCCCACGCCCATGTAGTTAACCATACTTTGTTTATTGTTTATTATTTATTAGTTAGTATAGCTACTAACTTTAGTTGGTGACAAAAAGGTAAGTCATGGACCAGTCATGACTACCTTATCGAGGATAGTATTTTTATCTTAGATAGGTTACTACTAGCAATGTAGTATTTGTTTAGTAGTAATTCCCAGCTGGTAATCTAAGTATGATCGGTTTTAGATAGTAGTATATATAGTTCTTATTATAAACATATTTGCATGCTTGTACGAGTCTTGTAATCTTTGAGTTGAGAATTAATATATACAAGTATCTTAAAAACCATTTCTTGTGTCTTTCTTACTTAGTATATAATTATCAACTCTTAAAGGATCTGCTTCATCACTCTAGTGTGACTTAGTGAGTTCAAGAGAGAATACTTGTGTTGAGTGTCCATAACCGATCTTGTTGTTGATATCAGAGCATTTCAGGCTCTTGATTTTGAGATCTTACCTTCCTAAATCACCTTGTCTTTTTACTCATAGACTCACCTCACTCAAAATGGCCCTCAACCAGATTCATCTGAATCTAAAATGGGGAAGATGACTAAAGCTTCTATCATCACCACTAATAGTTTTAAATCTTGGTGCATGTGCATTGAAGGCTTCATTAAATATCAAGATGAAAAAATATGGAGATCTATCACCCGTGGTCCTTACAACCCAAAAGTGGCAGCACCGGTTGGTAATGGTGCCATGATAGAGAAAGCCGTTGAACATTACTCAAATGCAGACTTCAAGAGAATGGACATTGATAGCAAAGCCATGACTTTACTACTTACAGCCATACCAAACTCCATAATGGTAGGCTTTGAGCATTGTAAGTTAGCCAAAGAACTCTTTGATGCTTTAACATTGATAAATTCTGGTTCCAATGAGTTGAAGAAAGATTTCATGAAGCAACAATTCGAAGACTTCACCTATATTGCTAGATAGACCCTCAGCGAGCAATACTTGAAGTATATGGATCTTATTTCATCACTAAAATTTTCCGTAGTGACTCTTGAGAAGAGATATCTATCAAGGAAGTTCATGAGTGCACTTCCTCAAGAGTGAACTTTCTACTATGTCTCTATCAAAAGGACAGAGAATTTGAACACTCTTATAATGACTGAACTATAAAACATTCTTGATGGATACCAGTAGAGATGGAGACTTAGAGAGGCCACCAAATGATGAGCAGAACCTTTAGTCCTTCAGCTAGCAATGCTTTAGTTGTTGATGAATGATCAAGATCACCCCAGCCCTAACAGTACCTGACTTACTCTCACCAACAATCATGTTCTTCTGGGCCATAATTAATTTTCCATAGACACCAAGGTCTCAATTGACTCAATTAGATCTCTTTGTAGACAATTGTGCCTTTTTTCAGGAAATGAACATTCTAGTGACTTTTAGTTTTGCTTTGATGATTTAGAATGTTTTACCACAGATGATGTTGAATACATGGACATTGTTCGACAAATGGCTCTACTAACTTATAAAGTAAAGAAGTTCTTTAAAAGAACTAGAAGGTAGTTCCCTCAAAACCCAAGCAACAACGAATTTGGGTTTGAGAAAAACAAGGCCAAGTGTTACAACTGCAATCAACTTGGTCATTTTGCTAGGGAATTCAAAGCTCCTAAATCCAATCAAGGAGCAACTGAAGCCTCCATACATCCTGTCACATCTAAAGTTGCTACAAACCCAATCAATATGACTTTGCTCCACCATATTCTTATCAAAAACTATTGACGCCTTACCTTATACGAAGAAGAATGATACAATTATGGAGACCACTACAGGGAAGGATCAGGTAGAAAAACCCATCCCCGCAAGTTATGATCAACCTCTGACCACCAAAGCAAGAAGAAACAAAGCTAAGATAGCCATAAAAACTATCAAGAAAGTGGTTGAGTCCAAGCTAAAGATAGAATCAAAGCTAAAAGGTGTGTTTATCTCAGTTGGATTCCAAGTAGTTTGAAGTTTTGATCAAGGAAAAGAGTGTAGCACCAGCACTCTTATACCCCTAAAGGATCAGAAACAAAAAAGGAAGATCGTTAATGATGAAAAGAAATACAAAAAACAATAGTCCTCACACCCCATGAAGAGTAACATTTAGTGCATAATGTGCGGTTTGCAAAGTTATATGCCTAAAAATTGTTACTACAATCCTACAAGCACACATTATGCAAATAACGTTAAGAAAGAAGGAGTCAAGGAGGGTTTCACATTTGGGCCATATCACATGGTTCAACTGTTAAGAAAAAGAAATCTTATTTTCCAAAGCCAAATTGCTTTCGGAAGAAACTCACTCTTTTGAAAGACAAGCCAAAGAAAATTCAAAAGAACAAAAGAATTCCTTTGAAATCTTGCAAAAATAAGACTGCTTCGGAAGAAAAGGTGGTAAAAGCCTTTTCCGAGAAGAAAGAAGCCTTGGAAGAAAGCCATGCTGCTCAGGATTAATCAAGTTCATGTACAGTAATCAACCAAATAATAGAATGGAAGATCAGAGAAGATGTTGCAGCCCAAGCCTCTTCTTAACAAATCACAATTGAACCCCTATGCATACATTTTGGTTCAATTATGTCATCCACATTGGTGTCGAACATGTGTACTTTGAGTGTGTTAATCTTTGCAGGTGCTAGAAGATAAAAGTACATATTTTGGGAGCTTTACAAAAGTATTGGAGCAAGTAGAAGGACTGGACGTGCAATTACAGGAGTGATCAAATAAAACCAAGTTAATTAGCTACCACTGTATCAGTTACTATATCCACAATGGTATCATACTCTAACCACTATATCCGTCATTGTATCATATGCTGGTCACCGTATCATACGCTGGTTACCGTATCATACGCTGGTCACCGTATTAGCCACCATATCATGAACAAAATCCAAAAAACGAGCACCGTACAACTTCACAACCGAAGTATGATACACCGGGGTTGGTGTATGATACGCCGATCACCCAAACAACCTCTAGATATCGAGGATTTTCTTCCCTATTTGAACCTAATCATTAGGGTTTCAAAGGAGACTTTTTCCATACAAATTTTAGAGGTTTCCATCCCATTTTTTGGGAGTTCTTTTCATCATGGTTTCTCCCAAATCAAGCTTTAACAATGTCCAATCAAGCATTGAAGATCCAATCATGCCAATGAGTGGCTAATCTTTTTCTTAGTCACTTTCGGGAGGAGTGTTCTTGATGTTTTGGGTTATGTTCTCTTGGCACAAGAATATAATTGTATGTTTTTTTAACATTACGAGACTTGTTTATGTTAAGTATTTGTGTGCTTTCATTCGTATTTAGTTTCCTTACATCATGAGCAGTTTGTCATGTACGTGAATTCTTTGCATAAATGAGTTAGTAATTGTGTGAAGGAGCAAGTCATAAAAGTTTGTTTCAAAATTACGATTTTAATGAAACGATTTTTCAAAGTCATGTCTATATGATTCCCAATCAAACCTTATAAAACCAAGTGCGGATCTTTGAACTTGAATCTTGAAAGTGGTTGCCTTTTTCTTATAAGTTTCGAAGCCCATAATCAAGTTTGTTGCTTTCTTAATTATTTTCATTCAATTTAACTTTCCACTTAATTAAAAACCCAAAATATTTGCTTTTTGGTATTTCCTTTCTTTTTAAGTTTCTACGTATAAAGCTTCACACTTTCCACCAATTCCATGTGAAGATGATCTTACTTACTCATACTAGTTATAGATAATTAAGTCTTTAATATTACTTGTTTGTTATCCAACCACGACAACACGATCAGATTGTAGGAACTTAACTTCTAGATGTTACTTTTGATTAAAGTGATAACCGAATAATAATATTTTAAGACTCATTCGTTAATAAGATTACCAATTCACCTTTATCACATTGTCTACTTTTCTTAATAAGCTTATGATGCAAGGAAACCAAAAAATGATAAACAAGCACACAACTTTATTTACAAGCAAAAATTTAAAATTAATCAAAACATTTATGTTCAGTACAAACACCTATATAAGCATACCAATTGTCTCACCTGATAAGAATCATATTCCCGAAAGAAATCAAGAGAACCTAGCCACGCATCATCTTCATTAAATCTTCAACCTTTCTTCTAATTGTAAGGCCCCGTTCCCGGGACGCTCATAGCTGGTAAATAATTCCACATAAATCATATATTTTCATCATATTGTATAAAAACGTTATAGCGGAAACATTTAAACAAAACATTCCATTTCAATATAATAGCTTTTGCAAAATAATACATCGTTAACCAATTAAAAAACCAAGTTGCATTACATCACAAAAGCATTATAAATGGATACCATCCCAAATGAGCTGAGTAGCCATCTCGTGCCATCCTCAGCAATCATTACTTTCCAACTGGAAACACATCAAAGTCAGCGTTGTTGAGTGAGTTCTCGTTTTATAATAAAACATACTTTCCTTTCGTTAAAAGCGTACTTTACATTCATTGCGATCACACAACATACATACACATAGATAATATCATTATTATCTTCATTATTCGTTCTTTCTTTCGCTTTTCATATCTTCCACACCAATACCATGTTATACACCCCAAACAATATAGCTACTGGCCGAAGTCTATAAATAGATAGCTATACATGGTGCCGCAGTACCAAGGGTAAGCGGTAGAGATTCTATACAAATGGTCGATGACAAAGAAAGACTCCGATATGCATCCTCCCTAGGTAGCGAACCCGCACACCGTTGGGCTAACACCTTTTAATGGCGTGTCCCTTCCATATATTTGCTTTCAAGACTTTCATTAGTTTAGTCATTTATTAATGCATGCATTCTTCCTTCATGTTCCTCTTTCATTATCTTTCACTTTACGTTACATAATACTTTCATTTCATTCATTAACATAACACATAAAGCCTCAGGAAAGATAAACGTACCTCATAATAAGGAACATAACATACACAGTCATCATCATACAGGGCAACATCATACATACATAACATACATCATGCATAAACATGCAACATCATCATCATGCCCAACATAACCTCTAAGACCTCAAAAGTCATTTTATATAACTTACAAGATCTTCCATGTCAAAACTTACGGTTGCACTTTCCCCCGAAAGTCAAACATTAAACTATTGTTTTCCCTCGGTACAACGGCCCTATTTGGGCGTATGGGCACCCTTCCGTCGCAAGGCCTCCGTGCGAATGAACATCATGCGAATGGACCAATACGGATGAACACCCATGCGAATGAACACCCAATCGTGCGAATGGACCTCATGCGGATGGACTCAATGCGGATGAGTCCTATGCGAATGGAGCTAATGCGGATGGAACTAATTTGGATGAACACTCATGCGAATGGAACCTCAGTCGCATGACTCCCCATGAGATTTACTCTCAGTCGCACGACTGGCAGGCGTATGGGCCTCAATCATACGTCTCACATGCGATTGACCTTCAATCGCATGACTGGCATGCGTATAGCCCCAGTTGCATGACTGGCGTACCATTCGGTCGTATAGCCCTAGCTGTGCAGAATGCAGCTCACCCCCAAACCCAATCTGCCATTTCCGACCTTCAAGCTCATCTAAACCCATTCTAAGCTTAAATCAACAATCCTAAACCTTAGGGGTGCATACCACAATACCATTCAAGCACACACAAGCTCAAAAGCAAGACCCGAACGAATCATACACATACACACACATACATAAACGGGTCAACACACACACCTCAAAAACCCAATTTTCAGATGTGTTCCAGCCCCAAAAACGACCAAAAACGTTTAAAAGAGGGGTCCTAGAACTCACACAAACGACCACAAGTAGAAGAGAATCGATTTCACTCGCTACAGGATGATTTTTGCTCTCTTGTAGCACCCGAACCAACCCTTCTCTTCTTTCTCCATTCTCCTCTTTTGTTTGCTGAAAATGTGAGTGTGAGGAGAGGGTAATGGCTGCCCTCTCCCTTCAAATATCACCACATACCCAACTTTCTCTGGTTGGCGAGTTTGGTCCCTCGACTTTGGATTTTATTTCTTTTTCTTCATTCGTCGGCTTCAAAATAAATAAATAATCGGGTGTTACAAGTCCACCGCCCTTAATTAGGTTTCATCCCCCAGACCTGTTATTCCTCGAACAAACATGGGTAATGCTGTCTTATTTCCTCCTCAGTCTCCCATGTCGACTCAGATCCTTTCCTATGCTTCCATTGTACACGCACAAGAGGAACCACTTTATTTCTCAGCCTTTTCTCTTTTCGATCAATGATTGCCACTGGTTGCTCCACATAACTGAGTCGTTCATCTACTTTGATATACTCTAGTGAAACAATCATGTCTTCATCTGCCATGCACTTTATCAGATGAGATACATGGAATGTCGGGTGAATTCCACTTAACACATCTTGTAACTCCAATTTATAGGCCACCTCTCCTACTCGAGCAATGATTCGGAAAGGGCCTATATACCTCGGGCTCAACCTGCCCCGCTTTCCGAGTCGAATAATACCCTTTCAAGGTGAGACCTTCAACATAACCCGGTCACCCACCTGGAACTCAATCGGTCAGCGTCGTTTATCAGCATACAACTTCTATATATCTTTGGTCGCTTTCATGAAGGCCTTGATCTTTTCAAGCTTCTCAGTCGTAGCCTCGATTACCTCGACGTCCCTAACTCCTTCTGACCATATCACCAAACGACGGGAGTCCTGCATCTCCTACCGTATTGTATCTCATAGGGTGGCATACCAATATTGGCACGATAGCTAATGTTGTATGAGAATTCAGCTAACGGTAAGTGGTCATCCCAACTTCCTGTTAGGGCCCGTGTACTGGACGGAGTACTAACTTATTCATGTGTATACCGAATCAAATAGTGCGGAATCCTATTTGATTGGCGATCCAATCAGTGAGAACATTAACCCGATCGATATAAGATTAAACTAAACATTAAGAACGAATAGGAATCGATCAAGAACGATCTATGAACTTGGACTGGCTTTCTTGGACGCTCTGGACGGCTAGGGTACGTGTTGGAGTCGAAATATTGATAGTGTTATGTTTTCCATGAATTAAGTGGTATTTATAAGTTAGGGTTACTCATTCGTGCGACTGAACCATTAGTATGGTTAAGTCGTGCGACTGAGTCATCCGGTTGATCCATTCGCATGACTGAGTGTTGAGTCGTGTGACTGAGTCAATCTCATGTTACAATTGTGCGACTGATCCAGTCTCCTGGTCCAGTCGTGAGACTGGTTCATTAGCATGAAGTTGTTCATGCGTATGGTCCATTAGCATGGGCTATTCGCATGAGAACTTCATATGACTAAGTTTGAATATGTTTCTCAATCATTCTTTGACTACGATCTATTCAAACAACCAAAATCCTATATAGTTGGTTCAATATACGTTAATAAATGATAAACATTGAAACATACACTGAAACATTAAACATTAAGATCAACAACCACATATTATGTTTCATTCAACTCATACGTTTCATTACATTTTGGACATGACACACATATTACATTATGATCGTAAACTAGGTACGTATGGATCAACAAACTCCCCCTTGGACCTAGTTTCCTTCATTGTCTGGCATCCTTTATTAGCTTGTCAAACTTCTTATGCCTTTCCTCGACTGTGACTCCAGCGTGTATCTCGAATGCACAGCAGAGTCTTATTACGTTCTGAAAATGGAGGGCCTGTAAAATATCCTGCGGATCATAGAATAATGGCCACCTGTATAAAGTATAAACATCCTTTGCTGACAGGTTGGTTAGCCACATTGGGTCAACTACCCAGTGGTCTCCATTTGGCGCTCTTTCTGTAATACTATGACCGTTTCTCCTGTTCGCCAGTCATAATACCACCACTTCAAGTGGGGAGTGAAGTCCTGGGGCATTTCCCTTAATGGGATCTTTGACATAGTACGCGGAGGACTCCATTTCAACACCACTTTGGGTTTCCCAGTCTTTGGGTCCACCTCTAACCTTCGAATGTACCTCGTAGGTTGTGGAGGCTTGAAACCAACCCATCGTGTGTGGTATTCTCTCTTCAGCACAGCTTCAAACCAGCCTGACATCTTCCTGGGGTCAGCAGACAGCAGGTTCAGGCGTGCCAACTGGTTGAGCTCAAAACCAGGGAGAGTCTTGAGATCATGTGGAAATCTGAAGTACTCGATTCCCTTCTCCCTTTCACTACGTATTCATTAAGATCCTCAAAGTAAGCCCGTGCGATAATCTTGCCAGACACCTTAAGATGCTTCTTGAGTTTGTAGAGCTTCGCGTAGGCACTCGGCTTTGGCGCTAAGCGTTGGGCATGGATCTCTGCAAAGAAAGCCACCCATTTACCATTTTTGATCTCAACATCAGCGTCAGTGGCTTGGGCTTGGCTTTCTGATTTGTTTGTTTCCCTCTCCATCATATCCAATTTGACATGCATATCACTATCGAGTGTATCTCCAAAATCAGGAACCACATTTCCCTCTCGATCAGTATATTCTTGATAGTCCTGTACTGTGATGTCTTCAATCTCTATCTGATCAACATCGTTGAGCTCGTCATCACTAGCAACATCGACGGTGGGGGCATCCTTAACCAATTCATCCGGGTTTAACCAGAACATTTTTGCGAGTTGCTCATCAGTGAGGTTGTGAATAATTTCTCCTTCTTCAGGAGCATAGCTTACTGACCTCCTGACAATCCCTTGCAGATCAAGTATCATTGTGAGTCGAAACTTGATCTGCTCAAGGGGAGCAACATCGTAGTCATCTCGCTGATAATATGAATCTGCTTGATTTAAAACATTTAACACATCATGCATCAGTAAATAATCAAGACAGTAAACATTAAATATATACATAAACATTCATGCACATAAGTTTAATACAATGTTCAAATTACACATGATTTAAATTACACAAACATCTATGCATTACTTTTGTCCTGAATCATGTGTTCCTCTGCTGTCGGGGCTGATGTCGAGGCACCCAAATCTTGATTCCTTTTGGTCTGCCTCTCACTAGCTTGTTGTGCACCCGAAGCAGATGGATCTCCTTCTCCTTCATCGTCTCTTCCATCCTCATCATCACTTTCATCATCACCATCATCATCATCATCATCACTATCATCATCATCACCATCATCATCATCATCACCGTCGCCCTCTCTGATCTTCAGAGGCTCGTCCTTTGTGCCCTTAAGTTTGAGCAGGATGGTTCTCTGGCATCCTCCAACTCCTCAATCTTCTTAGTAGATAACACGTTGGGTAATCTCTTGACTCTGAGCAGCCATTTGCTGAGCCTGCTCCTCAATCTGTTGTGCCTGCTGAGAGATCTGCTGTGATTGTGCAGAAGTAAGCTTCACTAACTGTCGGAGCTGAGCAGTCTTCTCGTCATCAGCAGCTAATAACTTCAGCACCATATAGTTTAGTGCTGAAAGTTGTTCTTCTACCCCACTTGGAGGTAAAGATGATCCTAAAGGGAAAGATGGGTGATATGTTGGTCCTTCCTGGTGGCTAGTGGTGGTGGTGGTGGCAGTGGTGAATATGGGTGGTGGTATGTGTGTGAGTGGTGATGGGTAAGCTATAGTGGTGGTGGATGTGATGTGGGTAAGTGGTGGAGTGGCTGTAGTGGTGATGGTGGGTGAAGTAGTATTAGTGGTGGTGGGTGGAATGGTGGTAGGGTGTGGCTGGAATGGTGGTAGTGGTGGTGGGTAGAATGGTGGTAGTGGTGAGGGAGGAGTGGTAGAGGTGGTGGTTGTGGTGTGGTGATGAAGGTCATCCTCCTTTTCTTCGTCTTCATCCCATGGGGCTGAGCCACCCTTTTTCTCCTCATGCCCTTAAAGTGGATGCTCCCCCTAGGATGCTGTTGGGCTTACCTGGTGTGTAACTGGGGTCGGCTTTAGTCTCCCTAGACTCGCTAGGGCGTCCTCCAACCTCCCAAATGCCTCGGTCGGTGGCAACCACCCTGCTACCCACTTTCCTTGTTAGGGAATCCTCATCACTCTCTTCCTCGTCATCAGAAGGACAGAAATCCTGATGGAAACTGGTGGTGGTGGCATCTCCATGAGTGGGTGGTGGAGGTGAAACATGTGCAGTGCTGGCCTAGAAGTAGCGGGGCTAGACTCTCCACCAGCACCACTATCGTCATCATCAGAGTCATCAGATAGAAGAGCAATTTGCTCAACATATGAGTCACTCTCCTCGTGGCGCCACTTACACCTTGCTGGCACCATGTACTCCTCCTAGGCTAGGTGCCAAATAATCTCTTTACAGGGGGTTTGACTTGCTTTCCCCTGTAGACCTTCATGCGGCCCAGTGTAGTGTCATCCATCACCTCAAGTGATTCGCATCATGGCTCTCCTTAGGCAAGGAAGGCGGCTTTTTATCGATAATCATCTGTAGGAATCTTGGGTATATACAAAAGCCCTCCTTGCCTTTGGCCTCAAGATTCTCTATCAGGTATGCAAAGATCATGCTGGAGAAGCTAAAGGGGTGGTTTAGCACTAGTTCCATGTATGCATTCTAGATTTGGTGTGATAAGTCATCAAATCCACCCCACCTCGAAGCTATGCACTTTAGTATCATGTGTGCCAAGTACTTGAACTAGGGACATAGTTGCTTTTGTCAGCACACCTGCATTGATGTCCCTAAAGTTCTTCATCTGAGGAAGCATCCTCTCATAGTTAGAGGGTGTAGTCTGGTTGGGTGATCATCATCATCACCCAGATGCAGTACTCCTCGAACAAACAACAGTTACCTCTATGTCGTGCCCAAATATAGTACTCCTGATACAGTAGGGCTCACGAGTTCGATCAACTGATGCACCCTCCCAAAAGGCCTGCTGTATAGACTTGTCGGGAGTGCATGGTGTAGATATGGCTTGGTGTATCTCTGATATCTTCAAGAAAGCTATGATGCCAGCAAACTCGGTAGCGTTCCGAGTGGTGGCGTCCAGATGAGCACAAATATTGCTTAGTGTTGATGGTCCACTGATCAGCCATCAATCTGTAACACAAGAAGCATACAAGTTAGATCATCACACAACAGAAAGTAATTCAATCTAAACTGTTTGAGGTGAGTTTGGTTCAATCATGCAATTGAACGATACGACTCGGTTCAGTCGTTTGACCTAAGACGCGAACGAATACAAGCTGGTGACTTCTCATGCGACTGAGTTCAATCGGGTGACTGGGCCTTCGACTGGTTCAGTCGGCCGACTGAGCTTATACACCTTGTTCATTCGGCTGACTGTGTCATTCGTCCAGCTCAGTCATGCAATTGTAGTTCATTCGGGTTTCGTCTCGCATGACTATTGTCTGTTCGATTGAGATTCAAATTTTTAGCAAATCCTAATATTAGACATCGTGTGGTTTTAGACTCGCAATAACCCTACTTTGCACCTAATACCTTGATTTCAACATTTTACTTAGTTTTATTAGTTAATTTGTTCAAATATGTTTTGGTTCTTGGTTAAGGCCGAATTCATGATTTAAGGCACAAATCGACTGTGATTTATGTAGGTTGCACCGCATTGTACTTGTATAAAACCAAACAATCGTCAGAATATTGATATTTGAAGTTAAGTAAGGTCAGAAGAAATTTTGGCAGCGTAACGGCACTCTAGGTGATTTTAGGGCGATTGAGGGGTGATGAGTATGTGTGATCGACTATGGCCCTATTTATACTGAATCTGGTTTCAATCGGGTGACTGGATCCATTTGCTCTTTTCATTCGGGCGATTGGAACTCACTCGGGCGATTGGTTTAGCCGATCACCTTCAGTCGACTGACTGGGTTTCAGTCAGGCGACTGACTCATTTAGACAACTCCATCCGGGCGACTGGCTCAATCTTTGTAAGCCATCCGTGTGAATGGCTCATACTCATGTTCCATTAGGTTGTCTAGTGCATAAGTATGGTCTAATCGTACGAGTGGTCCATACTCATGGTCCAGTCGTGCGAATGGATCATACTCATGATTTTGACTTTTTGATGATTAGACATTCAACCCCTTTTAACTTTTGATTAAACATTTTGAGCATTCGATCATCTCAAACATGATCATTTTAACTTTGAAAACTTTTGATCACCTCAGTCGTGATCCTTTTAAACAAAAACATTTTGTCACCTTAGACGTGACCCATTTAACATTGAAAACACGTTTGGTCACCTTAGACGTGACCATTTTAAGTAATTTAATCCAGATTAAATTCCACGACATAGTTCGACATATAACTCTATATTGACTAAATGTTAAAACAAAACAACAGAGCTAACATTAAAAGACAAAACTAAAGATGTTTTTGTAATTTTTGATGAGGTGGAAATCCTAAGATAGAAATCTAACAGATTTATTTCTTGAACAGGCATCTTCAAGTTATTTTGACCATAAGAGGAACGATTCATTATGGAATCATACAGGTAATCAACTCATTCAGGACGTGTTACCAAAATCTTTGATATTAGATTTTTGTTTTCGTCGAGAGTCTTCAGCAAATTAAGGAGATCATACAGGTACTATACGACACCACACTTGATTTGGACTTTGTTGATACATATGTACCTAGATTTGGATCGTAATGTAATATGTCTTGAATGTCTTACACTTATGTAATGCTGGAGTACTTAATGAAATGAGAATGTTTGGTTGTGATTTATCATGTTTAATATTTCATTAATGAGTTGTGTAATGCATATTGACTAGATTATATAGTGTTGTGATTGTTTGAATTGATATGCATAATGTTATAATAATGAATACATTCAAACTTGGTTATGTGAAGTTCTCATGTGTCCAACTGGACCATGCACCCCAACAGTGGTCATGCGTCCGAATGGCCATGCGACTGAGTGTCCATGCGCCTAATTAGTCCATACGCCTGAAAAACTTCATGCGACTGATTCAGTCGCACGACTGAACACTCAGTCGTGCGAATGGATCAACCGCATGGCTCAATCACACAAATGAACCATGCTAATGATTCAGTCGCCTGAATAAGCAACCCTAACCTATAAATGCCACCTAATTCATGGAAAAACGTAAGCATTGTACACACTTTGACTCCAGACGTACCCTAGCCGTCCAGAGACCTCTAAGATCATACTCCAGGTTCATAGATCGCATTAGATCGATTCCTAATCAATTCTTAAGGTTAGATTCAATCATATAATTGTTTCTACATGCGTTCTTACTGATTGGATCGCCAACCAAATAGGATTCCGCACTATTTGGTTCGGTATACATGTTAATCAGTTAGTACATTGTCCAGTACATGATCCCTAACAAGTGGTATCAGAGCCTTGGCTCTTGATTACGTGTTGATTCAATCATTTTTGATACAAAAATTGTGTTTTTTCACTAAAAATGCAATCCGTTTGTGTCAAAAGGTGTCTTAGATGTCTCCTAACAATAAAGTTTAGTTTTTCCGGCATACGACAATTAGGGTTTGTGAAAATTCGAGTTTTTGCGGCTAAAACATGTTCAACCTACAGATTTTCAAACTTCAGCAGGTTCAATCGCACGATTGGCTCAATCACACGACTGAGATCATTCGCATTCTCCAAACGCACGATGGACTCATTCGTACCTTCATTCATATGACAGAGAACCTTATTTGGACTGTTTAACCGCATTAGTTCATTCGGATGAATGACTCATCTGCATTTATTCAGTCGCATGATTGAACCATTCGCCTAGTTCAATTGCCCCAATAAGCCTAATCGCATACCTTCATTCACACACATAAACAGGTTGTTTAATAGTAAAGTTAAGTGAAATGGAGGACCAGTTTTCAGCATACACAGCAAGTAGAGACACTCGTATTCAGAATCTATGGCTATTGGAGAACGAAGTGGGAATTCATAATAAACCCCTAAAGCTTATTACGTTAGACGACTACCACAATGGAAGCAACGTTTTGAAATCTACTTAAATGGAGTAGATACAAATTTGTGGGAGGCAATAGAATCGGGGTACAGCATGCCTGTTGGAGCTGACGGTGTCAAACTTACGTTAAGTGGCATGTCTGATGCACAAAAGGTGAAACACAACGCTAAGAAGAAAGTATACACTTTGCTTACCTAGTCTATTCTGAAGGATATCTTCCATCAGTACTCGGAGTATACTCAAGCAAAGAAATTATGGGATGCATTGGAGAAGAGGTATGACGGGAATGCTTCACTCAAGGCTATTAAGGCCAAAGCTCTGAAGAAGGAGTTTGACAACTTCTCGTCAATGGGAAAGGAAGGCCTAGATGACGTGATCGACAGATTCTACCACTTGATGAGTGAGATGCATACTCATGGAGTAACAACGTCGATGGAAGATAAGGTATCCAACTTTGCAGATGGATTACCAGAGAAATGGGCTTCCTTCGTTTCAAATCTCGGACAGAATGTGATGCTCTCGAATTTAGATATAAATGACTTCTTTCCAAAACTGAGAGAGAAGGAGCTTAGGATGAAGTATAGAGCCCAAAAGGCCAACTAAGATTAGAATCCGGCGCTTTACAATGCGACTCCTCAGGCCAAGACATCTGGAGCACCACTACAGACTGCCTTCGTCTCAAGCTCAGCAAGTCCAACACAAGCATCTACTTCAGGGTCCAAAACATCAGGGTCATCTAGCACCTAGTATATTATACCTGAAGCCAATGCACCAAAATTGAAGACTGATAACTTCGGTAACGTGACTGTTGAGGTGGCCAGAGAACACATGGACCTCTTAGCTGCTGTAGTCCACTCCTATGATGGACTAATTGCTGGAAAGATAGGAAATTGCCACCTGGCACATGAGGATTACGAACAGGTCGATGAGATGGAGTTGGAAGGAATAGATATTGTGTGGGCCTTGGCAAGTGCTCTCCGACGAGCTAAGAAGTTTGTCAAAAAGACCGGATAGAACTTGGTTGCAACCAAGGACACGACTTTTGGCTTCGACAAGTCAAAGGTTACCTGTTTCAACTGTGGTGAGAAAGAGCACTTCAAACGGGAGTGTGTGAAGCCAAAGAAGACTGGGAATGGCAACCTTTTCTCGTCCTTTAATCGTTAGCATAAAGCCACATCTAGTAGTTCTACTTCATCAAGCAAGGACCCTAAAGCCTTGACTGCTAATGATGATGAAGGACAGGACTGGAGCTTTCGGTTCGTCACACCGGGAGAGTCAAACATAGCTAGTGTGGAGGACATTGATGATGATTCCACTAGCGAAGGAGACATAGCAGTAAAGCTCGCGATGTCCAACTCTGAAGACACTGCACGTACGGTCAACCACTTTCCTGAAGAAGAAAAATCTGCATCAACTTTAGAATCACCAGAACCATAGATAACAGATTCTGCACACATGGTGCTTACTCTTCAACATCTCGGGTAAGTACTACTGACCAGTTGTTTATAATCATGTTTGTTCTGACTGTAATAAATTTAGAGAAAGAATAGATTTTAAATTTGCAAGGTTATTAGATCATAATGATAGCTTAGTAAAGGATCTGGAACTATGCACTGAAGCTAATTGAGTTTTAAAACAATATGAGCACAATTACAAGGAAATGATAGACCTTTTGAACAAACAGCTTAGAGAAACAGAAGTAGTTGCCCTTAACCAAGCTAACGACATTAGGTACTATCTTAACTCCCTAGAGGACACTAAGAAGCAGAAAGCTGTTTTAGAAGTAGAAGTCAACTCCTTAAAACAAAAACTGCACAGTTGGACAAGCTCATCTCACATTGTCCAACACTTAGTGAGAGAAAGAAACAATGGGGAGGGATTGGGATACAAAGTGGTTCCACCACCACCTGAGACCTTGATGAACACCAAAAGTAAACCAATTAGTAATAACCCCATCAAGGATCATGCGGTGACCACTCCTCTTGTTAGTGACCCAAATACCACAAGTAAATCAATTGCATCTGGCACTAAACAAAAGGTGTCCACTTCAAAGGAAAAAGGAAAACTGCCTTGTGTTAACCTGGAAAAAGAGTTTGAAAAGGTTAATTAAAGTCGGTTCAATAAAAGTCAAATCAGAACCCAAAAAGACTATTAAACCTAATCAATCACGAACATCATGTCAAACTCCAGGTAAACAAGAAATAAAAGATGTAAAACCAGGTAAAACAATTAAGTTTGTAAAACCCGACCATACATCTAACAAAGAAGTGTCTCAATCTAAACAAAATAAGGTCAACCATGTGACACGTACATCTCCACCAAAACATTTAAACCTTAAATTTGAAAGCAGATCCTGCTACAATTGTGGAGAGTACGGTCACATTGCGTCTCATTGTCCTTATTATCAGACACTGAGGAGGAAAGTTGAAATTCCTAGATCTTTTAAGAGGAACTCAGTGACACCACCTAAAAGGGATATTGAACCCACATTTCAACCCATTAGCCAGTCATCTGTTTATCACAAACAGGCCTTACACAAAGCTGGTCTATGGAAAGAAAAATCCACCTCAGCGTCAGAAAATGAGAACAAATAGACATCTGAGCTTCCCTCAACCTCAAAGGTCAATGGGTTGAGTTTATGTTATGTGATGTCTCGGGGAAACCCAAGCCAGTGAAGGCTTGGGTTCCGAACATGAATTAATGTTTTCATTGAATGTGCAGGATGTTCGATATAGTGCTGAGACTAACATGAATTATAGATAGCGGAGCATCCAGGCACATGACGGGGAACAAGGATCTCTTATCAAACGTCAGAATAATCAAAGGAGGGCATGTGTGACACCCTACACATATCCCACATCGACCGTGGACAGGTGAGATTCTGGTTCATAAGGAATGTCTGTCTTTAACATCAACAACACGTTTTGGGTGTATTGGTTGTGGATGAGAGCAGAACTCCACAGTTAAGCGTGCTTAGGTGGGAGCAATCCAGGGATGGGTGACCTCCCTGGGAAGTTTTCACTCGGGCAACCAAAACCAAATCTGTGAGCTCTCGAGGGCAAAGCGGACAATATTGTTGATGCGAGGGCGGGTGTTACAGAATGGTATCAGAGCGACTCCTGTGCCATTCAGGGTGTGGGACATACCTCACCAAGGATGGTGACTTCTTGGGGTCATCGAGGACGATGAGTCCAAACAGAGGGTGCTTGTGACACCCTACACATATCCCACATCGGCCGTGGACAGCAGAGATTCCTGGTTCATAAGGAATATCTGGCCTTTAACATCAACAACGTGTTTTGGGCGTATTGGCTGTGGATGAGAGGAGAACTCTACAGTTAAGCGTGCTCAGGTGGGAGCAATCCAGGGATGGGTGACCTCCATGGGAAGTTTTCACCCGGGAAACCAAAAGCAAATCCGTGAGCTCCTTGGGGGCAAAGCGGACAATATTGTTGATGCGAGGGCCGGGTGTTACAGCATGTTTCATTTGCCGGAAACAAAGGAGGGTATATCACAGCCTAAGGAGAAGTGGGAAATCAGAAAGTTAAGTGTGACAAGGTAAACTATGTTCAACAATTACAAAATAACTTACTTTATGTTTCTTAAATATATGATAAAGGCTTTAAAGTAGTCTTTGACAACAAGAAGTGCTACGTTCTGAAGAAGGACTACGTGATCCGGAGGATCAAGTTCTAATGTCAGCTTCAAGATATAGTGATCTTTATGTCCTGGATCTTTCAAAGGCCTCCATAACAGATCATGACGTTCAGTGCTTCTTGTCCAAAGCTACTGAGAAGGATTCCATCTCCTGGCATAGGAGAATGGGACACATAAAATCCGAGAAAGATGAATCACTTGATCCAGCATGATCTAGTGAGGGGAGTGAACGTTAAAAACTTCCAACTCCCGGATTTTTGTGTTGCGTGCAAGAAGGGAAAACAGACAAAGAAGTCTTATAAGGAAAAGAAAGTTCATTCCATAGAACTACCTCTTAAGCTTCTTCACATGGATCTATTTGGTCCAGTCAATACAAGAAGCATCGCAGGCGACTTGTACTGCTATGTAGTTACTGATGACTACTCAAGATTCTCTTGGGTAATGTTTCTGAAGTCCAAATTAGAAACATTTGAATCCTTCAAGGAATTAGTAACTTAATTGGAATCCCTATACAAGCTGAAAGTACAACAGTGCGCTCAGACAACGGAACCGAGTTCAAGAATCAGTGGATGGAGGCCTACTGCAAGGAAAAAGGAATTGTGCATCAATTTACCTCTGCCTACATTCCTCAGATGAACGATGTTGCCAAACGGAATAATCGAAGCATGATAGAGACCGCACGGACTATGCTAGCCGACTCGAAACTGCCTATTCAATTCTGGAATGAGGCAGTTGGAAATGCATGTTATACACTCAATTGAGTTCTGGTAGTTAAACGCCATGGAAAAATGTGCTACGTGTTACTACAACGATGTAAACCTAACTTAGAGTATCTTGAGCCGTTTGGTGCTCTGTGCACCCTGCTGAAGAAGACTCGGGAGGGAAAATTCAACGAGAAGGTCGATGAAGGGATCTTTCCAGGATAAAACATACCAAACAAGAGAGTTTACAACAACTCAACGGGTCAAGTAAAGGTGTGGTGTAATGTTGATGCTCAGAGATACACAATACCACCTGCTAGAAAAGGGCCTGCTTAATTCTTTGACTATGATGGATTCTTCAAGTCCTTCAACATACCTCTCTCCACTTCCGAAGACGAGTTAGCAAACAAGATGAAGTACGATGTCTTGAACACACCGTCTCAAGATTCAACACCATCCGGTTGAAAAAGTCAATCATCTACCAACTCAGGGGGAGCACTTGATGTGAGTGACTCTTCCTCTGATGAAGAAAATGTGGAAAATGATCTGAACAACCAGGATGAACAGGTTCCGACTACCACCAGTTCACCAGCATCAGACATTGATGCTCCTGAGCCTTCTGAACCTCAGACTCCTATAGCCTCAGATCCAGAACCAAATGTTCACAATCTTGATTCTAAGTGGTCATTCTAACAACTCCGGGCTCACGTCTAAACGTCTATCATCCCTTGGATAATGTCATAGGAGATGTGAGATCAGGATTTCAGACCAGAAATCAATTGTACTCAGTAGATTATGCCTCTATGATGGAAAATGGATACCTTCATGATGGTGCCTATCATTGCTTTGTGTCTCAGTTTGAGCCAAAGTATGTTAGTGAAGCCCTGAATGATGAGGCATGGGTGAATGCCATGCAAGAAGAACTTCTTCAGTTCAAGAAGTTGGGTGTATGGACTCTAGTGGATAGGCCTAAAGGTGCTAAAGTCATTGGCACCAAATAGGTCTTGAAATGCAAGAAAGATGATCAAGGAGTGATCATCAGAAACAAGGCCCGGCTTGTTGTTCAGGGATTTCGACAAGTTGAGGGTATTGACTATAATGAAGTGTTTGCACGCGTGGCAAGAATGGAGGCAATCCGTATCTTCCTGGCCTATGCATCTTATATGAAGATCAAAGTTTACCAATTAGATGTGAAGAGTGCATTCTTCATGGTGAGATTCGAGAGACAGTGTATGTCAGTCACCCCAAGGGATTTGAGTATCCATATCATCGGGACAGAGTTTACAAACTCGACAACGTGCTATACGGGCTTCTTCAAGCTCCGAGGGCCTGGTATGAGAAACTCTCGACTCATCTTGTGATACACGGTTTTCGCAGGGGATTCATTGAGTGTACATTGTTTATCAAAGAAAAAGATGGAGATTACTGCTGGTACAAATCTATGTCCATGACATAATCTTCGGATCCAAGAACGAAGAATTATGTAAAGAGTTTGAAGCAGTAATGAAGGCGGAGTTTGAGATGAGTGCAATAGGAGAGATGAAGTTCTTTCTCGGGTTACAGGTGGATCAAACACCAAATGGGATTTTCCTACATGACCAAGTATGTAGGTGATATTCTTAGTCGGTTTGACATGGAGAATGCTTCTACAACTGGAACTACTCTTGCTACAAATCATGATGTAGCGCCTGACAAAAATGGTGATCTGGTGGATGCCATTATGTACTGAGGGATGATTGGATCTCTTGTGTATCTCATTGCATCACGACCTGATATCATGTATGCTACATGTTTATGTTCACGATATCAGGCAAAGCCTAAGGTGAACCATCTAATTGGGCAAAAAATAATTTTTCGTTATCCAAATGGTACACCTACACTTGGGTTGTGGTATCCTCATGATGATGACTTTGAGCTTACGGCGTATAGCGACTCAGATTATGGAGGCTGAAAGATGAACTACAAGTCTACATCAGCAAGGTGTCAGTTCTTTGGGAGAAGATTAGTAACCTGGCAGTGTAAGAAGCAGACCTCGGTTGCATTGTCAACCAATGAAGCCGAATATGTTGCTGCTGCAAGTTGCTGTTCACAAATCATATGGATTCAACAACAAATGCAAGATTACGGTTTGAAATTCTCTTCTACACTATCTTTGTTGATAACTCTGCTGCTATTTCAGTTACTAAAAACCCGGTCCAACATCCTAAGACCAAACACATCAGGAATAAATATCACTTTATACATGATTGCTTTGAAAAGAACTTAATCGATGTGGTAAAAATAAACACAAATTTTCAACGCGCTGACCTCTATACAAAGGCTTTTGACAAACCACCTTTTTATATATCTGTTAGAGGTCAATGGCGTTAAAAATTAAAATGAGGTCATTCCTGAAGATGACCATGTGTAGTCCATGTGTCGTGTAAATTTACTTTTATTTTTATTTTTGTTTTCCAATTTTTAATTTTTTGCTTAATTTTAAGTTGGTTAATTAAAATTGGTCTTATTGTTTTGCCTAATAAAATCCTAAAAAGCTAATCCATTACGGTTTTAAAATTTTAGGGTGAGAATAGGTTTAGACAGTATAAAAAAAATAAAAAAAACGAGGGATGAGGAGAGGTAGCTGAAAAAAAAGATCGTATGTGTGATATCGATTCAATCTTGGAATATGATAGTACACAAGAGCAAACCATTTGGGATTTTAAAATTTAAATTGAAAATGTTGCAAAGCTCAAGTATAAGTCTGTGTAGTCTGAGCAAAATAAAAGAAAATATGATAGATAAACTAGCTACTATTAAGGTACACAAAGAAAGTAGACCTAGAGGTTGCTAAACCACAGATGATATGTCGGTAGATTCAACACGATAGTTGACTAGACCTTTTTGGTGATCTCAAGATTAAACTAAAACGTTTGACTAGCTCTGGGTAATACCTAATCCCTTGTTAACATAATCAACAATTCCAATAAGGGGTGACGAGCAAAATAACCGCCACGAATGTGTGCGTAAGACTAAAGCATGAGCAAAAGCACATAAAAAATGCAAATACAATCAAACTGATAACCTATGTTGTTGGTGAGATCTGTGCAAAAAGAATGAAATTGCTCAAACGAAGATAGGTTATGTGTCTCTCTGTGTGTGGTGGCACTGACCTGAGTAACATAACCTATATATTCTAGTATTCATTGTTGTTTGCCATCTCTCTGTTGTGCAGTGGCACTGACCAAGGCTTGGCTTGTCTTTAAAAGTTCTATGAATAGTTTCTTCTTGAATACTACCCTGAGACTGCTCAAAAATCTCCCGAGGAATGTTGATTACCATATAAGTGTGGGATCCACAATGCTTGTTGAAATAAACAAACCTTAACCATCAACAATCTGTGTTGAAAGTCTATGTATGGATTTAAAAGGACAAGTATACTGACAATCATTATGGCTAGCATTCTTGAAAGTTCAAATCAGAGTGGGGACATAATAGTACTAGTATGATTTCCAAAATTTGCTAAATGACTCTAGATGAAAAACAAGAATAGAGCATCAAAGATTTTAGATAACTTGTCCTGAACTATTTGAATATCCTGTATGATTCCAAATTGAATTGGTCCATGTATGGTTTAAATGAATTGAAGCTGCCTTTTCAGAAAAATAATTCTTAGATTTACATCTTAGGATTTAGCTCTCACAAAAACATAAAAACATGTCTTAGTTTTAAGTTTCAGTTTTATTTCTTTTATTTTTGTATAAAGTTTGTCAATTTCAGTTTGTTTTGTATCGGACTATGTCATGGAAGTTGATAGGGAACCTTATCATCTAGTCAGTCACGTCTGAGGTGACCACACGTGCTTTCAAATAAAAAAAATGGGTCACGTTTGAGGTGACAAAGTATTTTAAAAGGACCACGTCTAAGGTGGTCAAAAGTTTTTCAAGTTAAATTGATAATGTCAGAGATGATCAAATGCTCATAATGTTTAATCAAAAGTTAAAAGTGTGGAATTGTCCTAAAGTCAAATTCGTGAGTCGGACCCATTCGTACGAATGGACCATGAGTATGGACCATCATACGAATGGACCATACTCATGCACTAAACAACCGAATGGCATGAGTATGAACAATCACCCGAATGGCTTATTAGAATGACCCATTCGACCGAATGAGAGTATGCGAATGAGTCAGTCGCCCGACTGAACTCCAGTCGACCGACTGAATGTGAGCGACTGAGCCAATCGCACGACCAAGGTCCATTTACCCGAATGAACACAGTGAATGGATCCAGTCGGCCGATTGAACTCAGATTCAGTATAAATAGGGCCAAGTCGATCGCATTCAACTCATCACCCCCTAAGCGCCCTCATTTCGCATAGCCTACCGTTACTCTGCCAAAATTTCATCAGACCAATATTTCATACATCCATTGATTTTCTGACAATTGTGTGTGATTATACAGGTAAAACGAGTTGAAATCTCACCGAAATCTGGAGGAATGGTACCCTAATCTGTGAAATTCGTCCCTCACAAGAACCAAACCTTTAAAGGACTAATAACCTACCTAAACTAAAAAAAAGTTAAAATTAAAGGATTTAGGTCATTAGTTAAGTGAATGCGAGTCTAAAGAACTGGTGCACAACGTCTAATTTCATGTCTTGGTTAAAATTCAAATCTGAGTCGACCGAACAGTAGGTCATGCGACTACTCAGTCATCCGACTGAATCCAATCGCATGCCTAGTCGACCGACTGAACACAGTGGCATGGTTCAATCGCATGAATGAACCAGGATGAATTCAACCAAGTTAATTAAGATTGATTTGTCTTGTGTGGATAACTAATGTCTTTGTGTCTTGTGTTGCAGATCGATAGCTGATAGATGGTCTATCAACCCCAAGCACAATATATGTGCTCCTTAGACCACACGACTTGGAATGGGGCCAAGTTTGCAGGGATCATAGATTTTCTTAAGCGATCCAGGATCCACCGGGCTATTTCTACACCATGCACCCCTTACAGGTCTATACAACTGGCCTTCTGGGAGAATGCATCGGTTGATCGATCATGTGAGCCGTACAACATTCGGAGTTCTATCTTTGGGTTTGATATAGAGATCACTCCTATTGACATTCAACGTGTACTGGGGTTGGGAGATGATACAGACCACCTCACCAGACTTCACCCACTGATGGTAAGAGGTTGTTTCATGAGGATTAAGTACTTTGGGGACATAAACGCATGTGTGCTCAACAAGAGCAACCTATGCCCCCAATATAAGTACTTGGCACACGTCATTCTAAAGTGCATAGCTTCATAAAGGGTGGGTTTGATGACCTCTCAGACCAGATACAAAATGCCTACGTGCACTGGTGTGGAACCACCCCTTCAGCTTTTCGAGCATGATCTTCTCTTACCTCATAGAGAACTTGGAGGCGAAGGGCAAAAAGGGTTTCTACATGTACCCTAGGTTCTTACAGATGATTTTTTACAAGAAGCTGCCCTCGCTGCCAAAGGAGAGCCACGACACTGTGCCTTTAGAGATTATAGATGATACAACACTAGGTCATATGAGGGTTTACCGGGGAAAGCAGGACAAGCCCCCAATAAAGAGACTTATAGACCATCTGACCAAGGTGGACTACGTGGCACCGAGGAGGCATAAGTGGCGTCACATAGATAGTGATTCAAAGGTCGAGCAATTACAGCTCCCTGAGGATGACTCCGACGACGACGACAACGGTGTGGTGGAGATGCAGGGCCCACTCAACCAAGGGCCCCCACTGCTGATATAGCATCTCCGACATCTACCCATGATGGAGCAGAGGCTGCAGGATTCCATCAAGACTTCATACCTGATGAGGAGGAGGATACGGACGAGGAGCCTATGACTTGAACGGTGAGCAGCAGGGTCGTTGTCACCGAGAGAGGGCTCCGGGCGGTTGGTGAACGCCCTGGCGGATTGGGAGAGGCTGACATTGATCCTTCTTATCCTCCCGATCAGCCAAGCAGTGTTCCAGGGCGAGCATCCACCTCGAAGTGATCGAGGAAGAAAAGGATGGCTCAGCCCCGCGGGTTAAGGAAGAAGAAGAGAAGGACGATCTTCATAACCACCATCACTACCACCACTGCTATCCCACCTACTACCATCACTCCACCTACATCCATCCATCCACCTACTACCACCACCACTACTATCCCATCTACCACACATACTCCACCACCACCTTCATCTATATTACCCCCATCTTCACCACTACCACCACCACCACCACAACCACCATGCCGAATCATCTACATTCCCTTCCTTCCCATCAGGATCCACTCTACCTCCTAGTGGGGTAGAGGAACAGCTCTCGTCACTTAATCGTATATTGCTGAAGCTATTGGCTGCCGATGACGAGAAGACTGCTCAGATTCAACAGCTAGTAGACCTTACTGCTGCTCAATCTATGCAGATATCTCAGCAGGCACAGTAGATAGAGCAGCAAGCCCAGCTGATGATGCACAGCGCGTAGAGATTTCTCAACTCTGGGAGCAGCATGCTCAAGCAGCTAGAAGGATAGAGGAGTTGGAGACCACCAACAAGACCATCATGTTGCGGCTACAGGGATCAAAGGAAGAGCCCTTAATGGTCAAGGAAAGAGATGGAGATGATGGTGATGATGACAGTGATGAGGACGATGATAATGGTGATGACATTTAGGATGATACAGATGCTGCTAATGATGCTGATGATGTTGATGATGTTGATGATGTGATGATGATGATGAGGATGCATCTGTTGCGGGTGCTACTTCTGCAAACGAACGAGGACCAAAAGGACTCAAGATCAGGGTGCCTCCACATCCGCCCCGGTAGCAGAAGAGCAGAGGATACAAGATAAGAGTAATATTTAGTTATTTACTGTATTCAAATCATATGTATTCGAATATTGTATCTCATTTTTGAAATGAAAGTTTATATTTATTTGTGGTATTTCTATCTGGATTATTAACTAATATTGTTGTGTTACTTGTATATATCAAGCAGATCCAAACTTTCAGAGGGATGAACATGATGTTGCTCCCCTCAAACAGATTAAGACTCAACTCACGATGATTATTGATCTGCAGGGTATTGTTAGGAGATCGGTGATGTACACTCCTGACGAAGGAGAGATTATTCAAAATCTCACTGACGAGCAAATTGCATAAATGTTCAAGCTCAATCCCGATGAGATTGTCAAGGACGCTCCAAATTTTGTAGAAGCAAGTGACGACGAGTTGAACAACATTGATGAGATAGAGATCGAGGACGTCACTGCAGAGCACTATCCTGAGTACACTGATAAAGAGGGAAATGCGGTCCCTAATTTGGGTGACTCCCTGTTCGGTGATACATTTAAGATACTAGATAAGTTGGAGCAAGAGTCTGAGAAGTTTGAAGAACAAGCCCAAGCCTCAAACCCTGATGTTGATATCAGAAAGGCTGAATGGGCTCCTTGTTTTGAGGAGATCCGAGCCCAACGCGCTGCTCCTAAACAGAATGTCTACACCAAGCTCTACAATGTGAAGAAACTTCATAAGGTCTCAGGCAAGATTATTGCGTGGGCACATTTTGATGATCTTAATGTATACGCGGTGAAGAGAGATAAAGGTATTGAGTACTTTAGATTCCCGCATGACCTAAAGTCATTACCTGGTTTTGAGCTCAACCAGCTAGCTAAGCTGAAGTTGTTATATGCTGACCCGAGAAAGATGTCAGGCTGGTTTGAGGCTGCCCTGAAGAAAGAGTACCACACCAGGTGGGTCAACTTCAAACCTCAACAACCTACGAGGTATATCAGAAGTTCTGAAGTTGATCCCATAATTGGAAAGCCAAAGATAATGCTGAAGTGGAGTCCTCCACGAACAATGTCCAAGATCCCTCTACGGGAGATGCCATAGGACTTCACTCCTCACTTCAAATGGTGGTACTATGATTGGAGAACAGGGGAAGCTGTCATAGTTCTGAACAAACAAGGAAGAATGGATACTATCAGGATATTCAACCCGATGTGGCTTACCAACTTGTCAGCTGACGACGTCTACACTCTATACAAGTGACCACTATTCTATGACACGCAGGATATTATACAAGCCTTCCAATTCCAAAATGTGACACGACTCTACTTTGCATTTAAAATACGTGCAGGAGTCACAAGAGAGGAAAAATACAAGAAGTATAAGGAGGTTATGAAGAAGGTAGACGATAGATAGATCTAGGTCCAAGGGGGAGTTTATTGATACATATGTACCTAGATTTGGATCTTAATGTAATATGTCTTCAATGTCTTACACTTATGTAATGCTGGGTACTTAATGAAATGAGAATGTTGGTTGTGATTTATAATGTTTAATATTTCATTAATGAGTTGTGTAACGCATATTGACTAGATTATATAGGTTTGCGATTGTTTGAATTGATATGCATAATGTTATTATAATGAATACATTGAAACTTGGTTAAGTGAAGTTCTCATGCATCCGACTGGACCATGCGCCACAATAGTGGTCATGCGTCCGAATGGCCATGCGACTGAGTGTCCATTCGCCTAATTAGTCCATATGCCTGAACAACTTCATGCGACTGACTTAGTGGCACGACTGAACACTCAGTCATGCGAATGGATCAACCGCATGGCTCAATTGCACCAATGAACCATGCTAGTGGTTCAGTTGCCCGAATGAGCAACCCTAACCTATAAATACCACCTAATTCGTGGAATAACGTAAGCGTTGTACACACTTCGACTCCAAACGTACCTAGTCGTCCAGAGACCTCTAAGATCATACTGCATGTTCATAGATCGCATTAGATTGATTCCTAATCGATTCTTAATGTTAGATTCAATCACATAATTGTTTCTACGTGCGTTCTCACTGATTCGATCGCTAATAAAATAGGATTCCGCACTATTTGGTTCGGTATACACATTAATCTGTTAGTACATCGTCCAGTACACGATCCCTAACAGACTTTCAAGAATTGCAGCCACGATGATTGTCAGTATACTTGTCCACTTAAATCCATACACAAACTTTTGACACAGATTAGTGAAGGTCTAAGGTTTAATTATTTCGACAAGCATTTGTGGATCCCACGCTTATATGGTAATCAACATTCCTCGGGAGATTTTTGAGCGGTCTACGGGTATTTTTGACAAGAAGAAACTATTCTTAGAGCTTTCAAAGAGAAGCCAAGCCACAGGTCAGTGCCATCGCACAACAGAGAGGCAACAAACAATAATGAATTCTAGAATATATAGGTTATGCTTACCCTTAGGTCAATGCCACCGCACAGCAGAGAGGCGCATAACCTATCTTCTTGTTTGAGAAATTTTATTCTTTTTGCACAGATCGCACCAATAACATAGGTTATTAATTTGATTGCTTTTTGCATTTTTCATCATGTGCTTTGCTCATATTTTGGTCATCCACACACATTTGTGACATTTATTTTGCTCGTCACCCCTTATTGGAACTCTGTTGATTGTGTTAACCAGGGATATGATGATAACTCACAGCTTGTTGAACAACTTAGTTTGATCTTGAGATCACCAACGAGGTCTACTTATCTATTGTGTTGAATCTACCGACACATCATCTAATGGTCTAGCACCCTCTAGGTCTACTTTCTCCATGTTACCTTAGTAGCAGGTAGTTTTAGTATCATTTTTCCTTTTATGTTGCTCAGACTTTTCCAACTTATACTTTGAATTTTGCTTCTAATTCAATTTAATCTTTTAAAATCCCAAATGCTTTGTTTCCGTCTACTATCATTTTCCATAGTCATTGAATCGATATTTCAAATACGATCTCATTTCTTTTAGCTTGTCTGTCCTCCTCCCACTTTTTTAACACTAACTTAACTTAACCTATTCTCCCCCTAAAATTCTTAAACCATAAACGATTTGTGTTTTTAGGATTTTAATAGGCGAAAAAAGAAAACCAATAAAATTACTTAAATGAAATAAAATTAAAGAAAATAAAAGAAAAATAACTCGACGCATCGGACTAAACATGTTCACCTTCTGGAATTATATCACTTTTCTTTTTAACGTCATTGACCTCTAACAGATATAGAAAACGTGGTTTATCAAAGGCGTTTGTATAGAGGTCAGGGCTTTGAAAATCTGTATTTATTTTAACAACATTGATTAAGTTCTTTTCAAAACAATCACATATAAAGTGATATTTAATGCCGATGTGTTTGGTCTTAGGATGTTGGACAGGATTTTTGGTAACGGCTACTACAGTAGAATTATCAACAAATATAAGGGTGTTAGAAATTTTCAAATTGTAGTCCCGCATCTACTATTGAATGTAGATGCTTTGAGAGCAGTAGCTTGCCACAACAACATATTCATCTTCACAAGTTGACAGCGCAACTGATGTCTGCTTCTTACACTGCCACGTGACTAATCTTCTCCCAAAATATTAACATCCTGCTGTGGTGGATTTGTAGTTCATCTTGCAGCCACCATAATCTGAGTCACTATACGCGGTAAGCTTGAAATCATCATCATGAGGATACCACAACCCAAGTGTTGGTGTACCCTTCTGTTGGACCAAAAGAACCAATGAGCCGGATCAGAAAAACCTTAAGTCCCACAGACGTCACAACAAGTGCTGAAGACAAAGTCTGAAGACAAGTGCTAAAGACAAAGTCTGAACACAAGTGCTGAAGACAAAGTCTGAAGACAAGTGCTGAAGACAAAGTCTGAAGACAAGTGCTGAAGACAAAGTCTGAAGACAAGTGCTGAAGACAAAGTCTGAAGATAAGTGCTGAAGACAAAGTATGAACACAAGTGCTGAAGACAAAGTCTGAAGACAATTGCTAAAGACAAAGTCTGAACACAAGTGTTGAAGACAAAGTCTGAAGACAAGTGCTGAAGACAGTCTGAACACAAGTGCTGAAGACAAAGTCTGAAGACACAAGTGCTGAAGACAAAGTCTGAAGACACAAGTGCTGAAGACAAAGTCTGAAGACACAAGTGCTGAAGACCAAGTATCAGACGTTGTCACAACAGCTGAAGAGGTCTTCTTCAGTAGTTGTGACGGTTTTCTTTCAGTAGTTTTATGTTTTTCTTTCAGTAGTTTTGTAAAACGATTGAAGAGCTTGTTCTTCAGTCATTGTAGTTTCAATAGTTTCGTAGCAGTAGTTTTATGTTTTGTACTTAGCACTCTGATATGTTCTCAGTAGTTATGAACATTTCAGTAGTTTGTTAAGTTTTAGTTATTTTTGTAATAAATCTGCCAGATGTCACTATCCTGTGATATCAGCAGTGATTGCACTCTATATAAGGAGTGTCAACCTATTTGTAATCAGTGAATGATTGAGCAGAAACATTTGATATTATTGAAACATTCATTTTCACAGAAATCTATTCTCTCTTTACAACCATATTTGTTCTTAAGCATACGAATATCAAATTCTTGCTATAATTTGTCTAATTCTTGTTCTTATTTCGCTGCGTTACACTCTAATCCATCAAACTTGAGATCACTCATCCTGTCAAACGGTATCAGAGCCTGTTCATCATTGATCGATCTAATAATTGATCACTGAAACTGCTATCCAAGATCCAAGTTTGATTGAATTAGCATTTTTGCATGAAACGGTTATAGAGATTGAATTTTCTGTGTTTTTGGTCATCATCCTGAGATTTATTCTTGGTTTTCATTGAGTCTGTTGTGGTCTGTGTAAAATCTTTTAAAAGCTTGAATTAAATTGTATTTGGACCTAAAATGACTACTCCTTCCAATGATCCTCACAATACTGGTTCCTCAACCAAGCCCCCGATGCTAGTTAGGAATGAGTATAACATATGGCAACGACGAATGCTCCATCACCTGTCTGTTAACAGCTCAGGTTATTGGACATCAGTGGTACATGGTCCACACAAGCCTATGGTGAATAACCCGGAAACCAATCAAATGGTTCCGAAGAGGAGGGAGCAATACTCAGATGAGGATAAGAAATTGTTTTAGATTGATGCAAAAGCCCATGGAATTTTGGCCATGGCACTGCCCAATGAATCTATTCTGGGCTAATGCATTATGAAACTGCCCATGACCTCTGGAATGCCTTGAAAGAACAATTTGGAGGAACAGATGAGGTCTTGGCAAATAATAGAGAAATCCTTGCCCAACAATATGAGACATTCTCTCATAGGAAGGGTGAGACACTGACTCAACAGTTTGAGCAGTTCTCTTGTTTGATCTCTGAAT
Source organism: Flaveria trinervia (assembly GCA_025506515.1). NCBI lineage: Eukaryota > Viridiplantae > Streptophyta > Magnoliopsida > Asterales > Asteraceae > Flaveria > Flaveria trinervia. The sequence continues at coordinate 20,206,284 of CM046442.1, read as the reverse complement.
TAAAAATGGTCAAACATGAGTACACAAACAGCCAGATGAATAACAAATTTCTCAGATCATTGCCTGAGAGATGGGACACATATACTATTGTCTGACGCTCCAGTGCAAGTTTGGAAAAACTATCTCTCACCCAACTCCATGGGAAATTTCTCACATTTGAGAGAGAGCTAGAACAGAAACGAAAACTGTCATCATCTGGAAAGCTCACTGATGATTTTGTACCAGGAAACACTGCCTTGGTAAGTCATGAGTCAAAGTATGCAGGATCAGAATGCCACTATGATGAGCATATTGATTTCACCTCAAACAATTCTAATCATGCCTTTGTAAGTGTTGATTGTCATTCTGGTAATAATAGGACAATCTATGCTTTATCATGGATGATTTGAAGGGCATTGCTTATGATGATTTAGAAGAGATGGATATTTTGAGCCAAATGGCCTTGATTAATATCAGATCTCAGAAATTCTACAAGAGAACTGGCAGGAAATTTCCTGGACTCTCTGACAAAACCAAAGTCGGTTTTGACAAGAGCAAGTTGAAGTGTCACAAATGCCACAGGCTTGGACACTTTGCAAGAGAGTGTAGATCAACTGGATCTAACACTTCTGCACCCTTTTTGACTTTTCCAAATAACAATTCACAATTCAAAGGGCAACACTCTGCTGGTTCTAGTCATTCATCACACCCTCACAAATGCCATATCCTTATCCCTGCTATTATATGCCACAGTCAAATCAAGCTCAAGCTCCTATTGTACCACAATCTCATGCTCTACCATAACCTCAACCATCTCCATCTCAATCACAACCTCATCATAGCTTCTTCACACCTGGAGTCGTTGACTGGAATAGCTTACCTGATAACTTGTCTGATCACACTGAGCAATACTATGCTGGTGCTAGTCAACATGGTGGTGAACACCCTTTTGGAAATCTTGCTCTCATGGCCCTGGAGTCTACTGAGGGTTCCTGTTCAAATGCATCATCTTCAAAGGTAACTCAGGTATCTTCAGAGGCTAAAGCCAAGTTACGTTCTGAATCATGCATAGCTGCCGTTGTCTCTATTAGAGAGGCAAATGTAGCATTAATAAATCAAAAACTTGAGCTTGAGAAAACCATTTTCAAAAGAAAAGCTGAGTATGAGTCTGCTCTTAATAGTAAAAGTGATGAGATTTATAAGCTTAAATGCCAATTAAATGATGGAAAGGCCAAGCTAGAGGTTATTCTGGAAGACCATAGGAGTCTCAAAGAAAAACTTGCAGTGACCCAAGTTGAGTGTGAACGCTGGGTCTCATCATGCAAGGGATTTGAAATGCTTCTTAGCAAGCAAACTGCTTCAAATGTGAAGTTTGGCATTGGTTACAACCATACTGCTCCACCAACAGACTTTACTCCTAACTCCATAGTTAAGTCTGAAAGTGAAAGCAATCTCCAAACCACATTATCGTGTGAGTCAGAGAATGAAACCAGTGTTAAGATCTCAACAAATAAATTGTCTGAAGATCTAACTACTAAGACTCATATGAAGCTGAGTACTTCAGATGTTGTTCCTCAATGTACCCCAAGTACTGAAAGAGACCCAACATCTGAAAAGCATTTCAAATCAGTTGAAATACAAGGACTAACAACTGCTGAGGAATCCATCAAACAGTCTATTAGGACGGATGGAAAATAGTTGAATTACCAGTCTTCAGCTGTTACAAATCCTTTAGTACCTAGTACTGATAGGAGGAAAGTACTGAAGATCACACCTTCAGTAGTTTCCACTTCAGCAGTAAAGATGTCCAAGATGAAGAATAAACCATGTGAAATTTGTGGTAAATTCAATCATCTATCTGATGAATGTTGGTACAAAAAGGGTTTAAAGCTCCAAAGGGATGAGCTCATTAAACTAGAAATAAATAAAATGGAAACTGAGTTTAAAACCAAGTTTGTACCACAATCATCTCAACCTGATAAACCCAAGGCCTTACCCAAATCCACTAAGAAGGATACGGTTTATCAGAAGACAGCTGATATTGTTCTTCATGATAAACATAAAACTAAGTCTGTGAAATCTAAGAAGGAGGAACTCATCAAAAACAAGCTCTGGAGTGTCAAATCAGACACAACTTATTATGATGGTTCAGGATCTATTGGGGAGAGTTAACCAACTTGAAGCCACTGTGATCAAACCACTGAAGAGGAATTCCAGGCCCAAATCCATTTCAGCACCATCTCCATCTTCATCAGCTGTTAATCATGAGAAACCAGCTATGGTTAAATCTGTTGATAAAGTCAGTCCCAAAACCAAAAAGGTTTGGGTCTCCAAAGCTAACTAGTTTCTTCTGATTGTGTAGGGTTCTTTAGCATGCCAAAGAAGCATCTGGTATGTGGACAGTGGAGGATCCATGCACATGACTGGGAGCAGCTCTCTTCTTCATGATTACTGTCAGGGAAAGAAGGGATTTGTCTCATTTGGAAATGATGCTAAAGGTTACATCATTGGAAAGGGATTTGTGTCTAATGGAGATATTAGATTTGATGATGTCAACCATGTGGAGAATCTCAAATACAATCTGTTGAGTGTCAGTCAGATGTGTGACAAAGGACATGTTGCTTTTTTCACAAGCCAGAATTGTAGGATTCTGTCTTCCAAGGTTCTAAACCTGATTGAGAAAGTACTGGATGATAATACTCTCCCGAAGGCTAACAGGATAGGAAGAGTACATGCCTTGGATCGGTCAAAGAAAATTGAGTTGAGAGGCCATCCATGCTTGTTCTCCAAGGCCTCTCTCCAAGAATCTAAACTGTGGCATAGAAGGCTGGGTCATGTTAATCTCAAAACATGAATCAGCTGATCCACAAGAGTTTAGTGAGAGGTCTTCCAATAAAGGAGTTCAATTGTGATGAAATCTGCACTGCATGCTTAAAAGGAAAACAACATAAAGTTTCATTCCCAACCATAGAAGAGTCCAAGTCTAATGCCTGCTTACAACTACTGCACATGGATCTTTTTGCCCTGTGAAGGTAATGAGTATGGCAAAGAAGAAATATTGTCTGTTAATTGTGGATGATTACTCTAGATATGTATGGACCTTCTTCTTGCATTCAAAGATGAGGCTGCTCAGTCCATTATGAACTTTGTGTTACACGTTGAGAAGCAGTATTCCCTACCAGTTAAGTGTGTGAGGAGTGACAATGGTACTGAATTCAGAAACCACACTCTTGATTAGTTTTATTTGTCAAAGGGAATCAAGAGGTAGTATAGCATCCCAAGGACTCCAGAGCAAAATGGAGTAGTGGAGAGAAAGAACAGACCCTCATTGAAGCTGCAAGGTCCATGTTGGCTGATTCTGGTCTGCCACTGACCTTTTGGGCTGAAGCTGTCAATACAGCCTGCTATGTACAAATAGAGCCTTAGTAAATCAGAGGTTGATGAAAACTCCTTATGAAGTTTTACATCATTTAGCCCCTTTGATTTCATTCTTTAGAGCATTTGGGTGTCCCTGTTACATTCTCACACAAAGGATCAACTCCAAAAGTTTGATTCTAAGGTGGATGCAGGGTATTTTGTTGGGTATTTATCCACTTGCAAGGCTTATAGAGTATTCAACTGTTGGACAAAGATAGTTGAAGAAACCTTGCATGAGAAGTTCAATGAATCCCCTAAGGATATAATTCCACAAAACCCTGTGGAGTTGTTTGATCTGGACATTCTGCAAAATGTTCCTTATCAACCACCTACTGTTGCAGATCATATGAATCCATCATCTTCTGTAGCTAGTCATTCATCTGGTGTTACTGATGATGATGATGATATCAGTAATCACCTTTTCAAGTTTAGTGATCAACTGCCTGATTCAGCTAGACCTGATGTTCCTGTAGCTTCAGTAGCACAATCCACAACAAATGCTGATGAGATTTCTACAACTTCAACTTCCTTTGAATTACCATCTACTGATTGGTTTCAAGGAAATGCTTCACCATCACCATCTGTTGCTGCTGAGCCTGCTACAAACACTTGCACAGATCTTATTGTGTAACAAGATTTGAAGAATCACCCTATGTCTCAAATCATTGGTGATATCAATGTTGGCATTTCAACAAGAATTCAATTGTCTAATTTCTGCTTCTATGCTCTCTTCATTAGTCAGCAAGAGCCAAAGAACTATCACATTGCTTTAAGGGACAATGGATGGGTTGAAGCCATGCAGCTTGAGCTTCTTCAGTTCAAGAAACAGCAAGTGTGGGAACTGGTTCCTCTACCTCCAGGTAAGTGTGCAATAGGCACTAAATGGGTGTTTAGGAACAAAACTGATGAAAATGGCTTATTGTTAAGAACAAGGCCAGACTGGTTGTACAGGGGTTTTCACAAGAGGAAGGTATTGATTATAATGAAACCTTTGCCCCTATAGCCAGACTGGAAGCAATTCGATTGTTTTTAGCTTATGCTGCTTATCACAACCTTAAAGTTTTTCAAATGGATGTCAAAAGTGCATTTTTGTATGGCAAAATTAAAGAAGGTTTATGTATGTCAACCACCAGGTTTTGAGGACAATAAACATCCTAATTGGGTGTATAAGCTTGATAAGGCTCTCTATGGGTTGAAACAAGCTCCTAGAGCCTGTATGAGACATTATCAAACTTTCTTCTGGAAAATAATTTCACTAGAGGCTCCATAGATAAGACTTTATTCATTAAGAAAGCTGGGCAGCATAATCTACTTGTTCAAATTTATGTAGATGATATTATTTTTGCATCCTCTGATCCACAGTTGTGTGATGCCTTTACAAAGTTGATGCAACAGAAGTTTGAAATGAGTGCCATGGGAGAATTACAGTTCTTTCTGGGTTTGTAAATCAAACAAAAGGCTGATGGAATTTTCATTCATCAGTCCAAATACACAAAAGATCTTTTGGAAAAGTTTAATTTACAAAAGTGTAAGCCCTATTCTACTCCCTTGTGCAACACCACACAACTGGATACAGATCAGAAAGGTAAAATGGTTGATGAAACACTTTACAGATGTATGATTGGGTCCTTGATGTACTTAACAGCTTCTAGACCAGATATTATGTTTGCTACATGTGTTTGTGCTAGATTTCAGGCTGCACCTAAGGAGTCTCATTTGATTGCAGTCAAGAGGATCTTTAGATATTTGCAAGGCACTCCATCTCTAGGTTTATGGTATTCTATTAGACATTCTGGTAAATTAGTTGCTTTTTCTGACAGTGACTATGCAGGGTATAAGTTGACAAGAAAGTCCACTTTTGGAGGATGCCAATTTTTAGGCAACTGCTTGATTTCTTGGCAGAGTAAGAAGCAGACCTCAGTTGCTACATCAACTGCTGAAGCAGAGTACATTGCTGCTGCAAGCTGTACATCTCAGGTACTCTGGCTTCAAAACCAATTATTGGATTATGGCATAACAGAGACTAAGACCCCATTGTTAATGGACAGCTCTTCAGCTCTTTGTATTGTCAAGATCCTGTCCAGCACTCTAGGACTAAACATATTGAAATCAGACACCATTTTATTAGAGATTGTTTTGAAAAAGGTCTGATTGATCCAAAATTTGTTCCTAGTGCTGATGAGCTTGCAGACATTTTCACTAAGCCCTGGATAGCACAACTTTCCAAAACCTAGTGTTAAGGCTTGGTATGCTGCAGCTAGAATAAGTGACAACTACTGGTGATCTCAGGTCACAAGTACTGATGATCATTAGTTTATTATTGTCATATATATAGGTACTGACGTTATTTTCTCTGGAAGTTTTCTTTAAACTACTAGAGCTTAACTTCTCAGTACTCAGGTACTTTATTTGTTAAAACAATTGATGTAGTTACAACAGCTGATGTAGCTACAACTACTGTTGTCAGAAATACAAATACGTACTGATGTCCTATGAAACAGATGAAAACGTTTGATGAGTACGTGTTGAGGACAGTATGAAACAGCTGAAAACCAATGAATTGACGACAACTACTGATGAGCCTTTTTGTCTTCAGTAGTTTCCCAACTGCTGTTTCTTTCTAAACAACTGAAGCAAAACCATGTCTTCAGTAGTTTCTCAACTACTGATGACTAACACCAAGTCTTCAGTTGTTTACAACAACTGATGGTAAAACCAAAGTCTTCAGTAGTTTCCCAACTACTGATGACTAATACCAAGTCCTCAGTTGTTTCATCACCTGAAGTCAAAACTGTCTTCAGTAGTGTTATAACTACTAGACTAAATCTTCAGTAGTTTTTATACTACTGATGACTAAATCTTCAGTAGTTTTATAACTACTGATGACTAAATCTTCAGTAGTTTTATAACTACTGATGACTGAATTAGAGACTTCAGCTGTTTCAACGTCTGACGGTTAAAACAAAGTCTTCAGTTGTTTTATAACAACTGCTGATCACACCAATACGGTCAGTCATTCCAAACCTCTAAAAGCTAATACCACGTCATCAGTAGTTTCAACAACTGATGACTAACACCAAAACCTTCAGTCGTTTTCTAACCCTGCCTTTTAAATACCTTATCCCACCTTTAGAGTTTTTACTTTCTTCTCTTCTCAAACCTAACGTTCAAAAAACTTTGTAACCTCTCTTCATCCATGGCGACCATGCAACTAAAACCCCGACACAACTGTGTCGCACATTTCACAAAATCGCCATACTGGACCAAGTTTCACAACGCCATTGATTTAATGGTTCAGTCACCTTACAAAACGGCCTTTCTGTTAAATCCCACCATATATGCCGAATCTCTTAACCAATTCTGGACAAACATCACTCTTGTCTCTGAGGAGAATGACATAGAGTCTCTTCAATCGTTTGTCCATCGTCAAAAAGTGGTCATTACTCCAGACATTCTTCGCCAAACCCTCAATCTGGATGATGCCACTTTCCCAGCTGGTTATCCAAAGGGCAAAATCGATCAATCATTTGCCCAGCATGGATACCAGGGTAACCTCAGTGCATCTACCATATTGAAGAAACATTTCCAGGATGCCGAATGTCTCATCTTTCACCTGGTAAATGTCGGCCTTGCCCCCAAGACTTCATCATGGGATCAAATTTCCACAAGGTGGCAACAGGTAATGTACTCCATCCTTGAGCAACAACCTTTAAATTTTTCTGAAATACTATTTTAGAGCTCAAGGATATGGCCCAAAAAAACTTGCTAACCGTTGGATATTATATCCTCGGTTCATAATGGCCATAATTGAAAACCAGCTTCAAGCTGAGGGACTTGTTGGCCTGGGAGTCCCTGCTACGGCTGTATTGCCTGAAGTATACTCCCGGCACAACTCTGACCAATCACTAAAAATGGCTGCGAAGCTGCGCAAACCCACGCAGCTGGAACCCACAGCCACCACCTCCAAATCCAAAGTCCCCACCAAACCCACTAAAAAGAAGACAAAAAGGCTACTCAGGGAAATGAGTCCCCTAAGGATACCCCTGCAACACAAACGTATGATATATCCACCGTTATAACCCCCTAGTGGATACAAGGACTTCACCAGCCACAGCCGCTCAGGTTTCCTCTCAAAAGGAGCCTGCAGCAACCAAAGAAGGGGTACCCACTAATCTGGGATCTTCCTCATTTGAGGAGATTGCCATTGAAGAGGACCATTCTCCCCAGGTGCATACTGCTTTTATCCCATCTCCCACTGCAACCGCCCACAAAGTCCTACTCTCATTATTGCAAACGTGCTGACTCAGCTGCATGCCTCTCCTCCTCCCCAACAAACACCAACAATGGGGAAAACCACAACAATTGAGGAAGAGGATCAACATGCTTCTGACAGCCCACAGCACGAGGGTTTAACTGTTCTATCTCCTGGTGTGGATATGGAGACTAGAACATCTGGTGAGGTTGCCACCTTTTCTGAATCAGCACATGATCAGACTGAGGCTGGTAACATTGCTAAGACCTCACCAGAGGCAACAACTGATGAAGGACATCATCCTGAGGCTGGAAGTCCCCAGTTCCAAGAAAAAGGGGCACATGCTAAAACTGGTCTACACCCAGTGCATGTACATCCTGCTCCAAGCAGGAGGTCAGGTGATTCAGCATCTGCTGATGATGACCTGGGCTTCTTTTATGATGTTCTGGCCCAGAACACAATTCTTGAGGAAGAAGCCAGTAGACTACAAAGACTACTTGACCAATTATCTCAAACAACAAGTCCATCTGCCACCAACATAAACCCACAGATGGCACCTTCACCTGAAGGTCTCCCACACACTCAGCCACTCAAAACTTCCAAGCCACTTGCTTCTATTTCTGGCACTGTTTCTCAGGGACAGAACCCCTCTGAGCAAACAGCTGCTATCTTTCAGCAATCCCTACCTCTCATCACCCCAATGATCACAAACATTGTGATCAAAACCATGGATGAGAGGCTTCCCTCAATCATACAACCCCTGGTGGAGGAGATTGTGAGCACAAGGCTTTCTACTAGTCATACCCTTGCAACCAATGCAACCAAAAAGCGGGAGAGTCAGTCAGTGAAAGCAAAGAGGAAGAGCATAGAGGGAAGAAAGAAAAGGAGTCTGAGAAGGAAGAGGAGTTTGTGAAGGGAGCTGACATTGATCAAGTGGGTGAAAGTCATAAAGACTTTCATGTCACATATAAGAAGAGGAAGGTTGAAGGAAAAAAAAAAGAACTCGAACTCGACGAGATGATCAAAATGGCGGATGCTACACACAGTAAATCAATGGACTCCATTATTGATCAACTATATAGACAGGGGTTCGATACTGCACAGCTTGACTCAGAGATTAGGAGACTTGAAGTTGAAGAAATTAACTCAAGATGGGCAAGTTATGATGCATTAAAAAGAGAAAGACTAGAGATCATGATCAGATTCATTGCAAAGTACCTTGGGAGATCAATGATCGAGATTAAGTCATGGACCAGGGACAGTATAGTGGCAATAACCACCAAGATCTGTTCGTCTGAAGCATACACTAAGGGATTGGTGATTGAAGCACTAAATGAGGCAGGTGCTGGGACAGAAAGGAACTAGCAAAACACTCAAAAGCCTCACTCACTACAAGAATGCTTGAACAACCTGCAAAACCTCCCAATTCAAAATCACCACTACCACAACCCACTAAACCAACTCCTTTACCCTCAAAACCAACAGCCAATTATGCACCCAAGAAGAAGAAGAGAAGGGTGTTGAGGCTAGAAGAAGAAGAAGAGGATAATGAGGAAGAAGATAGGCTGCCTCTTTATGCAGTCCTAACTTTGCCTAAAGCCAAACCTATGCCCATCACTCCCACCTCACAAATGGAAGCTGTGAGAGTAAAGATAGAAGAAGAACAACATCAAAAGCTTCATGATGATGAGATGCTGAAAAGCATAGACAAAACTTATGCTGCTTCTTCATCAATAATCAGTATGAAGAAGGAAGCTCTGAGATTATACACCCTTGCTAACACATTTCAATATCAAAAGGAAAAGGTGAGAATATGGCCTGAGCCTAGGGTGGCTCACAGAATTGTAAAGAAAGACATTCCTTCGAGATACAAGGGCCAAGTAAAAAGGATCGTAGATGAAGAGATCACAGTGGTCCTTGTAGTATCACCCTGGGAAATTGTAGAAGATTTCAAGAAGGCCTATGAAACTAAACAGCCACCCCAAAAGATGTTAGAGAACAGAGTAATTAAAAAGGGGTTAGTCTACAAGAGGCTTGAGAACTTCAAACAAAATGAGCTCAGTCTGTTACTTGAAGGGACTCACCCAGATGAGTTTGCATACAGACAGATCACAACAGTTGAGCTCAAAGATGGCAAACAGGCTAAGTACATTTCCGAGTTGTATGGGCGTGAAGGATTGTTTGATGGTGGAGCTGAAAATCTTACGATGGAAGAACAAATTATGTTTCTCAGAGCATACACCAGAGAATCCTACAGGCTTATACATGGGAAGTAGATTTCATGGATAGGACCAAAGCCCTGTGTCCAGTTCCCCAAAGTTAGGGCTCTTATCCATACTATGCCAACCAAATTTCAGAAATCTATTCCTAGGCCAGTGCTTAATTGGGTCATCTTCTTAGCTGATCAAGAAGGAAAAAGACCAATCTTATTGCCAACAATAAGTGGGACCTCAATAAAGTTAAGGTTTTGGCTGCATTGGTTCAGGGGGAGTTTGTTGGACCAAAAGAACCAATGAGCCGGATCAGAAAAACCTTAAGTCCCACAGACGTCACAACAAGTGCTGAAGACAAAGTCTGAAGACAAGTGCTGAAGACAAAGTCTGAAGACAAGTGCTGAAGACAAAGTCTGAAGACAAGTGCTGAAGACAAAGTCTGAAGACAAGTGCTAAAGACAAAGTCTGAAGACAAGTGCCGAAGACAAAGTCTGAAGACAAGTGCTGAAGACAAAGTCTAAACACAAGTGCTGAAGACAAGTCTGAAGACAAGTGCTGAAGACAAAGTCTGAACACAAGTGCTGAAGACAAAGTCTGAAGACAAGTGCTGAAGACAGTCTGAACACAAGTGCTGAAGACAAAGTCTGAAGACACAAGTGCTGAAGACAAAGTCTGAAGACACAAGTGCTGAAGACCAAGTATCAGACGTTGTCACAACAGCTGAAGAGGTCTTCTTCAGTAGTTGTGACGGTTTTCTTTCAGTAGTTTTATGTTTTTCTTTTCAGTAGTTTTGTAAAACGACTGAAGAGCTTGTTCTTCAATCGTTGTAGTTTTAGTAGTTTCGTAGCAGTAGTTTTATGTTTTGTACTTAGCACTCTGATATGTTCTCAGTAGTTGTGAACATTTCAGTAGTTTGTTAAGTTTTAGTTATTTTTGTAATAAATCTGCCAGATGTCACTATCTCGTGATATCAGCAGTGATTGCACTCTATATAAGGAGTGTCAACCTATTTGTAATCAGTGAATGATTGAGTAGAAACATTTGATATTATTGAAACATTCATTTTCACAGAAATCTATTCTCTCTTTACAACCGTATTTGTTCTTAAAACATACGAATATCAAATTCTTGCTATAATTTGTCTAATTCTTATTCTTATTCTGCTGCGTTACACTCTAATCCATCAAACTTGAGATCACTGATCCTGTCACCTTCAGATAACGAAATATCCTCTTGACCCCTATAAGATGGTTAACTTTTGGTTTCGCCTGATATCTTGAACACATACATGATATTAGGTGTTGAGGCAGTGAGGTATATGAGGGATCCAATCATCCCTCGGTACATGGTGGCATCAACCAGATCACCATTTTTGTCGGGTGCTACATCATGGTTTGTAGCAAGTGGAGTCCGAGCTGCGGAAGCATTTTCCATGTCAAACCGACTGAGAATATCCCCTACATACTTTTTTTGATGTAGAAATATCCCTTTTGGTGTTTGATCCACCTATAACCCGAGAAAGAACTTCATCTCTCCCATGGCACTCATTTCAAATTCTGCCTTCATTGCTGCTTAAATTTTTTTACATAAGTCTTCGTTCTTGGAACCGAAAATTATGTCATCAACGTAAATTTGAACAAGAAGCAGATCACCATCCTTTTCTTTGATGAACAATGTACATTCAATTACACCTCTGTGAAATCCGTGTTTCACAGGCGAGTTGAGAGTTTTTCATACCATGCTCTTAGGGCTTGGTGAAGCCCATAGAGAGCCTTACCCAGTTTGTAAACTCTGTCCTGATGATATGGATCCTCAAATCCTTCGGGTTGACTGACATACACTGTTTCCTGGATATCACCATGAAGAAATAAACTCTTTACATCCAATTGATAGACTTTAATCTTCATGTAAGAGGCATAGGCTAAGAAGACATGGATGGGTTCCATTCTCACCACAGGTGCAAATACTTCATTGTAATCAATTCCCTCGACTTTTTGAAATCCTTGAACTACAATTGAGCCTTGTTCCTGATGATGATACCTTGGTCATCTTTCTTACATTCCAAGACCCACTTGGTGCCAATGACCTTAGCACCTTTAGGTCTATCTACCAGTCTCCATACACCTAACTTCTTGACTGAAGAAGTTCTTCTTGCATGGAACTCACCTATGCCTCATCGTTTAGGGCTTCACTAACGTATTTTGGCTCGAACTAAGACACAAAACAGCGGTATGCACCATCGTGAAAATACCCTTTTTCCATTACAGAGGCGTAATCATCTTAATACAATCGATTTCTTGTCTGTACTCCTGATCTGACATCCCCAATGACATTGTCCAGAGGATGATACACATTTAGGCATGATCCAGGAGTGTTGGGAACAATTACCTCAGAATCAAGATTATGAACGTTTGGTTCCGTATCTGAGGCAGTAGGAGTGTGAGGTTCCGAAGAGTCAGAGACATCAATGTCAGATGCTTGTGGACTTGCGGTAGTTGGAACCTGTTGCCCTTGATTGTTCTGATCATTCTCCATGACTTCATCATTAGAGGAGGAGTCACTAACCTTGAGTGCTCCCGCTGAATGGTTAAACGATTCACCTTGTGAATCCGATGATGTTGAGTCTGGTGAAGGTGTGTTTAAGACATCATACATCATTTTGGCTGGTAACTCATCGTCAGAAGTGGAGAGAGGATTGTTGAAGGACTTGAAGAATCCATCATAGTCGAAAAAGAATGTGGGTCCTTTTCCAGCAGAAGGAGTGGTGTATCTCTAAACATCAACATTACACCACACCTCTACTTGACCCGTTTAGTTGTTGTAAACTTTCTTATTAGGTATGTTGTATCCTAGAAAAATGCCCTCTTTAGCCTTTTCGCTAAACTTTCCTTCCTGAGTTTTCTTCAGCAACGTACATGGTGCTCCAAACAGTTCGAGATACTCCAGATTTGGTATACGTCATTGAAATAACTCGTAACACGTCTTGCCATGACTTTTTACCACCAGAACTCGATTTAACATGTAACACGCATTGGCAACTACCTCATTCCAAAACTGGATAGGCAGTTTCGAGTCTACTAGCATTGTGCGTGCTGTTTCTATTAAGTTTTGATTCTTTCTCTCAGCAAGTCCGTTCATCTGAGGAGTGTAGCCAGAAGTGAACAGGTGCACAATTCCTTTTTCTTTGCAAAAAGCATCCATCCATTGGTTCTTGAACTCGGTTTCGTTTTCTGAGCGTACTTGTCTCACCTTCAGCTTGTAGAGAGACTCTAGTGTAGTTACCAATTCTTTGAGTCACTCAAATGCTTCTGATTTTGATTTCAGAAACATCACCCAAGAGAATCTTGAGTAGTCATCTGTAACTACATAGCAATACAAGTCGCCTGCGATGCTTCTTGTACTGACGGGACCAAACAGATCCATGTGGAGAAGCTCAAGAGGAAGTTCTATAGAATTAACTTTTTGCCTTATGAGACTTCTTAGTCTGTTTTCCTTTTTTGTAGGTGATCCAAAAATCCAGGAGTTGGAAGTTCTTGACATTGACTCCTCTCACTAGATCATTCTGGATCAAGTGGTTCATCTTCCGTGGATTGATGTGCCCCATTTTCCTATGCCAGGAGATGGAATCCTTCTCAGTAGCTTTTGACAAGAAGCACTGAACTTGATGATCCGTTGTGGAGGCCTTTGATAGATCCAAGACGTAAAGGTCATTATATCTAGAGGCTAACATTAATACTTGTTCCTCTGGAATCACATAGTCCTTTTTCTTGACATAGCACTTCTTATTGTCGAAGAATACCTTAAATTCCTTGTCACATATTTGGGAAATAGAAAGTAAATTATTTTGAATTTGTAGAACATAGTTTACCTTGTCGAACTTCACTTTCTGATTCCCCACTTCCCCTTGAGCTTTGATGTACCCTCCTTTGTTTCCAGCAAATGAAACATGACCCCATTTGATTTGTTTGATGTTTGATAGGAGTGCCTGGTTTCCAGTCATGTCCCTTAATGCTTCGCTATCTACAATCCAAGTGTTTGTTTCAGCACTATAGCGAACACCCTGCACAGTCAGTTGAAAACATTAGTTAACGTTAAGGACCCAAGCCTTAACTGGCTTGGGTGACCCAGAGGCATCACACATCATAAATTCCACCCATTATCCATTAAAGCGTGAGTGAAGATCAGTTTTCTTCTTGTTCTCATTTCCAGACATAGACTTTTCTTTCCATAAGCCAGCTTTCTGTAAGGCATGTTTGTGGTAAACAGATGACCGGCTAGTAGGTTGAACTTTAGGTTCACTGACCCTTTTTGGTTGAGTCATGGAGCTTCTTTTGGAAGAGCTCGCTTTAGTGTCATAAAGTTCAACCTTTTTCTTTGGTGTCTGATAATAAGGACAGTAAGACGCGATGTGACCATACTTTCCACAATTGTAGCATGATCTGCTTTCAACTTGACGATTTAGCTGTTTCGGTGGAGAAGTATTCGACTCTTGTGTGACTTTATGCAGTTGGGCTTAGTCACTTCCTCTTTTACTGCTTTAGCTTGTTTAACAAAATTAATTATTTGAAAGTTATTAGCATCTTTACTCTTTAGCTTACCTGGAATTGGACATGATACACGTGATTGGTTAACATGTTTGGTCTGTTTAGGTTCAGAATTAAACTTGGTTGAACCAGACTTTACTTTAAACTTCTCAAATTGTTCATCCAAATTAACAAAAGGCATTTTACCTTTTGATTTTTAAGTGCCATCCTTTTGTTTAGTGACAGATTCATTTGGTTTACATGTAGAATCTGGATCACTTACAAGAGGAGAGGAGACCACATGATCCTTGATTGGATTATTATTTATTGGTTTACTTTTGGCATTCATCAAGGTCTCATGTGGTGGTGGTACCACTTTATATCCCAAACTCTCCCCATTGTTGTGTTCTCGCACTAAGTGTTGGACAATATGAGAAGAACTTGTCTAACTATGCAATTTTTGTTTTAATGAATTTACTTCTACTTCTAAAACTGCTTTTTGTTTCTTAGTGTCCTCTAGGGAGTTTAGATAGAACTTAATGTCATTAGCTTGGTTAAAAGCTACAACTTTAGTTTCCCTAAGTTGTTTATTCAAGAGTTCTATCTTTTCTTTATAGTTGTGCTCATTTTGTTTTAAGACTCTATTTGCTTCAGTGCATAGTTTGAAGTCCTTTACTAAGTTATCATTATGGTCTAATAACCTAGCAACTTTCAAATCAATGCTTTCCCTAAATTTATTACAATCAGAACAAGCATGATTATTGAAAAGTTGAGTAGTGGTACTTACCTGAGAGGGTGAGATTGAATCAGCCATCAAAGCAGTGTCTGACTTTTCTGGTTCTGGTGATTCTAAACTTGTGGAACTTGTCCCTTCTTCAGGCAGGTAATTAACCAAAGTTGCAGTGTCTTCAACATTTGACATCGCGAGTTCCACTGCAATGTCACCTTCGCTTGCTGAGTCGTCATCTAGATCTTCAACACTAGTGATGTTGGATTTTCCCGAAGACACAAACCGAAAGCTCCAATCTTGTCCTTCGTCATCTTGAGCAGTCAAGGCATTAGGATCCTTGCTTGACGAAGTAGGACTGCTTGCGGGTTTATCCGAACGATTAAAGGATGAAAAATGGATTTCCATTTCATGTTTTCTTGGGCTTCACACACTCACGTTTGAAGTACCCCTTTTCCCCACAGTTGATGCATGTAACTTTGGTCTTGTCAAAACCAAAAGTTGTGTCCTTAGTGGCAATCAGATTCTGTCCGGTCTTCTTGACAAACTTCTTAGCTCTCTGAATAGCACTTGCTAAGGCCCACATGATGTCCATTCTTTCTAGCTCTGTCTCGTCTACCTATTCGTAGTCCTCATCTGTCAGATGGTAGTTCCCAATCTTCCTAGCAACTAGTCCGTCATAGGAGTGAACAACTGCTGCTAAGAGATCCATGTGCTCCTTTGCTACCTTCCCTGTAACATACCCGAGACGCTCAGTCTTCAGTCTTGTAGCCTTGGCTTCAGGTGCTATGTATTGAGTACAAGATGACCCTGACGTGTTAGATTCTGAAGTAGTAGCTTGAGATGGACGAGCTGAACTCGACACAAATGCCATTTGAAGTGTTGCTCCAGTCTTTTTGGTTTGAGGAGTTGAGTTGTATAGTGCCGTATTCTGATCATATGACGACTTTTGGGCCCTGTAGTTCATCCTCAACTCTTCCTCTCTCAGCTTCAGAATGAAGTCGTTGATATCTAACATACCCAACAAATCATTCTGTCTGAGGTTGGAGACAAAGGAAACCCACTTCTCTGGAAACTCATCTGCAAAGTTTGAAACTTTTTCTTCCATAGACGTGGTGACTCCATGAGTGTGCAGCTCACTCGTCAAATGGTAGAACCGATCAATGACGTTGTCCAATCTCTCCTTTCCCATTGATGAGAAGTTGTCAAACTCCTTTTTCAACGCTTTAGCCTTTAGAGCGTTTAACGATGCATTTCCCGCATACCTCTTTTCTAATGCATCCCATGGCTTCTTAGCTTGCTTGTTCTCTTAAAATTGATGGAAGATGTCCTTAGGAATTAACTGAGTCAACAACGCATATACTTTCTTCTCTGCATTGTACTTTACCTTTTGGCCGTCAGTCATACCGCTTAAGGTCAGGTTCATTTAAATAAATCTCAAATCTTTTCTTCCATTATGGGTAATCATCTAACGTTATAAGCTTAGGGGGCTTGTTATGATTTCCCACTTCATTTTCTAAAAGCAACAGATTTTGAATCCTAGAGTCCCTTTCGGCGGTGAACGCTGAATATTGATCCTCCATTACTATCAACTTTAAACTTTGGAACAAACTGTTTTACTTGTGCGAATGAAGGTGTGCGATTGGACAACTCGTGCGATTGAACAATGCAAATGGCTCAAACGTGCGAATGAACCAATGCAGATGAATCAATCACAAACCTATATAGTTGGTTCAATATGAGTTAATAAATGATAAACATTAAAACATACACTAAAACATTAAACATTAAGATCAACAACCACATATTATGTTTCATTCAACTCATACGTTTCATTACATTTAGGACATGACAGACATTACATTAAGATCATAAACTAGGTACATATGGATCAACACTTCCCCCAAAATCAATAACACATGCCCAAAGCATGTCCTCCAATGTCTGAATGGTCCTTTTCGGACTGACCATCAGTCTGGGGATGATAAGTCGTGCTGATGTGTAACCTCGTCCCCATAGCATCATGGAATTTTCTTCCAAAATTTGGATGTAAACCGAGTGTCACGATTAGACACAATAGACACATGCAAACCATGATGATTTACAATTTCTTCGATAAACAAATCAGCCAACCTCTCAGATGAATATGTCTCGTGGATTGGTAGGAAGTGAGCACTCTTCGTTAAACGATCAACAATCACCCATATAACATCATACCCTTTCGGAGTACGACACAGCTTCGTAATAAAATCCATGGTGATGTGTTCCCACTTCCATTCTGGTATATCCAAAGGTTGGATCTTCCCATACGGCTTTTGATGCTCGACCTTCACCTGTAGACAAGTAAGACACTTACTCACATACTCCATTACGTCCCGTTTCATACCCGGCCACCAATAATCCTTCTTCATGTCTTGATACATCTTTGTGGCACCTGGATGAATGGAGTATGGTGTCTTGTGAGCTTCATCTAAAATCTTCACCCATAGATCCCCAAAACAAGGAATCCACACCCGTCTAAATCGGATTCTAACACCAAGGTGTTTTCACCCAATTTCCTAACCACACCTCTAATTCTTTCAGAGTTAAGATGATCTTCTTTCAATGCATCATCAGTGTGAACTAGAGGAGGTTGCTGAGAATGCACAGTTGCAATTAAGGATGGTGAGTCCTCAATGTCCATTCTCTCAGAGGAACTCCCAGGTTCTGTGGCTGTATGGACTTTCTCCCCCTTTTTGGTAGCATCACCCATTTGCATAGGTGAGCTGGAGGATAGATCAATCACATCCACATGTTCTTATGTTCCTGGTTGAGCTCTCCTTAAGGGTCTCCCAGCTAGTTTGTCCTTAAGATATGAAATCTCAAGTTGTTGATCATTGATCCTATTGTTTAAGGTAGTCACCTCAGATTCAAGGTGACTGACCTTTGAGACTAAATAGGTGCATGTTTTGGATAGTTGTTGCACCTTTAGTCTCAGATCCCCATCATCTTCATCAGAAGAATCACTGGGGTTGGAGAAGATTAGACTAGAGTCCTTTCTCTCATGACCAGTTCTAAGTTCTTGGCTACTGGATTTCCTCTTCTTACTGGCAGTCTCAGTTGAGATGTCAGTAGGCTGAGTTGCCATGGTTGAGGTCTTAATGATGTAATCACTTGCAGAAGTGAGAGCCTCTTCCATATGGACATCCTGAACAAGTTCAGAAGTATCCACCTCAGTTGTAGGTGACTGATGTGGGATAGATGTAGGAGACTCAGGATTATTCATCTCTCTTGGAGTAGGGGAAAAGAAGAGAGACCCATTATACTCACTGAAACCAAGATCTTCATCAGTATAGAAGTCAAGGTTGGGAATTGGTTGGTTGAGATCTATAGGCTGGGGATGGTAACTGTCCCCTGAAGGTTGATCACTTGAGTGTTGAGACTCAGAGTGATGGCTTAAAGCAGTAGGGCTAATGAGCTCATCAGGCTGAGCATGAAAAACCTCAGCATTGATTCTAGAAAAGATGGGAGTCGTCTGCTCCTCAGGAGAAGTGGGAGCTCCAGTATCCACTTCTTCCTGTATGGGTGAGTATATGGGGGCCTCCACAGACTGAATAGTCTGAGCAGGGGTTCGTTTGGATTTTCTTTGGTAGGTGATGGAGATTTGAGGCTGTGTAGGTGGTTGGAAAGTAGCAGGTGTGGGTTCAACACTAGCTTGTGCTGCTAGGTTGTCACCTTGAGCAATGAGCTCTAACATTTTTGGGACTAGGGCTGTTTCTACCCCAGAAAATCCAACAGTGGACTTTCTCAATGTTTTAAAGATGCCGGGCTTCATCTATCCCAATTTAAGAATGTTACCTGTTTCCCTTAACTGTGAGCCCAGTTCATAATTATGAATGTACTGGACATATCTAGGAAACATGTAATATTCTAAGGAGTCTAAATTAGCAAGCAAATTTGTATAAACAAACTGAGAGTACTTGAATTTGACCACGTGAACCATTCCATGGACTATAAAGGAGAGATCTTCAGGAATCTGGTCTCATCCACCATGCTTGTATGATAAGCTGTGAATGACCACATGGAGCAGGAATCTCCATTTGGATGAGACCTTCCCTTTCCTGAAAGTCTTTACAGAACAATCTCCCTCATACCCTATCTGCGCAAAGGAATGATTTACAGATTCCTTTGGGAAGAACACCTCACCTTCTTCATCATCCAGCTGAAGATGTCGGTTGATGATGGCCGGAGTGATGAAGATTGTTCTCCCCTGCACTATGGCAGACAGTGCCTTCTCCCCGTCCATAATGACCTCTTGGCAGGTCTTCCAGAATTCCAGCAACTAATCCTCATAGAGTGGAGGATCAATGGTCAGGGAGGTGAAGTAGTTCGACAGAGACAAGAAATGGCAAATCTCTGAGAAATGAGGAGCTTTCTTAGAGCATAATAGAGCAACTTGATTGTGTTGTCTGTGTAGCTGCATGGTAAACTTGGGATCATTTCTATGAGCATGGTTGGCCATTTTAAGGTAGCTTAAGAACGAAGAAAGAAGAAAGAAGAAAGAAAGAAATTTTAGAGAGGGTTTTTAGGTTTGGAGGAAGAACAAATGATAGAAAGAGGGGGAAACCGTTTGGTTTATATGTGAGAGGGATTTCAGATAAAGTTTAATGAAAGAGAATAAACTTTGAAATCCGAATATCGGTCCCACCTCTGAAAAAGTAGTTTACTTTTTGCTCAAAAAGTAGTTTTCTTGGAAGTCAAAAAGCTTCCGAAGGTTAATTATCTTTGGAAGTTTTAATGAATAAGCTTCCGAAGGTAAAATGACTTCGGAAGAATTTCCTGAGAGTATTTGATGATTTTGCTTCGGAAGAGAAAATTAAGACTTGAATGCTTTGTATAGAGATCAACAAAACATCCGAGAGTTAATATTTGCTTCGGAAGAAAAAGGTCCTCGAAAATAAGTAAGTGTCTAAGATAACTATTTAAGCTTCGGAAGATAAAATTGAAATTTCTTCCGAAGGTAAATTTCTTAGACAGTTAAATATTTTGAAGGTATAATTTTCTTCCGAAGTTAAAATGTATAACTTCCGAAGTAAAAAATCATCAGTTAATATGAGGAAAGTCTTCATAAAGAGAGTTTTTAATCCAAGAGAAACATGAGCTTATGAAGATGATGGACTAGACAACTTAGAACATAGAATTTTTAAGAAATAATAAGAATTAGTTTTAAGAAAAATTACTCAAGGTTGATCATCCCAATAGCTGATATTAGATATTTAAATCTTTGTTCATCAAAAGCTTTTGTAAACAAATCAGCATATTGTTCATTTGTGTGAACCTTGACTAGTTTAATTAATCCTTTTTCATAATTATCTCTTATTAGATGATACCTGATATTGATGTGCTTTGTCCTTGAGTGCTGCACAGGGTTCTCTGTAATTGAGATAGCACTGTTGTTGTCTATGTGGATTGGAGTCTCCTTAAAATTTAACCCATAGTCTAGCATTTGATTCTGAATCCAAAGCACTTGAGCACAGCAGCTAGCGGCAGCAATGTATTCAGCTTCAGCAGTTGATGCAGAGACACAGGATTGTTTCTTGCATTGCCATGAGACAACCCTTCCACCAAGAAATTGACATCCCCCAGATGTAGACTTTGCAGTCATATTGCAACCACCATAATCACTATCTGTATAAGCATACAAATTGAACTCAGAATTCTTGGGATACCATAGACCAAGTGTTGATGCACCTTTGAGGTATCTTAGAATCCTTTTGACAGTGATAAGATGAGACATCTTAGGGTTGGCTTGATATCTTGCACAGATGCATGTAGCAAACATGATATCAGGCCTACTAGCAGTAAGATACATAAGAGACCCAATCATAGCCCTGTATAAGTGTTCATCTACACACTCCCCCTCAAGATCAGGACCAAGGGAGTGGTTTCTGGCTATGGGTGTCTTAGCAATCTTACAGTCAGTCATATTGAACCTTTTCAGTATATCTTGAACATACTTTGACTGACTTATGAAGATGCCATCTTCAACTTTCTTCACTTGAATTCCCATAAAGAAATTGAGTTCCCCCATGGCACTCATTTCAAATCTGTCTTTCATCAGCTTCTCAAAGTCTTTGCACAGCTTTGGATTAGTTGAACCAAAGATGATGTCATCCATATATACTTGAACTAGCAATATGTCTTTTCCTTGTCCTTTGATGAAGAGAGTTCCATTTATAGTACCTCTCCTCTATCCATGTTTATAGAGATACTCAGACAGTGTCTCATACCACTTCCTGGGTGCCTGATGCAGCCCATATAGAGCTTTGTCAAGCTTGCAGACATAATCAGGATGATCAGGATCTACAAAACCAAGTGGCTGTTTGATATAAACCTCTTTATCTATCACTCCATATAAGAAGGCACATTTCAGATCAAGTTGAAAGACCTTGAATTTCTTGGATGCAGCAAATGCCAGGAATATCCTAACAGCTTCTAATCTTGCCACTGGAGCAAACACATTAGTGTAGTCAATCCCTTCTTCTTTTGTGTATCCTTGAACAACCAGTCTAGCTTTATTCTTGATGATGATACCTCTATCATCTTTCTTATTCCTAAACACCCATTTGGTTCCTATGGTAGTCTTCGCAAAAGGAGGAGGACAAAGGTTCCATACTTTCTGTCTTTTGAATTGAAGCAGCTCTTGTTGCATGGCTTCAACCCAACTTCCATCCTTTAGAGCATCCTCAACTTTCTTTGGCTCTATCTGGGATAGAAAACAAGAGTGAAGACAAACATTTGCTTCATGGGTTTGTCCTCTTGTCTTTACCCTAGAGACAACATCTCCAATGATGTTTGTGGTAGGATGAGACTTGTGGATCCTAAGCTGAGGAATCACAGCAAGTTGTTGAGAAATATCTAAATTAGAAAAATTTAGATCTGGCATAGATGTTTCTCCCACCACATCAGCACACTTTGCAAGTGAAACTTGATCCAAGCAGTGTGTGACATCATTGATGTTCTCATCTATGGTGTGATTAGTGGCATCAAGAAATCCTTGGTCACTGTCACCATCACCATTGTTGCCTTCCATAGTTGAGGTGTCTTATCTGGTTGTAGAGCCTCTGAGCTGGAATTTGAAGGCATACCAGATGTATCAGCTGAATTCGTCATTGTTGTGCTGATAGAAACCTCATTTGCAAAAGTAGTTCCAACTGGAGCTGAAGATGTATGACTTGAAGGTCTTCCTAGCTCAAATCTTGGGTCAGGATCACCTGTATTTAAATTTTTTGTAGATCCTGAAACATTCTCACAAGATTTATGAAAACAGTTGGTAACTAAATCAAGATCAAATAGCCAATCTGGACAAGAACCAGCAACACATGGTGTGTGTTCATTGAAAGTCACATTGGCTGACTTCTCAACTATTCTAGTTCTGAGATTGTACACTCTATAACCCTTAGCTTGGGAAGAGTATCCAATAAAGTGTCCATCATTTGATTTCTCAGCAAACTTGGCAATTTGATCTTTGGTATTCAATATGGTGCAAGGACATCCAAATGACCTGAGGAAACCAATGAAAGGTTTTCTCTTGTGCCAAAGTTCATAAGGAGTCTTCCCATGAGTCTTAACTACTAAAACTATGTTCTGCACATAGCAGGCAGTGTTGACTGCCTCTGCCCAGAAGGTGATGGGCAGTTTAGAGTCAGATAGCATGGTTCTTGCAGCTTCAATCAGTGTCTTGTTTCTCCTCTCAGCAACAACATTTTGTTGAGGAGTCCTGGGAGCACTAAATTGTCTTGCAATACCCTTATCATCACAAAATGTATCAAGGGTTTGATTCTTGAATTCTGTTCCTTTATCACATCTTATGATTTTGACCTTGTGATCAGAATGATTCTCAATCTTTAAGATGAAATTCTTCAGAATCTCAGGAGTCTCATCCTTAGTTCTAAGGAAAAAGACCCTAGTGAATCTTGTAATATCATCTGTGATCACTAGACAGTATGAGGTCCTTCCTAAACTCATTACACTGGTGGGGCCAAAGAGATCCATATGTAACAAGTGTAGGGGTGTAGTGATGGAGTTCATTTCCTTAGGCTTATGAGATACCTTATGTTGCTTCCCTTTTAGGCATGCAACATAGTGATCATCACTTGTAAACTCTTTCTTT
The DNA here is from genome assembly GCA_025506515.1 of Flaveria trinervia. Taxonomy (NCBI): domain Eukaryota; kingdom Viridiplantae; phylum Streptophyta; class Magnoliopsida; order Asterales; family Asteraceae; genus Flaveria; species Flaveria trinervia. Next base: position 20,183,021 of record CM046442.1, on the reverse strand, counting down.
GGCATTCCAGTTACCAGATCATGCTTAATCAATTTATTCATGTTCTTAAAGTTTACATGGCACATTGTTTTATGCCATAGGAAAGATTAATCACTATTGGCTTTAGATAGAAAGCATGAAACTTCTCCGGAGGGAGAGGTTTCTTGCAAATCCATCTTGTACATGTTTCCTTTCCTGGGGGCTCTAAGCAGGATATGCTAATGAGGAATGACCACAACAGGCTTAAGAACAATGCACTCATGCTCAGTAAAGAGCATGTTATGACTTTGATCACAAAATTGAGATACACTTAGAAGATTGTATCCAAGCTCCTTAAGAAAGTTTACCTTTTCAATGTTGAGCTTACCATTTGTGACCTTGCCCCTTCCAGAAATGTAACCACCTTCATCTCCTCCAAAAGCAACAGGTCCTCCATCAATCCTTTCAAAGTTCTGGAGTAGTGACCTATTACCAGTCATGTGCCTGGAGCAGCCACTGTCTATGATCCAAACATTTCTGTTTGTCTTCAGCTGTCCCTGCACAAAAGAGAATGATTAGTTACATCTGGAAACCAAATCCTTGCTTGTCTTGGGCTCACATGCAGAAGGTAAATTAACAGTAATAGATCCTATGGTTGTACTAAGAGGATCTTGAGCTGTTGTTGATGGAGAAATCTCAGTCACTTGGTCTTTCTTAAACGTCCACACCACCTTTGGAGTCTTGGACTTGACCATCAAAACTTTAGAACCTTTTGGAGTTTCAGAATTTTTGATGACTGAACCTTCGGAAGATTCTACAAACACTGCAGCAGACTTTAGTGCTTCGGAAGAACTCCTTTCTTCTGAGACCAAATGTTCTTCCGAAGAGAATTTTCCATTTCCCTTCTTTTTAGATTTGAGACTTCCAAAGGAAACTGGTTTTCCTTCCGAAGCCTGAATCTTCTTGGAACTTTTTGAAGCCTTTGTTTTGGCCATGTGGACAGTACCTTTAGGATTGAAGGGACAATCCTTTGCAATGTGAGTGATGCTGTCACACATAACACAATTCATCTTCTTCTTCATAAGAGCCTTGTCTAGAGAGTAAGACTGCCTTTGGTCACTTCCCTTCTCCACCTTCATCTTTGCAGATGCTGAAACAGTACTCTTGGGCTGAGAACTGTGCTTGGAGTTTGATGGACCAGGTTGTGCAGTAGTGGTACACAGCAGATCAGTCTTCTTCTTGCTGCTGAGATGAGTTGAGCAAGAACCAGAACTCTTAGCAGAGTTTTGGTTGATGCCTTCAGTCCCTACCACTTTAAACCCTGCAGAAATAAAAACTTGTTTCTGCTTAGAGTCAAAAGTAGCCTTGATCTCTTGAGCCTTCCTTGCCTTCCTTTTGTTCTTTCTGATCAAGTTCTTTCTCATGGACTTGGCCATCACAGTTTTCACTTTCTCCTCAGAAGGATAGTGGCCCTTCTTGGAATCCTCCTCTTCACTCTTAGTAGAAGGATTCTTCACTATCTCTTCTTCATCCTCCTCACTCATAGGATCTATGAGAGGAAGCTCATCTTCACAAGTTCCACACCTAGGAGATCTTACTGACAAGATTGTGTGTGGAGGAGCTATCTTATTGGATCCCAGTCCCTGTCTATTTTGATAGCACACTTTGTTGTGTAGGGATGAGAATATCATGTTCTTGAAGGTCTCTTCTTCAAGAACACTCTTTTCTGCCCTGGCTTTGCTGATCACAAGCTCAGCCTGGCACTTAGTTAACTTAGCTATAAGATCTTTAATTTGAGTCCTCAAATCTGTGTGGTCATGTTTTAGAACTGAAATTGTTTTCTCTAAGTCCTCTATTTTCAACTTATAATCATTTTTAGTCTTTTTAAAATCAGATTTTAAAATGTTTAAAGACTCAATATCAGATCTCAGTTCCAAGTTATAGGACCTGTACCTGTTAACTTTAGCAATGCATTTAGGAGTGCAGAGATGTTCCAATACCTTGGCTTCATCATGATCTGCCATCAATGCTTGGTTTGGAGAAGCATCTTCCACCTGAAAACTCCAATCAAAGCCTCCTTCCTCAATAGCAACAGCAGCTTGCTGCTTTGACTTCTCATTATGGAGAACTTTGTCAGTGTAGTTTGGTCTGGGTTGTGTTTGGCCATCATTGGTTCTAGGTGCCTTACACTCTCTGGCAAAGTGGCCCATCAAGTTAGAGTTGTAACACTTGACTTTGCCTTTGTCCAGTCCAAACTTTCCACCGGTTGCATTTCTTGGAAACTTCCTTCCAGCTCTCTTGTAAAACTTCTTGGCTCTGTGAGTGAGAAGAGCCATTTGCTGGACTATTTCCATGTACTCCAGATCATCTGGATGGATACAGTCCAAGTCTTCAAGAGTGAAAAGAGAGTTGCCACTGCTTTGATCAGAAGACACAAAAGCTTGAGAAGAGCTTGTCTCTTGGAATAGGCTTCCTTGAGTGTAGTTCTCCTTTGGTGTCATTGGGTTCTATGTTATCCCTTTCAACCACATGTAGGGCTGAACCCATTTGATTGTTGGAGTTGCCAGATGAACCCTGCATGTTCATCTCCATCTGGTAGCCACTGAGAATCCTATATAACTCTGTCAGAGTGAGAGTTTTGAGATTTTCAGTTCTCTTGATCACCACACAGTAGTGTGTCCATTGCCTAGGAAGTGAGGACATGAACTTCCTTACAATGTCTCTATTCTCAAGAGCAACTCCTCCATCCACTAGGGTATCCACAATCTCAACATACCTGAAGTATTGAAGAGTCATGGTCTCATCTGTTTTGAAGGTGAAGTTTTCAAACTGCTGCTTCAGGAGATCCTTCTTATTCTCCTTGGCTTCAGAAGAACCCTTATACATCAGTTTCAGTGCATCCCACAGCTGCTTTGCTGTTTTGCACTTCTTGAAACCTCTGTACACAGAGTTTGGAAGGGCAGTTTGAAGAGCTGTCATGGCTTTCCTGTCTATCTCTACTCTCTTCCTATCTTCATCAGAGTAGTTAGCCACATCCTTGGGGATCATACCAGCACCAGTAGCAGAGGGTGTGCTGGGTATGAAAGGTCCATTCTCGATAGACTCCCACATTCTTGAATCAAGAGACCTGATGAAACCTTCCATTCTTAAACACCAGGTGTCGAACTCATCAAGAGTGATCAGTGGGGACTTGTTCATGGTTCCATTCTCCATATCAGTTTTGGAAATGGCTGCCATTTGAAAAGTTTGGTATTTGTGTGTGTGAGGGATCTTAAGATGGTGAGATCTTATATCAAGAGCCTGAAGGCTCTGATACCAAATGCAGGATCGTTGAAGGCTGTGAGTTACAACACAACAACACAAGGAGGAGATTAACCAAACTTTAATCAAACAGTGAACTGGATTAACCAAGATAAGATACTAAGAACACAAGTAATGTAAGAGATAGAACACAAAGAACACAAGTATATGGTTTTCAAGAATGCGGTATATTGCTTTCTTTATATTCTATTACAAGTGTTACAAAGCATAAAATAAAAGATACAAGAACATGAGATACTTATACTACATCCTACAGCTGGCTATACAATGAAAGCTAGCTGGATACAATTGACTAGACACACATAAAATCAATTGTAAAGTCAAAAGGCAGATTGCCTTTTGACTAGTGACTATGACATGCCATAGCTCACATCCTTATCTATTACAAAAAGGATAAAGTACATAAAGTAGATAGTTACAGACTCAAGACCTCAATGTACAGTTACCAAAAGAATGGACCTTTTCACCAAACCATGTTAGTTGGTGACTTGCAGAGTCGCAGCGGAAAGGTGTCCAGCTTTATGGAATAGTACATCAGATAAAGCATATGTTAAAAGTCTTCGGAAGAAATCTGTCTTCCTGAACCTGAAGCTTCGGAAGACTTTGTCTCTGAGGCTTTGGAAGACTTCATCTTTGGCTTTGGAAGATGTTGGTCTTGGCTTCGGAAGATTTCACACTTAGAGTATTTCTGTTGCACATGTGAAACTTCCGAAGCATTCTACTTCAATGCACTTGTGCAGCATGCAGGAGAGACTATAGATGTTTAGGTTGCATCAGCCTCTTCATTAATCTCTATAGTCTTCATATCTCGTAGCTTCTCTGTTTTCATCATCTAAAAAAGCAGCTACATTGTGTTTTGGCTCAAATTTTAATTTTGTGATCTGCAAAACACAACAAAAGAATTATGAAAACATTGAATATTGATTTAATGAAATTTATTTCTATATATGACTTTTAATTTTTAACCTTTGAATTTGACCTTTTTATTTTTACTTTTAATTTTTACTTATGAATTAAGATTTCAATTTGTATTACTTTCGAATTTGTATTATTTGACTTTTGAAATTTATCTTAATTCATTTTGAATTAATTATTTAACATTTCAATTTTGATTTAATTTTAATTTTTTTTATTTATTTATATATTTATCAAAAACTAACTGTCTTCTTCTTCGACTTATGCAGAGTCGACTGATTTCAAAAAAAATTCACTTTAACATCAAAACAATACATCATCATACTCACAAATGTGTTCTCATCACTAATCCAGTATCAATTTTTGATATAATACTTATTTGATCTGTTTAAACATGGATTATATTGGTTCGAACGCCCAAATAGCATTGAACCGTCTCTTACAAATCACTGATTTAATCCAAAATTTATGTATTTGAATCACAAACTTACGTTTATATATTCAAATGCAATGTATACTCAAATGATTTGATTCGATTTCAGATGAAACACAGATGTAATGATGCTCGACAGTCGCAGTTCAAGGGTTTTGGTTCTGAGAATTTTGAAGAGTGAATGAGAAATACGCATAAGTGTTCAATATATATAAGTGAAATTTTAGGCGAATGAGCCCTGTTTGGACGTATGGTCCCTGTTTGGGCGTATGAAAACCTATAATTCGCTTATTTTGTTAGACGCATGAGCACTGTTGTGCCTTTTAAGTCAGACGCATGAGAACTGTTCAGTCGCATAAGCACTGTTTAGGCGCTTTTGCACTGTTCAGTCGCATGGACTTTGTAAAACGTCTAACACTTGGAAGTTTTGAAACTATGCAGACGCATGAGATATCACATACGTCTAACACACTATTTAGATGCATGGGATTATCACAAACTCCCAACCCTTGTAATTTTCAGATGTATTACAACTGTTTAGACGCATGGGAAACGTCCAACACTTGTATAATCCTGAAAATTTCATCATGCTCCTATTGAGGCGCATGTGCACTGTTTAGGTGCATGAGTTGAATTTCTGATTTAAACACTTGTGATTTCCAATTTCTTCACTTTCACATTTTTTACCATTTAGATCCCCAAATTTTGAACTTTTTGCATTTTGCACTTTCAATTTATAAGATTTTTATTTTTTATTTTTATTTTGTATTTCTTTGTAATTTCTTTTTAAATTTCTTTGGTCCCTTCATTTTAGTCTCATCATAACATCAAATATCATCTAATTTTCAACTTAAAAATCATTTATTTGTAAAGATTATGTATATTCATATTGTAATTGTCAAACACATTCTATTTTCAGTTTACACAAATACTTTGAACATAAAGCATCATCCTTTCAATTCAACATTTCAAATTTTGATTATGATTATTGAATATTTTCTGAGAACAACTCTTTTATTTATTACTCTCCCTAAACTTTTAAGTTTGAAAAACTTATAAGTTTCTTATGAAAGAGAATAAGATCACACATCACATTTAGACATTGCCGTCACACACAAAGACATGCATAAAAGAAAAATGAAAATAGAAGTAAAATCTAATATTAAACATAGAATAAATGTCTACAGAGAGATCATATTAATGAAGATCAGCACATTAAAATAAAATGAATGTGGATAGTCATAGACAATGAATAAATCCTGATCAAGTATGTTCCTCGCCAGTGATATCACAGCAAAGGAGATACAAGATCTAAGGACAAACAATGAGTGATTTTGACACAACTATCAACTCACTTACTTTTCAATTCTTGGATTGATTAGTGTTGATTTAGATATGACATGATGTAAAACATACATAGACTAAGAGAATTCAACTATCATTATGAAATGTAAGAAGAACACATGCTCAACTTATTACCTGAACCATAGATATCATCAGAGTTCATGTTACTTAGTTAATAGAGGATGATCATGGATAACCATTTGATCAGCTCTGACTATTCTTTTGAATAGGTTGTGCACATTGGCATCTTTTTGCATCAAAAAGAGAATCCAGGTCTGTAATGACTTACAACAGAGGATATCTCATACTTCAGGTCTATGATGACTCATAACAGAGAAGTGAAATGATGCTTTGTAACAGATTTCATGATTTCACATAGTTTCAACAGGTGTGAGAGATATATCTTAACAAACATTCATTCTGAAAAGCTAAAGCAACTCAAAAGTACTCAGATGAATACACACAAGCATGTATGTTTAGTTTGATCACAAGAATTTACTTTTCAGCATAATAGTCAGATATTAGCTACACATCATATCTGATCATGTCTAGACTTTATGAATGAGTGAAGTATGCAATTGATCTCACTAATGTACTATCATTTCTCACATATTGCAAAACATAATCCTTTCCAAAAAACTATTTTTGTATTTTTGATATATATTTTTGTATTTCATTTTTCTATGAAAAACATAAAATCACACACACACACAAATATAAATAGGCAATTCACAATGAGAGTATCACTTATTATGATCTTTTGATTTAGGGAGATCACATATGATTTATAAGACCAATTGATTCTACTAAGTACTCAAACCATCTGGTAGGAAGGCTTTAGTAAATAGATCTGCCAATTGTTTTTCTGTTGCAATTTGAATCAATATGATTAATCCTTTTTCAGAGTTATCTCTAAGAAAATGAATGATATTGAATTTCGATATGTTTTGTTTTTGAGTGTTGAACAGGATTAGCTGTTATGAACATAGCAGCTGTGTTTCAATATAGATTGGTGTTTTAAGAAAGTTGAATCTATAATCTAGTAATTGATTTTGCAACCAAAGGATTTGAGAACATCCTGCTGATGCAGCAATGTACTCAGCTTCTGTAGTTGAAACAGAGACATTTGTTTGTTTCTTGCATTGCCATGAGACTAATCTGGGACCAAAAATTGACACCCACCCGAAGTAGATTTTCTATCTTGACAACATCCACCATAATCACTATTAGTATATCCATATAATTCAAAGTTTCCCTCGTAAGGATACCAAAGCCCTAAGGCTGGTTTACCTTTGAGATACCTGAATATTCTTTTGACAGCAATTAAGTAGGATTCTTTCAGGTCTGATTGATACCTGGCACATACACAAACAACATACATAATGTCTGGTCTAGATGCAGTAAGATACATCAAAGATCCAATCATTGATGTGTATAATGTTTGGTCAATAGATTTTCCTTTTGGATCAGGTTCAATCTTGGTGTTAACATCTGCTGGAGTTCGTATGGACTGACAGTCTTGCAACTTAAATTTCTTTAAGAGCTTGTTAACAAACTTTTCTTGATTGATGAAGATTCCATCTGTAGTTTGCTTGACTTGAAGTCCAAGAAAGAAGTTAATCTCTCCCATAGAACTCATTTGAAATCGAGATTTCATTATTTTTTCAAATTCATTGCACAATTTTGGACATGTAGAACCAAATATGATATCATCAACATACACTTGTACACATAAAAGATCATTATTGTCCTTCTTTATGAATAAAGTAGGATCAATTTTCCCTCGTGTGTATCCATGTAGGATTAAGTGTTGTGGTAACGTCTCATACCAAATTCTAGGGGTTTGATGAAGTCCATATAAAGCTTTACTCAGTTTATATACTCGATGTGGAAATTGTGCATCCTCAAAGCCTGGAGGTTGCTTCACAAATACATCATCAGTGGACCATATAAAAATGCACCCTTTACATCCATTTGATACACCTTAAATTTCATGAATGAAGCATAAGCCAGAAAAGCTCGAATAGATTCAAGTCTTGCAACTGGTGCAAACACTTCATCATAATCTATACCTTCTTCCTGTGTGTATCCTTGTGCAACAAGTCTTGCTTTGTTTCTTATTACAACACCACGATCATCAGTTTTATTTCTAAATAACCATTTCGTGCCAATTACATTTTCTCCTTCAGGTAGATCCACCAAATTCCACACTTCTTGTTTGCGGAATTGAAGTAATTCTTCTTGCATGGCTTCTATCCAACCATTGTCCATTAATGTTTCGGTAACATTTTTAGGAACAATTTGAGAAAGAAAACAAGAGTATAAGCATACGTTTGCTTCTTCTGATCTACTCCTTGTTGTTCTCTCATACGATGAACCAATAATCTGAGAAATTGGATGATTCTTGTGAATACGAGATGTAGTAATCTCATCACATTGAATATTAACATCCAGATTTGTTTGATTCAAGTTGGAAAACTCATGTATCAAAGTAGAAGAATGTGGATTGAAGTTTGGAACATGAGTAGGTGAATTGACACAGTAATCAAAGTTACCTGTATCAACTACATCACCTGAAATGGATGATGTTCTAGACTCAGGTATCACAAACTCCTACCATCATTAGGAATATTTTGTGATTCTTCCTGATTAATTGACTCTGAATGATCTGAAACTGTATTTTCATGGTTTTGAATTGTTAAATCCTTGACAAATGATAAAAATGGGTAGTCTGAGCTTGAATCATCTGGGTCATCAAATCTGAATCTTCACTGAAAGATCCAAGATCTCCTCTTAAGATATTCTTATTTGTAGAATTAAGACAATTTGGTTGATCAAACAAATTGGATTGAAAAGAGTTTGATAATGAATCTGGATCAAATAACCATGCAGGACCATTTGAAACTTATGGAAAAGAATTTTCCATAAATTTAACATTGAATGTTTCAAGGATTACATTCGTCCTAGAGTTATAGACTCGATAGGCTTTTGAAACTGATGAATATCCAACGAAAAATCCATTATCAGATTTTGCATCAAATTTTCCTATTTGATCACTTGAATTAAGAATCATAACAGGACAACCAAATGATTTTAAAAAGTTTATGTTCGGTTTTCTGCCAAACATTAACTCATATGGAGTTTTCAGTTTATCTTTGACAATTAAAATTCGATTCTAACGAAACACACAGTTGATATTGCTTCATCCCAAAAAGTGATAGGTATTTTTGAATCAGCTAACATAGAACGAGCAACTTCAATCAGTGTTCTATTCTTCCTTTCAGCAACGCCATTTTATTGAGGAGTTCTGGGAGCACTAAACTGATGAGCTATCCCTTTCTGTGCACAAAACATGTCAATGTTAGCACTTTTGAATTCTGTTCCATTATCACTTCTTATAATTTTCACTTTGATGTCTAATTGATTTTCAACTTTAATGATAAATTCTTTTAATAATTCAGCTTTTTTAGATTTGGCATAAAGAAAGAAAACCCATGAAAATCTTTTAAAGTCATCAACGATAACTAAACAATATGATTTTTGTCCAATACTCTTGACGTTTGTTGGTCCAAAAAGGTCCATATGTAACATCTAAAGAGGTTTGGATGTTGAGTTTATAGGCTTGGACTTATAAGACGCTCTGTGTTGCTTTCCCTTCAAACATGCTGAGCAGTGATCATTTGTTGCAAACTTCTTGGATAGAAGTCCAATGACATGATTTCCTGCTACGAGCTGTTCATGTTCTTGAAATTTGAATGACCGAGACGTCTATGTCAAAGCTGGCTTTCATCATTCGATGCTTTAGCAATTAGGCATGTTGTTTCAGTAGAAGGATCAACTTGAGACATATCCAATTTGTATACATCTCTGTCTCTCTCAGCTGTAACAATAACCCAATCTTTGCTTATCTTGAAACCTGGTTTCAAAACATAACATAATGAATTATCAAACATAACAGAATAAGATTTATCACAATTTGAGACATGCTTAACAAATTAAAGTTCAACTGTGAACAAAAGTTGACTTTATCAAAGTTTATTATCCCATTGGATACTGTTCCTTCTCCAGTTATTTTTCCTCCGGCATCACCACCAAAGGCGATGTGAGTTCCATCTTTTGATTTAAAATCTTGTAACAAGGTAGTATTGCCTGTCATGTGCCGACTACCCCACTATCCACATACCATGTATTGATTGGTCTTTTTGGGCGTACCTGCACTACAAGAAATTAAGTTGAAATATCTACCCAAGCCAAAATGGTCTTGGGCTTTCCAAATTTATCAACAATTGTAAATTGTTTATAATGGAGATTATTCAAATCAGGTTTATTTTTGATGAATTTACCAATTTTATTCTGAAAATTGTTTGATTTATTATTGTGAACAATCATACCATTCGATTGATCATCTTTTGAAATGTATTGATGTCTAACATTTTCATTAGTCATCCTTACAGATCTTGGTATAAAGTGTTCTTGCATGTTATGTTTGGAACTCATATAGTTGTTCTTAGGAAAAGATCTCAAACCTACATTAGCTTGATTAATGTCTCTTTGAAATCCATTAGTTTGATTTCTCAAATACTGTGGATTAGCAAATCCTTTGCTCATGTTTGATTTTGCAAAGTTTCTAGTGAGAGATCTATCTCTAAAGTAACAATGTGCAGTGTTGTGAGTCTTTTCATCACAATAAGTACAATATTTGTTATAATAACAATCTGCTATTGAATGATTTCTCATGTCACATATGTGACAGTACTTGTTGAAGTAGCACTCAGCAGTATTGTGATTTTTCATATCACAAATTTCACAGTACTTTTGTGGTGTTAAAAACAACTTTTTGTTAACTTTTGACAATAACATAATGTTTTCTTTTGGTGTCATATAGTTAAACTGTTGTCTTTCATTTTTCACAGTTTGATTTTGTGTCAGATTATTGTTCATTTGTTTAACATGAACTTCCTTCTTGAATGTATTAGAAACAAATCTTTTTGCTACAACGGAAGTCTTTGAATCTGAACTAGATTTCAGATCAGAGTTTGATTTGTTCATAACATTTGCTTTATTATTTGAAAGAGAATTCATATTTAACATACCTGCTGACACAAATTTAATTGGTTTTATTTTTGATGTTTGAATTATTGCTTTAATCAAATTTTCTGAACTTTTGTTTTGTTCAGATGTTGCTTTTGCAGATTTCTTTCTTCTTCATTGATTCTTAGATTTAGAAGAGCTTGGTTTATTATCAGATTGAATATTATGAGAAGAAGATTCTTTTTCTGATTGAAATTGTTTCATGTTGATGGTGTTTGAATCTTCTGTTGTTCCTATCTGTTGTTTATCCTTGTTTTGAACTCTAACTTCTTCTATTACATTATGAATTTGATCAGAAGATATTTTGTTTTGGTTGTTTTGGTTCATATGATTTTATCTTGATTGGATGTCCATTTTTGATTTTTTCTTGATCTTTTTCAACAAACACTTGGACATTTTCTTTTTCTTCTTCTGCATTCTTGGTTTTGATCTGAAAGGCTTTAAACTTTGCTTTATTTTCAGGTGAATGATCATGAGTATTGAAATTCTCTGGTAGTGTGTTTGTGATAGATTCAGGCATAGGTTCATGAGTGAAATCTAATCCTCCTTTTTGTTTATCTTTCCTTTCACTGATTAGTTTTTCTACTATCAGTTTTGAAATTTTTACTTTTGCTAGATCAACTTGAGTAGTAGCATGTGCTATTTTCTCTTGTTCAAGATTCTTGGTCATCTCTTCTAGTTGTTTTGTAACAATTTCTAAATCTTTGATTGTTTTATTCCATGAATTTTGAAGAGAGATAATCTTTTGATCTACAGTTTTATGATCAGATTTAAGTTGATTATGCATAGATTCCTCTTGTTTTAGCTTTTCATAGATTTTGAATGAATAGTTTCTGTAGTGTTCAACATGTTCAAAGCATGATTTGGTTCAAAGCTTTTCTCTTACTTCTGATGGTATTTCAGGAAATTTTGGAAATGTGGTTTCAGATGATGAAGTAGAAGATTTAATCTTTGGTTGATGAGACTGAACCATTAGAGCTACTTCCTCTGTATCCTCTTTAGGATCAGACTTATCACTCCAATCATAGTTATCTTCCTCTTCATCACTTTCCACTTTTGGGTCATTGTATTCTGACCAATCTTCCTCTTGAATTTCTGCAAGAGACAACCTTGATGTTAAGTCATTTGTAAATTGATCTGCATATGCACTCAAATCATTTCCATCTTTTATGTTGACTACTAGTGCTTTCTTTGTTATATCAGATGATTTGGTTTCATCTTTAGGCTCTGACATAGGAAGACTTTGATAAGGCTTTTAAAAGTCTTTTGAGCTTGTTGAAACCTTTGATTATTTGTGCTTGAATGAGCACTTCCTCCATTATTCCTTGGAGCTTTGCATTCTCTTGAAAAGTGACCATAACTGTTGCAGTTGAAACATCTAGCCTTTGACTTGTCAAATCCAACAGTCTTGTTTGCACTAGGCTTGTATTTCTTGTTGACATAAGAATGTTTTTGAGTCCTGTAGGCAATCATCACCATCTGCCAGTTCAGGTCCATCTCTTCAACATCTTCAGGATCCATCTCAAATAAATCCTGTAAAACAAAATCTAGTTGAGTTAAATGGCTACCTTGATATGCTTGAAAGCTGGCCATAAAAGCAGTAAATGCAGTTTTGGACTTTTCATCCTCTAATAGGATGTTAATCATCTTTAACTTTGCTAGATTTAGCAGAGTTAGATGATGAAGAAGTCTCTGTCTGAATATTTGATGATTGTGATTATGGTTTAGGAGGAGATTGAGAATGAGACTGAGTTGTATATGCAGGTGCACTGGTAAATGATGAGTCAGTGAAAAATCCGACTCCTACAAACAAGTCTCCTTCTTCTTCAGGACTTTTCTCACTCTTTGCCATGAATGCATTTTCTATGGTGGTTGCAAGTGAAGCAACAAACTCATATTGAGACTTTGATGCTGCTCTATCATTGTTCCTTGAGCTTTCATCAATCTCCACTGATTCTATTTTTGCAATAAGAAGATCTAGATCCATTGGAAACTTCTGAGTATGCTTTAGTAGTGTTACAGTTGTGTTTCCATGAAGATGGTAAAGCATTGAGTAGTCTGAGATTTAAATCTTCAAGATCAGGTTTGATACCAGCTGTTGACATCTCAGTTATGAGTTGAACAAATCTATTCATCATTTGATTTATTGTCTCTCCAGACAAATGTTGAAATAATTCTAATTGTCTTTTAAGCTTTTGTTTCTTTAAATTTTGAATCTCTTTACCTCCTTCACAAATGATCTTCAATGCTTTATATAGTGTATATCTAGTTTGATATGCATCAAGCCTTATAAGAACTTCCAAAGGTAGTCCTTTACACATCAATGAATAGGCTTTAATATCATTCTTAACTCTTTTCAGATCATCTCCTTGAATATCATCTTCTGGATAAGGTTCTGGAGAATATTTAGTATATACAAATCCTCTGTCTGGTCCATCAGTTATTATAGGAATGTATGGTCCTTTTTCTATAGATTTTTAGAAATCAGTGTCAATGGAATTAAAATGTTGTTTTAGTCTAAGACACCAATTTTTGAAATCAGCTCTATTTTTAAGTTTTGGAACTCTGTTTTCAGAATCTTCTGATTTTACCATTCTTATATTTTTGTTGTTTTCTTATATTTTGAATTTTAAAAAAAATTTGAAAAAGTGTTTCAAAGAATTTTCTTAAAAAAATTCTAAGTATCAAGGTTAAAACGTCTGAATAGTATTCAAACGTCTCAACAGTTGATGCGTCTAAGTTGAGAAACGTCTAATGGAATGCCTTAGAAAATTTTTCCAAGATGACTAAAATTGATGCGTCTGAACAGTTGTAAAACGTCTGAACAGTTGTGATGCGTATACATAGTGTTGATGCGTCTGCACAGTGTTGATGCGTGTTAGGATCAGTGATCTACGTTTGATTGATTAGAGAGTATAGCAGCGGAATTCTAACAATTAATTAGCCAATTCACAAGAGCAAAATGATATTCAATGAAGAACAAAAATGGTTATAGATAGAAAGAATTCTGCAAATAAATTTCATTCAATATTTGCTTTCGTGGTAACGGAATGTCACACTTACAATTAGGTCGACACCTCTTATATAGACAATCTAACAGAATTATTCCAACTGAAACACAACTACTGAAGATGTCAAAACAGCTGACATCTTCTTACAAAAATACTAAGTGTTATCAGTTACTATAACTACTGAAAAACATAAAACTACTGATACTACAACGACTGAAGAACAAGCTCTTCAGTCGTTTTACAAAACTACTGAAAGTAAAACATAAAACTACTGATATCACAACTACTGAAGAAGTACTCTTCAGCTGTTGTGACAAACTACTGAAACTTCAGTACTTGGTCTTCAGACTTGAACTTCAGATGTTTCATCAGCTGATGACTTCAGTAGATATCATCAGCTGATGTCTTCAGTCTTTGTCTTCAGACTTTGTACCCAGTTGTTGATCTTCAGCACTTGTAGACTCTTCAGCTGTTGTACTTCAGTACTTGTGTCTTCAGCTTCAGCACTTGTGTTCTTCAGCTGTTGAAGTATTCAGCACTTTGTCGAACTGCTGATGAAGCCTTCAGCAGTTGTTGTGATATCATGTGGGACTTAGAGGTTTTCTGATCTTGGCTCATTGGTTCTTTTGGTCCAACAAACTCCCCCTGAACCAATGCAGCCAAAACCTATAATTGATGTATTTTCCCACTTATTGTTGGCAAAAAGGTTGGTCTTTTTCCTTCTTGATCAGTAGAGAAGATGACCCATATAAGCACTGGCCTAGGAAGAGATCTCAGAGATTTGTTTGGCAAGGTATGAATGGGAACTATGTTTTGGGGAACTGGACACAGAGTTGTTATCCCATTCATGAGATCTACTTCCCCATTATGAGTCTGTACGACTCTCAAACATAGGCTTCAAGGAGAACAACTTGTTCCTCCCTGTAGAGTTCTTCTACTCCTCCTTCAAAGAAGAACTCTGGACCATAGTACTCAGATAAGTACTTCACAGTCCTGCCATTTTTCAACTCCATAGTAGTTACCTCCCTATAGACAAATTCATGATGAGTGCCCTCAAGGAGTAACTAGAGCTCATTCTTCTTAATGTCTTCAAGCTTCTTATATAATAACCCCTTTTTGATCATCTTGTTTTCCAGTAAGGCTTGAGGGGTCATTTTTGATTGATGAGCCTTCTTGAATTCATCAATTATTTCCCATGGTAAGACTACAATGGCCAACATGATTGTAGAGTCTATTGTTTTTCTAACCTGGCCATTGTATCTGTGTGGAATAGATCTTTTGGGGATTCTAGAACTCACCTTGGGGTCTAGCCATACTCTCACTCTCTCCTTCTGATATTGAAATGTGTGTCTGAGAGTGTACAGCCTCTGAGCATGCCCTTTCATGGCTTGTATAGATGATGACTGAGGAAATTCCTTGTCAACCATCTTCAGTAGTTGCTCATCGTGCTGCTTCTGCTGTTCTTCATCCTCTATCTTGACTCTAACCATTTCCTTTGAGAGTCAGGTGTGATCATGGGTTGACTCCTGGGTTCTGGTAGCCTTAGAACAGCAGAGAGTGGCAGACTATCATCTTCATCCTCTTCTTCTTCATCTTCTTCTATCCTCAGCACCCTTCTCCTCCTTCTAGGTGCATCACTAGATGATGGTTGGGTTGGTAAAGGAATTGGTTTTGAAGATTGAGGATGTTTGGATTTGGGCTTTGAGATTGGTTTGGAGATTTGAGGGGTAGGCTGTTTTTGAGTGGGTGATAGGGAAGGTTGTTCAAGCATTTTGGTTGTGAGTTTGGCCTTTGTAAGTCTTGCAATTTCAAACCTTTTTCCAGCCCCAGCCTCATCAAGTGCTTCAGTGATAATCCCCTTATGAAATTGCTCAGACAGACATATTCTGGTGGCTTTAGCCAGAATACTGTCTCTGGTCCCTGAACGAATCTCCATCAAAGATCTTCCTAAGTATTTGGCAATGAATCGAATCATGATCTCCAATCTCTCTTTCTCCAATACATCATACCAAGCCCATCTGGTTTGAATTTCCTCCACTTCCAACCTCCTGATCTCACTGTCTAGTGTGGCTGTGTCAAAGCCTTGCTTGAAGAGTTGCTCAATGATTTTGTCCATGGATCGGCTGTGTGTGTCATCTGCATCTTTTACCAGCTCTTCCAAGGATTTTTCTTCAGCAGTAGGTTGATCACCAGCACTTTTCTTTCTTTTGTAAGTGATCAGTTGTTGTTGCTTTTCTGTTTCCAACTCCTGGGTTTTCTCTTGTGCCTTCTCATCCTCAGTTCTTTTTCTCTTATTTTCTTTCACTGCAGTACTCTCCCCCTTTTTGGATGCATTGGAGACAGGGGTTTGTACCGTAGAAAGTTTCTTGTGCACATCATCATCAATGAGTGGTTGTAGACTTGAGGAAATCCTCTCATTAATGGCTTTATAAACAATTTCATTGATGATGGGAGTGATGAGAGGTAGGGATTGTTGGAATACAGCAACCATCTGCTCTGGGGGGTTTTGTCCCAGAGAGATAGTGCCAAAAGCAGAAGCTGGAGGCTCAGTGAAGTGAGAGGGTAAAGTGTTTGGGGAACCTTCAAAGGAAGGTGCCATCTGTGGGTTGGTGGGGGCAGATGGACTTTCATCCTGAGACTTCTTGGCAAGCAGTTCTTGAAGTCTGCTTACCTCAGCCTCCAGGATGGTGTTGTGGGCTAGAACGTCATAGAAAAAGCCCAGGTCATCATCAGCAGAAGCTGAATCACCTAACCTCCTTCTGGTAGCAGGATTTACATGCACTGGGTGTAGACTAGTTGTAGCATGTGCCCCTTTTTCTTGGAACTGGGGACTTCCAGCCTCAGGACTATGTCCTTCATCAGCTATTGCCTCTAGTGAGGTCTTAGCAATGTTACCAGCCTCATTCTGATCATGTGCTGATGCAGAAGAGGTGGCAGCCTCACTAGATATTCTAGTCTCCCTATCTACAGCAGGAGATAGAAGTTGTAAACCCCGGTGCTGTGGGTTGTCAGAAACATGGTGATCCTCTTCCTCAATGTCTGTGGTTCTCCCCTTTGTTGGTGGGTGTTGGGGAGGAGGAGAGGCATGCAACTGAGTCAGCACGTTTGCAATAATTATGGTTGGACTTTGGGGGGCGGTTGCATGGGGAGAAGGGGTAGAAGCAGTGTGCACCTGGGGAGGATGGTGCTCTTTAATGGCAATCTCCTCAAGTGAGGAAGATCCCAGATGTGTGGGTACCCCTTGTGTGGTGGCTGCAGGCTCCTTTTGAGTGGAATCCTGAGCAGCTATGGCTGGTAGAGTCTCTGATATTGTTGGGGGGTTTAAGCCAGCAAGTATATCCTACGTTGGTGGTGCAGGAGCATCTTCAGGGGACTCATCTCCCTGAATAGCTGTTTGGGGTTGTTTTGGTTTTGGTTTAGTGGGGACTTTGGTTCTGATGGAGGAAGCTGTGGGTTCCCTGTGCTTGGGCTTTAGCATTCGGGCTGCTTCTTTGAGTGTAAGGTCTGAGTTGTGCCTGGAGTATACCTCAGCCAAAACAGCTGGTGCAGGGACTCCAAGGCCAACAAGGCCATCAGTTTTTAATTCATCTAAAATAATGGCCATCAGAAACCTGGGATATAATGGCCATCGGTTTGCCACAGGTTTCTGAGCCAAGTTCTTTATTTCTAGAAACATGATTTCAAAAAACTTTAGCGGTGGTGTTCTAGAATAGAATACAATACCTGTTTCCATTGGGATGACATTTGATCCCAAGAAGATGTCGTGGAGGCTAAGCAGACCTTTACCATGTGAAAAATGAGTTTCTCAGCGTCATGGAAATGTTTCTTTAGAACGGTTGTAGCTCGAAGATCACCTTCATACCCATGATTGATAAAGGACATATCTGTTATGCCCTTTGGGTATGCAGTCACAACGGTGGAGTCGTGTAAGTGTAATGCCAGACGAATGATGTCAGCGGTAACGACCACTGGTTTCTGGTTGACAAGGGACCGAACAGAGATCTGACCGGTAGACTCATCAGTATGAACAAAAGCATTTGACCAGAATTGACTGAGGGATTCAGGGTAAATGGTTGGATTCAAGAGAAAGGCTGTGCGATATGGGGAATCCACCATTAAGTCAATGGCATTATCATATTTGTTCCAGAAAGCCGACTTTGTAAGGTAAGCAACGCAGTTATGTCATGGTTTCAGACTCATGGTCGCCATGTTTGAGAGAGAGAAGTTCAGAAAATAACAGCTAATGAAACATTTAGAGAAGAGGACGGGTATTTATAGGGTAGGGGTGAGAAAATGACTGAAGGGTTTGGTGTTAGTCATCGGTAGTTTTAAACCGACTGTTGACATGGTATTACCCTTTCAGACGTTGAAACAGCTGAAGTCATGGTTTTAAGCATTAGTAGTTAGAAAACTACTGAAAGCCATGGTTTTGACTTCAGATGATGAAACAACTGAGGACTTGGTGTTTGTCATGAGTAGTTGTGAAACTACTGAAGACAGTGGTTTTGTCATCAGTTGTTGTAAACAGCTGAAGACTTGGTGTTAGTCATCAGTAGTTATAAAACTACTAAAGACATGGTTTTGCTTCAGTTGTTTAGAATGAAACAGCAGTTGTAGAAATAACTGAAGAGAAAGTTCTCTTCAGTAGTTTTCGTTAATTCATAGCCTTTCAGCTGTTTCATACTGTCCTCAACACTTACTCATCAGACTTTGCATCTGCTTTTCAGGTGTTTCATATGACGTCAGTACTTATCTGTTTGTACTGATTTCAGTAGTTGTAACTACATTAGTAGTTGTAACTACATCAGTAGTTTGGAACAGATAAAGTACTTCAGTACTTGTGAGGCATTTAGCCGTCAGTAGTTATAAAAACTACTGAATGTGAAAGGACTCATCAGTACTTATATGTGACATGGTTACCAATGACCACCAGTACTTTTTACTGAAATCATCAGTAGTTGTCACTTATTCTAGCTGCAGCATACCAAGCCTTAACACAAGGTTTTGGAAAGTAGAACTCTCCAAAGGCTTAGTAAAAATATCTGCAAGCTCATCAGCACTAGGCACAAACTTAGGATCAATCAGACCTTTTTCAAAACAATCCCGAATAAAATGATGTCAGATCTCTATATGTTTGGTCCTAGAGTGCTGGACTGGATTTTTGACAATACACAGAGCTGAAGCACTATCCATTAATAATGGAGTCTTAGTCTCTGTAATGCCATAATCCAGAAGTTGGTTCTAAAGCCAGAGTACCTGAGAAGAGCAACTTGCAGCAGCAATGTACTCGCCTCAGCAGTTGATGTAGCAACAGATGTTTGTTTCTTACTCTGCCAAATCAAACAGTTGCCTTGGAATTGACAACCACAGAAGTTGACTTTCTAGTTAACTTGCACCCTGCATAGTCACTATCTGAAAAAGCAACTAATTTGCAAGAGTGTCCAGTGGAATACCATAAACCCAGAGATTGTGTACCTTGCAAATATCTAAAGATTCTTTGACTGCAATCAACTTTAGGAGCAGCCTGAAATCTAGCACAAACACATGTAGCAAACATAATATCTGGTCTAGAAGCTGTTAAATACATCAAGGACCCAATCATACATCTGTAAAGTGTTTCATCAACAGCTTTACCTTTATGATCAGCATCTAGTTGTGTGGTGTTGTACATGGGAGTAGAACAGGGCTTACAGTTTTGTAAATCAAACTTATTCAAAAGATCTTTTGTATATTTTGACTGATGAATAAAGGTTCCATCAGCCTTTTGTTTAATTTGCAAGCCTAGAAAGAACTGTAATTCTCCCATTGCACTCATTTCAAACCTCTTTTTCATTAATATTGTAAAATCATCACACAACTGGGGATCAGAGGATGCAAAAATGATATCATCAACATAAATCTAAACAAGTAGTTTATGCTGATCCACCTTCTTAATAAACAGAGTTTTATCCATGGAGCCTCTAGTGAAATTATTCTTAAGAAGAAAAGTGGAAAGAAAGTGTCATACCAGGCTCTAGGAGCTTGTTTCAACCCATAAAGAGCCTTATCAAGTTTATACACCCATTTAGGATGTTTATTATCCTCAAAACCTGGTGGTGACACACATAAACTTCTTCCTTTATTTTACCATATAAAAATGCACTTTTGACATTCATTTTACCATTAAGATTGTGGAATGCAGCATAGGCTAAAAAAATGATTGCCTCTAGTCTGGCTACAGGGGCAAAGGTTTCATCATAGTCAATACCTTCTTGTGAAACCCCTGAACAACCAGTCTAGCCTTGTTCTTAACAATAAGCCCATTTTCATCAGTTTTATTCCTAAACACCCATTTAGTGCCTATTGCACACTTACCTGGGGAAGAGGAACCAGTTCCACACTTGCTGTTTCTTGAACTGAAGTAGCTCAAGCTGCATGGCTTCAACCATCCATTGTCTCTCAAAGCAACATGGTAGTTCTTGGCTCTAGCTGACTGATGAAGAGAGCATAGAAGCAGAAGTTAGACAATTGACTTCTTGTTGAAACACCAGCATTGATATCACTAATAATCTGAGACATGGGGTGATTCTTCAGTTCTTGATAAACAATGAGATCTGTGCAAGTGTTTGTAGGAACTTCAGCAGCAGCAGATGTTGATGCAGACTCTTGAAACTAGGAATTAGATGGTAACTCAAAAGATGTAGAGGAATCAGAGATCTCATCAGCATTTGTTGTGGATAGAACTGCTGAAGCTACAGGAAAATCAAATTTAGCAGACACAGGCAGTTGGTCACTAAACTGAATAGGTGAGTATTGATATTATCATCATCATCATCAATACCACCAGGTGGAAGACAGGCTGCAGAAGATGATTTATCCACAGGATTTGCAACAGCTGGAGGTTGATAAGGAACATATTGTAGTATGTCCAAATCAAACACCTCCACAGGGTTTTGTGGAATCTTGTCCAAAGGAGATTCATTAAACTTCACATGCAAAGTCTCTTCAACTATCTTTGTTGTACAGTTGAAGACTTTGTATGCCTTGCAAGTAGATGAATAACCAACAAAATACCCTGCATCCACCTTAGGATCAAATTTTTGGAGTTGATCCTCTGTGTTGAGAATAAAACAGGACACCCAAATGCTTTAAAAAATGAAATTAGAGGAGCCAAGTGATGGAGAACTTCATATGGAGTCTTCATCAACCTCTGATTTACTAAGACTCTATTCTGCACATAGCAAGCTGTGTTAACAGCTTCAACCAAAAGGTCAGTGGCAAACTAGAGTCAGCCAGCATGGACCTTGCAGCTTCAATTAGGGTCCTGTTCTTTCTCTCCACTACTCCATTTTGTTCTGGAGTCCTTGGTATGCTAAACTGCCTTTTCATTCCCTTTGAAAGATAGAAGTCATCAAGTGTATGGTTTCTGAACTCAGTTCCATTGTCACTCCTAATACACTTGACTAGAGGGGAATACCGCTTCTCAACATACAACACAAAGTGAATAATCTTCTGAGCAACCTCATCCTTTGAATGTAGAAAGAAAGTCCATACAAATCTGGAGTAATCATCCACAATTACCAGACAGTATTTCTTCTTTGCCATGCTCATTACTCTCACAGGACCAAATACATCCATATGCAGTAATTGCAAGCAGGCAGTGGACTTAGGCTCTTCAATAGGAGGGAATGAGACTTTGTGTTGTTTTCTTTTAAACAAGCAGTGCAGGTTTCATCACAGTGGAACTCCTTTATTGGTAAGCCTCTAACTAAACTATGTGGATTAGCTGATTCATGTTTTTGAAATTAACATGACCCAACTTCTGTGCCACAGTTTAGATTCTTGAGAAGAGGCTTTGGAAAATAGGCAAGGATTGCCTCTGAGATCTATTTTCATGGAAAGATCTAAGGCATACACTCTTCTTTCCCGTTGGCTCTCAGGAGAGTGTGATCATCCAAACCTTATCAATCAAATGCAAAACATTGGATGACAGAATCCTACAGTTCTGACTGGTGAAAAGAGCAACATGGCCTTTATCACACATTTGACTGACACTCAAGAGATTGTACTTGAGATTTTCCACATGATTAACATCATCAAACTTGATTTCTCCATTGGAGACAAAGCCTTCCAATGATGTAACCCCTAGCATCATTGCCAAAAGAAACAACCCCTTCTTTCCTTGAGAGTAGTCATGAAGAAGAGAGCTGTTCCCAGTCATGTGCATAGATCCCCCATTGTCTACATACCAGATGCTACTTTGGCATGTTGGAGAACCCTGCAATAATAAACAATCAGTTAGTTTTGGAGACCCAAACCTTTTTGGTTTTGGGCCTGGTCTCATCAACAGATGGTAAACTAACAGCTTTATTAGAAACAACAGCCTGAGAGGAAGAAGATGGTGAAGAAGAGGAGTCCTTTGGCTTGGACCTTCTTTTCTGTGGTTTCAACATAGCAGCATCTAATTGGTTAACTCTTCCCAATAGCTGTTGAACCATCATAACCAGCTGTGTCTGATTTTGTGATAAAGCTTTCAGCTTATCGGACACATTGCCAGTGGAGTTTGATAAGTTCCTATGTTGCACCTTCTTCTTCTGAGCAATCTCAGCTGTCACCTGTTTAACCCCTTCCTTTTTGGATTCTTTGTGGACTTAAGGGTTATAGAATTTGATGTTGCTAATACAAATGTGGTCTCAAACTCAGTTTTCATTTTAACCATTTCTCTTTAATTTCCTCTTTATGTTTGAGTTTGGAACCCTCTTGTACCAGCAATCATCTGTAAGATGATTGAACAAACCACATACTTCACATGGTTTCTTCTTCATCTTGGGTTGATCATCAACTAGAGGATGAAACAACTGAAGACTTGCTCTTCAGTGCTTTGGAAGCATTGTTTGCTTTCTTGACTTCCTCTTTAGTAGTCTTCAAACTCTTTCTACTGACAGTTTTCTTCTTTTCAGTACTGGCAGTAGTTTAAGTTTGAACTTTAGGTGTTAAATCCTGCTCTCTGTCCTTTCAGGACTTTCAGAATTAACTCCTGAGTTGATCAACTCATTGATCATGTGAGTGTCAGCAGTGGAACCATCAACATCAGCTGATAGGTTCTGAGAGGGCTTGGTGTTGACTTCTACTTCTGATAGTGCTGAATCAGAAAGTAGATCACATGATGAAATGGATTGGTTATTACTCTCACCATCAGATTCTACCTCTGCTCTGGGAGTAAAATCTGTATGTGGAGCAGTGTGATTGTAACCAATGCCAAACTTCACATTGGAAGAAGATTGCTTACTAAGAAGCATTTCAAAACCTTTGCATGATTGTACCCATCTATCACACTCTACCTGGGTGACTGCAAGGGTTTCCTTGAGATCTTTATACTTCTCTAGAAGTATCTCTTCCCTAGCCTTATTATCAGTTATTTGGCATTTAAGTTTGTAAATCTCATCATTCTTATCATTAAGCACAGACTCAAATTCAGTTTTGCTTTTGGAAATTATTTGTTCTAGCTCAATGTTCTTGTTGATTAAAGCTACATTTGCTTCTCTAATAGATGCAAATGCTGCTATACATGTCTCAGAACATAATTTGGCTTTTGCCTCAGAGGATACCTGTGATACCTTTTGTGTAGAGGCATTAGTGGATGAAGTATCAGCAGAATCCAAAGCCATAAGAGCTAGATTTCCAAAGGGACTTTCACCACCATGTTGACCAGCACCTGAGAATAGTTGTTCATGACCAGTCAAGTCATCTGGTAAACTGCTCCAGTCAACAACTCCTGGGGTGAAGAAGCTGTGTTGTTGAGGTTGAGTTTGTTGATGAGATTGGGAAGGTTGTGGTTCAGGCAATGCTTGTGGTTGTTGTGCAATTGGAGCTTGAACAGGATTTGGTTGAGGCGTATAATAGCAGGGATAAGGATATGACATTTGACCCTGGGGAACAAAGTATGCAGAAGACGTAGGATGTGAATGATGACCAGAACCAACAGGATGTTGCCCTCTGTTTTGTGGACTAGTACTAGGAAAAGTCACAAAGGGTGCAGAAGAGTTAGATCCAGTTGATCTACACTCTCTTGCAAAGTGTCCCAGCCTTTGGCATTTGTGACACCTCAACTTACTCTTGTCAAAACCAACTTTGGTTTTGCCAGAGAGTCCAGGAAATTTCATGCCAGTTATCTTATAGAACTTCTGAGATCTGATATTAATCAATGCCATTTGGCTCAGAATATCCATCTCTTCTAGATCATCATCAGCTATTCCTTTCAAATCATCCATGATGAAGCATAGATTTTCACTAATACTACCAGAATGACTCTCAATACCAAAAAATGCATGATCAGAACTATTTGAAGAGAAATCAATAGGCTCATCATAATTGCTTTCAGATGCAGCATATTCTGACTCATGACCAACCAAGGTAGTATTCCCTGGTACAAAGTCATCAGTGAGCTTTCCTGATGAGGACAGTTTCCTCTTCTGCTCTATCTCTCTTTCGAATGTAAGTAGTTTCCCATGAAGTTGAGTGAGAGATAGGCTATCCAGATTTGCACTGGAGCGTAGGACAATAGTGTATGTGTCCCATCTCTCAGGCAGTGATCTGAGGAACCTGTTATTCATCTGGCTATTGGTGTATTCCTGTTTCACTATTTTCAGCTCAGAGATCAAGCAGGAAAAACGCTCAAACTGTTGAGTCAGTGTCTCACCCTTTCTATGAGAGAATGTCTCATATTGTTGGGCAAGGATTTCTCTGTTGTTTGCTAAGACCTCATCTGTGCCACCAAATTGTTCCTTCAGGGCATTCCAGAGATCATGAGCAGTTTCATGATGCATAAGCCCTGAATAGATTTCATTAGGCAGTGCCATGGCCAGAATTCCATGGGCTTTAGCATCAATCTCAAACAGTTTCCGATCTTCATCAGAGTATTGTTCCTTCTTCTTCGGAACCATTTGATTGGTTTCCGGATTGTTCACCATAGGCTTATGTGGTCCATGTACCACAGATGTCCAACAACCTGAACTGTTAACAGACAGGTGATGAAGCATTCTTCGCTGCCATATGTTATACTCGGTCCTAACCAGCATCGGAGGCTTGGTTGAGAAACCGGTATTGTGAGGATCATTAGAAGGAGTAGTCATCTCAGATTCAATCAAATTCAATTAAGCTATAACAGATTTAGAACAAAACACAACAACCAATTGAACCAAGAGAGATCTCAAAATAAATGAACGAAAGCGTCAGAAATTCAATAATCTATAACCAGTTCTTGCGAATATGCTAATTCAATCAAACATAGATATTAATTAGCAGTTTCAATGATCAATTGTTAGATCGATCAATGATTAACCGGCTCTGATACCACTTGTTAGGATCAGTGATCTACGTTTGATCGATTAGAGAGTATAGCAGCGGAATTCTAACAATGAATTAGCCAATTCACAAGAACAAAATGATATTCAATGAAGAACAAAAACGGTTATAGATAGAGAGAATTCTACAAATAAATTTCATTCAATATTTGCTTTCGTGGTAACGGAATGTCACACTTACAATTAGGTCGACACCTCTTATATAAGAGATGTGACGTCTGCTGATGTCACTTGATAGTGACATCTAACAGAATTATTCCAACTGAAACACAACTACTGAAGATGTCAAAACAGCTGACATCTTCATACAAAAATACTAAGTGTTATCAGTTACTATAACTACTGAAAAATATAAAACTACTGATACTACAATGACTGAAGAACAAGCTCTTCAGTCGTTTTACAAAACTACTGAAAGTAAGACATAAAACTACTGATATCACAACTACTGAAGAAGTACTCTTCAGCTGTTGTGACAAACTACTGAAACTTCAGTACTTGGTCTTCAAACTTGAACTTCAGATGTTTCATCAGCTGATGACTTCAGTAGATTTCATCAGCTGATGACTTCAGTAGATTTCATCAGCTGATGTCTTCAGTCTTTGTCTTCAGACTTTGTACACCAGTTGTTGATCTTCAGCACTTGTAGACTCTTCAGCTGTTGTACTTCAGTACTTGTGTCTTCAGCTTCAGCACTTGTGTTCTTCAGCTGTTGAAGTCTTCAGCACTTTGTCGAACTGCTGATGAAGCCTTCAGCAGTTGTTGTGATATCATGTGGGACTTAGAGGATTTCTGATCTTGGCTCATTGGTTCTTTTGGTCCAACATGCGCCTACACGGTTATCAAACGTCTAAACAGTTCAAAACTTCTCAACAATGATACGTCTGGACACTCGAATAGTGATCAAATGTCTGAACTGAAAACGTCTACACAGTGTTAATGCGTCTAACACTTAGACAAATTCAGTCAATCTCAGCTCATGCGACACATTCATCATCTTCAAATGAATGTAACAAACTCAAATCTTCTGAATTCTTCAAATGTTGATGAATTCGATTGAAACTTTTCAATTAAACGAGTTTTATGCCAATAAATATTCTTCTTAATAACAATTTCTTCAATTTCAACAACAAATCACTCAATTTTTGAAATTTCAGATTGAAACTTCAAGACTTTTTCGAACAACAAATTCAACAATTTACTTGAATTTGATGAATTGATCTGGTAATTGTGATTCAAATCATGTTTTTGATGATGAAACACAACTGAAATTCACAAATTTTCATTTGAATTGTATCTCAATCACAGATTCAGTGAGATTTTAGGTTTTCAAGTTCGATGAACTTAAAATGAAAATCAGTAACTAACAACTTACCAACAGCTTACCAACAGCTATGATACCATTTGATAGGATCAAATGAATATATCTGTGATGATTTGTAACACAATTCAATGAAATTCAAACAAAGTAATCAAATCAAAACAAGATATCAATAAAATTCAAGTTTTCATTCATATCAAGCTAAGACATTACAAGCATGAAAAAACAGATTCGAATATCTTGTGTATTCTCATTTATCTACCTGCAAATCTAAGCTATTTATACTCAAAACACAAAGTAAGGAACTAACAAATTACAGAAATAGTCCCTATACTATTACAAAATATCAAAAGACAAATAAAGACAACATGTTAATCTTTCTTAGAGAACTTAACAACGTATATCATCTACCATCTGGTTCCTTTGACCCCCTCGACCTTCAGCTCGATTATGCATGCTTCTTAGAGATTACACACATCCTTTCAAGAATATCCCAATCATCATCCTTATGGATTAATGTAAATGTTCTTGCACTTGTGTAATTTACATCACTTGGATCATGCGGTGATAATCCATCATGATAAGCTAAAATCAACTCCTACTTACCTATTCCATGCAGTGCACAAGTTCTTAGTATTTCCTTAAGCAAGTGAAAAACTTTGTGGAATTGTTCACTAATTGTTCTGTAAATCCTCAAATTGCTCGCCTTGCATCAATTGTCCTTTGAGAAGTATAGTATTCATCCAAGACTATTGTTGTGTTTGTACCCATGCGTGATTACTTGCCGATGGTAGAGATAGGAACTATTGTTTGGACTTGTCTTTAAGGGTGAATTGGAATAAGACCAATTTAACTTCATCCAATGAAAAACATTGGACACTAATGGTGCTACATGATGCCTCAAATACAGATGTTTACAAATAGGTTCTTTAGTTCTCATATCGTGTGAGCAAGGGAGAATTTAATAGTTAAATCCACTATAGAGATTTGGTATGATAGATAGTGGGTTTCATCTATATTAGTATTTAGTTCTTTTGAATAATAGTAACACTTACATATATGGTTCTTTTAATTTAGTGGTTAAATACTTTATAAACACATGTTCCTCTGATCAAACTGTTAAACATTTAAGAATCTACAAATATTATATTCTACGTGTCCATAGCTGATCAAATTCATAAGAAATCAATCTGATTTAAGACTATATTGATTAGTTGGTTGGTTTATAAAGATAAAAGCTCTATGATTTGAGAAGAAATATTTACATATATTCATGAGAGAATGAGATCGAAAGTAACTCGCTTCAAAAGATACTACATGGATCTAAGTCATAGGAACTTTTTAATATGACATGATCAATATAGCCTTCAACCCGAGACACATATTGGAATTAACATTACAAAGGTCGTTCTTTGATCTTATCTAACATCGTTGTGTAAAAGGCAGTCATAAGGCTAATAGTTAGGAATAAATCCGAGATTAAGTGGGAGTTGTATGTGATCAAAGGGATTTTGTGTCCTATGAAAATAGGAATGGGACATTGTGGCACCCTGATTCATTGACTTGATGTTAAATGTATGGTGACATTCAAAATATGACTATTTTGTTGGACCACTTAAAATTGGAACAATAACTTGAAAAGTTAAACAACATATAAGAATCAAAAGAGATCCATGTCTTATTGTGTAAGGAATTCTCTATTCTAAAATAATAAATCAATAAGATTACCATCGGTATAGTACTTGGTTAACTAAGGAATTACTTAAACTCAATGAATTAGTTGATGACCGTAAAACATCATACCTTGTTATGGTAGTGAGACATAGCTAGGCATTCACTATTGTATACATCAAGCAAAATTAATCAACGAATCATCCAAGTGGGAATATGTTGGATATAAGATGTCCAGTTATCGATAATATGAATGTTTCTATTAAATTACAATCCAAAAAGTTACACTTTTGACAACAAAAAATGATAGCTTTTGAAAGTTCCAAATTATAGTTCACGAAACGCGAGAGTAAATAATGTTAGAGTATTTAGTGAAAATAATCATGAATAATTCATTTGGTCTAATAATTAATAAAGGGGTTTAAATGATTCAATGTTTAAAAGTTCAATAATTAAGCATTTATAAATTTGTTTAATTAAAGATTAATTAATAAACCATAGGTTATTGGTAATTAAATGTTAATAATACAAATGGATTAAATGTTAATTACCTAAAGTTAAAGGGTAAACAATTTTAATATATTTGAAGGATTAGATATAAACCTAGATCCAGTCGAGAAAATCGTAAGCCTAATCTCCATCTCATAGCTATCATCAACCCCCTCATAATATCACCATCATCGTCGCTAGTTATTCTTGTAATCTATGCAAGTTACATGTCATGAATAAAGCTAACTAGAGAGATAGTTATTGGTTGAAAGTGCAAGAATTGGTTGATCATCAAAGGTCACAGCTTTAAAACATCCTATTGTCGTGATTAAATTGTTTATGTTGCGTATAATTTGATGCTTGATTGGGTATGATTGATTGTTAAATGTATTAATCGTTTTGGGGATAAAATCCGTTCAAGATTAAATCTTTCGCACAAAGTAACTAACTTAATTTTATAAAACTAATATACGATACCCAACATGTTCATGCACTTAATAGATTAAACTTGATGACTCATTGTTATCTTAGTCGATATCAAAGAATTAGTTATAATAATCGGGTAAAACTTTTTCTTTAACATATAATATATTGTAACTCTATTATTTTAACTTTTTTATTCTATTGATTGGTTGTTTTGTACATAGAGAATTTGAAAGAGGTGATGAGGGAACTCGTTAGAGAAAAAAGGAAGAGAAAAGAAGGATAAATAGAATTTATAAAAAGTTGATTACCTAAAATGAAGGAATGCATAATAGGATGGCAAACTTTGAAAATATGTTAAAAGCTTTAAGTCAAAGAGGTCAACCATCTACTTAGGATATAAACAATTTATTTTAGTTATTATGATATTCATTGTGCAATGATTACTTCATTTATTTTACATTATAATTTGTAATTTATACGGTTTGATTTAGGTAAACTTGAAATTCCGATAAATGGTTATTTTCTAAAACACGGACATCAAAATCACGTTTAAAATAGAAAATCGTTGAAAATAAAAAATAAAATTTTGATCAAAATAACCTAGTAGTGGTTGCAAAACGGTCACAACCATCTTGTCGTAATGACCCGCAAATGGTCACAAAACCTAGAAGTGGTCGTAAAATGGTTTTAGTAATTATATCACAATAACAAATAGTCAATCATAAAACAGTTGCAACAATTGTCGGTTGTAAAAAGATCTCAACAATTTTTGGTTTAAAACAGTCACAAGTAGTGTTAGATCTAGGGTCAATAGATCTAGTCCATTTTGTATAGGCTTAAAACTTTAATCAATATCTGTAATGAATATCTGTAATTTATTATTATGATGTATGCATTATATATATAGGTTAACCCATATGTGCATTGATTTGTGTATGATTGCATGTACAAACATAATACTTGGTTAATTTCTAAAAATGACTAAGCGTAAGAAACATCTACGGATGAACATTTTGTTCTTTTGTAAATATGTTTCTTACTAAGTAGCAAACATCCGAAGATTATACGCGAATGAATAATCAACTAGATTTCAAGGGAATTAGAGTTCAATGGAAGACTCATGCGGAAGAACAAGATAGATTCGGAAGTATAAAGTACCTTCGGAAGAGAAAGATTCCTGCGGAAGAACAAACATCTACGGAAGTCTATATTCCTGCGGAGTCCAAACACTTGTATTTAAATAATACAAGTGTTACAAGTCAACAAGTCAGCTGTGTGAATCCAAAGAGATCCGGTGTTTCCTTAGCAGAAACAATTTCAAATTCCAAGAGATTCGGTGTGTCCTTAACAGAAACATCATTGTCTATAAATATGGATCCTAGGTTTCACATCAAGCATGGCTAGACGACACCCGAACACAAACAACCAAGCATCAATACGGCAAACCAAACATCACATCAAATCACACAAACACAAACCCTCGCAGCCGTCACATCGACTTCGATACATGACTAGGTGGTGAGATTGAGATTCTCTCTAGGATCGAATATGATGATCGAGTCAAAGATTGAGTGGTGGAATCAAACAATCAATAAACATTTAATGCAATAAATACTCATAAATGCTTGTTTGTATTGATAAAGGTGATTAATTTCAATAAATGCTAATGTTTGATCATTAAACAATAATAATACACCTTGAGAATGTAAGACACAAAATATTCTAATTGTGTGTCAACAGTCACCTCATGTACAAGGTTTTCTACTCTATTTATAGGCTAACAAGATGCCATTTTACAAAATGACTAAACTACCCCGGACCTACACATCAGAACTAGTCTAAGTCTTCATCAGCATTTCTTTTGTTCATCCGCATTGACAAATGCGGATGAGTTGGACTTGATCAGCATTTCTTCTTTTGGTCAACCGCATTAGTAGTTTGGTCATCCACATTGAGTAATGTGGATGAACAAATACTTATGCGCATTTGTTGTCCGGGCATCCGTATTTGCAAATGCGGATGAAGAAAACTTGACCACATATCTTTTAGGCTATCCGCATTTGATAATGCGAAAGAACAAACACTTGTTAGCATTTGTTCTATGTCTTCCACATGTACAAATGCGGTTAGCCAACACTTGTTCCTCTCAGCAGATTCTTCATCCGCATTAGTTCTTGGACTTGTTGGATTTTAAGTAGAACAACCATCAACTCATCAATTGAATTGGCATGTATGATCCTCTCAAGGTCCAACAATACATTGAAAGTAGTTATTTTTCATTCATTATTTATTCATATGTAATCATTAATATGTTTTAATCAAATACGTTTGAATCAATTCTTTTTGTTTGATTAATAATTGTGTTCTTCTCATTGAGTTCGTCTCAATAATTGATCATTATTGGTGATATTTAATTATTAAAACAATTAAACAAGGTTAATGTTGATTCTGCAAATATTAACCTGATTTCATATTGACACTGATAGTTCCTGATTGCGACCCTTGGATTCACAGGTGGTATCAGAGCAAAGTGATCATTGATTTAGATTGATTGATCTATCAGTGTTAATATCGTTAATTGTCTGTTTGTTTCACTAGATTTGTCAGTCTTTGCCGATTAGATCCATTGTTTCTAAGCAAATCGTTTTTGTGTGATTTAACTAAAACAGTGAACTGTCTTTGTTAGAGCATATATTGTCGTATATAGCGTGTCCCTCGTTTAACGAATACTCTAGGCTTAATGTAATACACCTGATATGTTGTAAACACATGAAACTGGGTCATTCGTAGGAGCATATGCGAATGAGACTCAGTTGTACGACTGAGCCATGCTAATGGACCGGTCGTGCGACTAAGAGATGCTATTACGCCATTCATAAGACTGAACCATAAGTATGGTCCAGTCGTACGATTGAACCATACGTATGGTCGAGTTGGACGATTGAACCATACGCATGGTCCAATCATACGAATGGGCCCAGTCGCATCCGATGTTGGCTAAGGCCTATAAATACCAGTTTCATTGTGTAGAAAGGGTCAAGGAGTGTGCCCTGGGCCTAGGTGTTGCCGGATGAGATGGGAGATCATGTTGCCTGATGAGAGGGGAGATCATGCTCAAACTTGTTTGTTATCTTGTTTGTCTCTTGGTTTTGGTTTTGTTTCCTTCCATCAAGAACACACTAGGATGTCAACCGACCCAACGACTTCACAACTGGTATCAAACAAGAGCTTTTGATTTCTGGATCTATTTCATGTTCTTTGACGTTAAACCCACTTTGTGTTCTTCGTGTTTTGCTCAGATCTTGTTATGTGTGTTGTTTCTTAGATAAAACTCCTATCACCATTGCGAATGTAATGCTGTCTATTTTGTTTCAGTTTATGTAAAATTCATCGGATTAGGGTTTTTGGCAACCTTGGCGGCTGCAGATCTGAAAATCTGTGTGCGGATCTGCTCATGCGACTGGACCATGAGTATGGACCATTTGTATGACTGGACCATGCTAATGGACCATTCGTACGACTAGACCATGCGACTGGACCATGCAACTGGATCATGCGACAAGACCAGTTGTATGTTCAGTCGTGCGAATGGACGAGTCGTATGTTCAGTCGTGCGACTGGACCAGTCGTATGTTCAATCACATGACTGAGCCATCCGCATTTGTTCAGTCGTGCGACCCAAAAAAAGAGTCTGGAACTGCCTCTTGCATAGATTTGAGGAAGAGCAAAGCACACTCACTTTGAGGTTCTTTTTTCAAATAAGTTCAATGGATAACCCATTATTTGTTGGACTTCCAAAATAGAGGAATGTAGTTAGAACACAAAAGAGAGAAGTGAAGATGATAGCAGTCGGTGCTGATTTTGTGGGGTAGTCAAGAGCATCTGACTATTTATGGGCCAATCAAGTTATATTTATCTGCACGGAGAGGATTCTCATTCTTAGGGGGAATCCATGTATAGAGAAATTGAAAACACAATCAGAAAGTGATGATGTGAGATGGTTTCTAATGATGAATCTGAGTGCATGCTGATTTGTTTGAGATTGTCAGTTATGGATTGGAACCTTCTACTTTTTGCCCAATAAACTATATGAAGACGCCAGGAGAGCACAATGTTTATATATTGGGATATGCTGAATTTGAGGGGGAATTTCTACAGGTGTTAATGTTAATCAGGTTAGCATGTGTGAAGATTGGAGCAATGGAAATCTGTTCATGTCATTATCTAGAAAAAAATCAGTCATATAGGGAATCTTGCTGCTATGATGGTGTTATGCAAAGTAAACGAAAGCTATTGTGCCTAAATTTATTTTCAGGGATACTGTAACAACCTGATGGATTAACAACATTGGCTAATATGGTGTTTCGTTTGATTCTATTGGAAACCAGAGCAAAGATTAACTGAATATTGTAAGAGGTGTTATCTACTATTCGTAAGCAACGTACAAGGGGAATTTGTTAGAGCATATATTGTCATATATAGTGTGTCCGTCGCTTGAGAATAGTCTAGGCTTAATATAATACACCTGATATGTTATAAACACATGAAACTGGGTCATTCGCAGGAGCATATGCGAATGAGACTCAGTCATACGATTGAGCCATGCTAATGGACCAGTCATGCAATTAACAGATAATATTGGGCCATTCGTAAGACTGAACCATAAGTATGGTCCAGCCGTACGATTGAACCATACGTATGGTCCAGTCGTACGATTGAACCATACGCATGGTCCAATCATACGAATGGACCCAGTCACATCTGATGTGGGCTGAGGCCTAAAAATAGTAGTTTCGTTATGTAGAAAGGGTCAAGGAGTGTTCCCGGGCCTAGGTGCTGCTGGATGAGAGGGGAGATCATGCTTAATCTCCCCTTGCCAAGAGTCTTGATTCTTATGTTTAACAAGCTTGTAATCATTAGGTTTAATCAATGAACCCATTTTATTATTATTTGTTATCTTGTTTGTCTCTTGCTTTTGGTTTTTGTTTCCTTCCGTCAAGAACACGCTCGGATGTCAAACGTTCAAGCGACTTCACAGTCTTTCAGCAAGTACTATTACATTGCTTGATTAAATTGGGTTAATTATACAAATCAATTGAATATTAGATCTTGGTTATTGATTGGCATTCATATATTTTTCATATTTAATGAATCAAATACACTAACAAATCCTTGATTTGATAATATAATTATCATTGAAAGGATTGACTGATTTATGACCATAATTGCTTAATTGTTATAAATTAAGTTTTGTCACTAATTAGTTCATTACTTAAAAGATACTCTTTAATAGTTAACATCTTAGATCTTAACTAAACATGAGTAACTTTGGTGGATCATCATACCAACCTCCAAAGTTAGAAACAAAAGCAAACTTTAAATCCTGGAAAATCAAGTTCAGGAATCATGTTAATTATATAGATTATGACTTATGGGTTTCAATAACTGATGGTCCTTATATTCGACCCACTCTTGGGCCAGATTATAATGACAACAATCAACCCATAAGTGCAAAGGATCTGTCATCTGATGATGTTAAGAAGGTTAAAGTTGATATTAAAGCTTATAGCCTGCTTCGTATGGCTTTACCTGAAGAGATAGTAATGAGGTGTGAGAATTATAAAACCGCAAATTCCTTGTGGAAGATTCTTCATAGGCTCTGTGAAGGGAGTGACGAAATCAGAAGCATTAGGAAGGAACCCCTTCATTCACAATATGAAACCTTTCATCATATTGAGGGTGAATCAATTCCTCAACACTTCATAGATTTATGCAACTTGTTACAGAGATGAATATCTTGGAGTTGAAATACACAAATGAGGAATTAAACAAGAAGATGCTTCATACTTTTGCTAGAAAGTTGGAAGCAAACTATGTCCACGTTCAAGAACAACATTTATCTCAAACCAACTGGTTTAGATACACTGGTAGCTAAAGTTGAGTCTCTTGAAATGGATGAGAAATCAAGAAACAAGAGTGTGAGAACTCATGTGTCACCATATCACTTTAAAGAAACAAAAAGTTCTAGAAGTGCCTTCATTTCCAACAATGATGGTGATAACTCTTGTACTTTGAGTGTAGATGAAGTGGAAGTAAATTTCTATGCATCAAAACCTTCTAAGAAATCTTCTCAAAGTAAGCAAAGTAAAGATAAGGAAGAGCTGATGATCAAATAGATACATCATGAGCAAAGCCTATATAAAATAACAATCAAACAGAGTCCATCATTGTCATTCTAGACTCTGAGGAACAAAAGGCAACTTTTGTAGCTTTCAGCTCAAGTTTTAAGCTTACCTTGGAAGCTCATTAACCTCTACCAACATTGGCTAGCAAGACTTGGAAGAACTACATCCAAATGTAGTGGAGGAGACCGATCTACAATGGCAAATGGGAATGATTGCTTATAGATCCAAACAACATCTCAGGAGAAATAAGAATTTGGCTGCTGCAAGTAAACCATCAAAGATTGGTGTTGATAAGTCAATGGTAAGATGCTTCAAGTGAAATCTCTAAGGAAATTTTTCTAGAGAATGCAATCAATAATCAAATCCTGAGTTGACACAACATCAGCAACATCAGTCTCACCAAACATCATCATCATAAAGATCTTTCAGCAACCACAACTTACCAACTCATCCCCACCAGCCACTAATACATCAGTAGGAACAAGTAAGTCTAAAGAAACTAGGTTGATCATACTTCAAGATGAAACCTGTGACTGGAGTATGTATGAGAAAGAAGTCTTGGAAGAAAATCAAGCTTTAATGGCTCACATGGAACAAAGTTCCACCCATGGCTAGTGAGGTAAGAGATAGGTTATGTTCATCAATATGTGTTGATGAAGTTGAAAGATATAGAGTTCATGCTCAACAACTTTCTGATAAAGTTAAAGAAACAATGATTTTGAATGAATCTCGTATAAGAGAACATAAATTATATCAAATAAAAATTAATTCTTTACAAAAGTATTTAGATAAAATTGTTTCAGAAAATTACAGTTTAAAGGCACAAGTTGAGCATTTGACCACTTACTTAACTAAATCCATGGCTGATCATGCATCAACTGAAGTGAAACTTTAGAAGTTTCAACTTTCATCTCAGCAGTATGAGAAATTATTAAATTCTCATATTGAATCAAAGAACATGTCTGGGTTGGGATATAATGTTGTGGCACCTCCTATAAACCATAATTACACACCTCTTCTTGAATCAATGACAAATAACTTGTCAAATCATTTTGTGCCAAGCACCAAGTTTGAATCAAATTCTAATCAACAAGATAATCATAACAAAACTAAGGTGAATGAAACTGAGTCTTTTGAATTTAAAAAGATCAATCAAAAGGACTTAGAAATTAACTTTTCTAAGTGTGATGACTTGGATGATTCTGATGAAAATGATGATGATGATCTACTCAACAAGGATAAGAATTTTGTTTTTGAAACAAACATTCCAAAAGTTCTTGAAGAAGCAAAGTTGCAATATCCTCCAAAACAAAGAAACATGCTCAAGACTATTTGCAAAAGAATAGCTTAGCTAAATGAAGGTCTTTAAGAACCACATCAGCAATAAAAACCTTCAAATGAAGTAATTGAAAAGTGTGCCTCTACTAAGGAAATACAAAAATCATCCATTGAAAAAGCAAAGAAGAAGCTATCAGCTGATCTTCAACGGAAGAAGAAACCTTCTTCGGTAAAAGAGCTACGGAAGAACAAATCTTCAATAGAAGTTCATGATAATTCAGTAGATGATCATGGAAGGCCAAGTCAGTAACAAACAAATCAAAACTTCAAAAGCTGAAAGAGGATAAATCAACTTCAAATATAAAAAGGATGCAAAGTCTTAGAAGTTGACAAATGAAAAGAAAATAACTGATTCTTACAAAGAATCAACGAACATGTATTACAAATAGTGTGACATGAAAAACACAATACTAAAGATTGTTACTTCAGTAGTTATTGTTCTATTTGCAATATGAACAATCACATGACATCTGACTGTTACTTCAATCAACATTGTGTTATTTGTAACAAAAATACCATTCAACTTAGGAATGTTATTACAACAAAAGAAACAAGACAAAGAGCACAAAGAAGAAACAGTCAGATAAAGTTGAATTAGACACTCAATCCACTGATTGTGAAAAAGATTCAAAAATTAAGAAGCCTCAACAAAAACAAAAGCCAAAACCAAAGTAGAAAACATCCACTGATGTTCAACCTTTAAAGAAAAGAACAACATTTCCGCAATCAAAAACACCTCATATAAGAGTGGATTTGATTGAAAAGGACACAAATGTTGATGATGCTTTCTTTGATCATTTTGAAAAGGGAACTCATGTACCTTATTCAAAATCAAAGGATAGTGAAACTTTTAACAATTAAGATTCATTATCAAAACCAAAGCATGAAGCCAAAAAAATAAGGTGAATGAAGAAGAGATTGAGAACCCAAGAACTAGTTTATCAACATTATCTTGAAAAGAATCATCCTCAATTGCAACAACTCAGAATGAATCAAACAAAACTAAAACTGAAACTTCAAGACTTATTCATGAAGGAGTAACAATTTTAGATATTGCTGGCAAACCCAAAATCATTAAGGCTTGGGTTATCAATTCTAACTGATTTCTTTCTATGTGAAAAAATAATCTTGAAGAACTGACAACAAGTGGTATGTTGACAGTGGTTGTTCCAGGCATATGACAAGAAACTATTCACTTCTCCATGACTTCAAACATAAAAATGCTTCATATGTGGTATTTGGTGGGGATAAGAAGGGAGGTAAAATTGTTGGTGAAGGAATGGTAACTAATGGTGTGCTCAAATTAGAGAAAGTAGGTATTGTGAAAATTTACAATATAATTTATTGATTGTGTCTCGAATTTGTGATCAAAACACTATCATATTATTTGATAACACTAACTGTTACATTCTTAAGCTAGGTTTTTCTGTTCCAGAAGATTGGGTCCTTCTTAAAGCATCAAGAAAAGAAAACACATATGTTTTGGATAAGAACAACACCTATCTCACAACATATGAAACATGCCTCCTATCTACGTCATTCGAAGATGATTCTCAATTATGGCATAGAAGTCTTGTCCATTCTAACATGAAGAACATGAACAAATTGGTGAAAAATGACTTAGTCATTGGATAGCCAAAGAAAGTGTTTTATTGTTCAAACAATTGTTCTTCTTGTTACAAAGGAAAACAACATAGAGTGTCCCATAAATCCAAAACTATCAATACAAATACTACACCACTCAAATTGCTTCACATGGATCTGTTTGGTCCAATTAATTTAATAAGCATTGGAAATAGGCAATATTGTTTAGTGGTAGTTGATGATTTCACTAGATTCACATAGGTCTTTTTCTTAAAACAAAAGAGTGAAACATCAGAAACATTAATGGACTTTGTCATCAATATTGAGAATCAACTTGATTTAAAAGCTAAAATTTTCAGGAGTGATAATGGGACTGAATTTGTTAATTCTGACTTGGATTCCTTTTGTAGGTATAAAGGTATTGCAATGCAATTCAGTGCACCAAGAACTCCACAGCAGAATGGAGTGGCTGAAAGAAGAAACAAAACACTTATTTAACCTGCCAGAACAATGCTAGCTGATTCACAATTGCCTATCACCTTCTGGGCTGAGGCAGTGAATACAACATGCAATGTTCAAAATAGAACATTGATTGTCAAAGAACATAACAAAACACCTTATCAGCTTTTGTTTAAAGAAAACCTTAAAAGAACAATTGGGAAAATTTTCAGAAAAAGTCTATGATGGTTTCTTTGTTGGATATTCTTCAATATCTAAATCTTATAGGATCTACATTCCATAACATAACATTGTGGAAGAAACTTCTAATGTATCTTTTGATGAATCTGTATCTACTAAATCAGTTAAAGGATCATCATGGTTGTTTGATGATATAGATGCTTAATACAGTCACTTAACTCTGGTTATTTGAATAATGCAGGATTTGATGATACATGATATCAATTTGTTCCCTTAAATTTGAATGAAGTATCATTATCTACTAATCCTCCAAGAATAAACATTTCATCAACAGCTATTGACTCTATATCCACAGATGTACATTGTGTATCCGTAGATATGAATAATGTGTCAACAATTGTTCCAGGCTCTCAAGAAGATGCAACAAACATTAAAAATGATTCATCAAGTCCTCATATCCCATCTAGAGAGTTCATGTAACTCATATGGATGAACAAAATGCTTCCGGAGAAGTTCATGTAACTCCAACGGATGAACAAAATGCTTCCGGTGAAGTTCATGTAACTCCTATGGAAGAACAGAATGCTTCCAGAGAAATTCCTATGGAAGGCATTAATTATTCTCTTGATGACCAAACTCAGGAAGACCACTCAATACCCAATGATGAACAAGAAGAACACTTTGACTACTTCCTAAATTCATAATCTGGATTGGATCAGTCTGCACTAATGGATATGAATAACTTGAAATCATCTATTCCAGTTGAATCAACTCCATCAACAATAATCCATAAGACTCATCCAATCAACAACATTACTCGAGATCCAACCAAAAGAACTACAAGAAGCCAAAGTGGAACTGCCAACATCTGTCTTTTCACTTGCTTTCTTTCACAAGTGGTTCCACCAAACATACTGGTGCTCTAAAGGAAAATAGCTTGATTGAAGATATGCAAGAAGAGCTTCAACAATTTAGAAAGCAAAAATTCTAGAATTAGTTGATTTACTTGAAGGCCAACATCTAATTGGAACTAGATGGCTCCTCAAAAATAAACTAGATGACAGAAGTATAATTGTGAGAAATAAAGCAGGTTGATTACACAAGGATACACACAAGAAGAAGGAATACACTATGATGAAGTTTTTGCACCAGTTGCAAGAATTGAATCCATAAGAGTGTTCCTAGCATATGCATCAGATAAGAAGTTTACTATTTATCAAATGGATGTCAAGTGTTCTTTCCTATACGGGAAAATAGATGAAGAACTCTATGTATCACAGCCTCCTAGAGTTGAAGATCCTCACTATACACATAGGGTATACAAACATGATAAAACTTTATATGGTCTGCACCAAGCACCAATAAAGTGGTATGAAACAGTCTTATTTTTCTTGCTCAACCATGGATACAACAGGGGAACCATTGATCAGACTCTTTCTCAAACAAGAACATCAAAATCTCTTAGTTGTTCAAATTTATGTTGATGATATTATATTTGGATCAACTAACAGGAGATTATGTGTAAGCTTTGAAGAATTCATGAAATCTAAGTATCAGATGAGTTCAATAGGAGAATTAACTTTCTTTTTGGTCTACAAGTTCATTAGAAGATAGATGGTATTTTCATTAATCAAGAGAAATACATACATCAATATTGAAGAAGTACAACCTTGCTGATACATCTTCATGTAGAACACCAGCCTCAACAATTGAAAAGATTATACCTGATTCTACGGGAAAAACTATGATCAAATATAATATAGATTAATGATAGGATCACTTATGTATTTAACTGCCAGTAGACCTAACATTATGTTTGTTGTGTGTGTTTGTTCTATGTACCAATCAGATCCAAAAGAGTCTTATCTGAACACGGTGAAGAGAATTTTTAGATATCTCAAAGCAAAACCAGGACTTGGACTTTGGTATCCAAAAGATGGTGATTCCACTTTCTACTCATATTCAGACAGTGACTTTGAAGGATGCAAGAACAATAGAAAATCCATAACTGGTGGATGTCAATTCTTAGGACCAAGACTAGTTTCATGGCAGTGCAAAAAGCAAACAAATATATCAGTATCCACAGCTGAGGTTGAGTACATAGTTGCTTTACCGGGTTGCTCTCAAGTCCTTTGGTTGCAAAATCAATTACTTGATAATGGTTACTTATTCCTTCAAACTCTAATATACATTGACAATTCAGTTGCTATATTTATAACTGCTAATCCTGTGCAACATAGTAAAATAAATCATATTGAAATAAGATACCATTTTCTGAGAAATTGCTTAGAAAAAGGTTTGATCATGTTAGTCAAAGTGGATACAACAAATCAGCTTGCTGATTTATTCACTAAAGCCTTTGATTCAGTCAGATTTAATTTTCTAGTTGAGTCTCTAGGCATGATTAACATAGATTAGTCATTATGAACAAACAAAGAAAAGCATGTGTGTGTCCTTGCAGATTGTCTTAATAAATATTTTTCTTGTGTATTATATTTCAGCATGACATATGATTGGGAAAGGATAGTATATTTGCCTTTGCTTCCACCTGACTTCTTAAATATCACTAAAATCTGATCCGGTTACCTGATATGTGAGTAGGTTCAGCTTGAGTGGAAACTACACTTAGTGCATGCCAAACATAATGCAAAGTTATTCTTTGTGGAAAACTTCTTTTTGAGGTTACAAAAAGTGAGTCTTATTCTGATGTGACCAAATCACTCATCTAAGCACACCATGTACCGTCACTTTATAGTATATATCTTTGCAAATCTTACTCCCTCTGTTTTGTGTAAACAAAGACCTGGGTGTAGGATCACCATGGTTTACATTTGTAACCAACTGGTGAAAAGATCACGATCCTTATCATCCCTCTGTTTTGTGTAAACAAAGACCTAGGTTAAAGGCACCTTTGTTTTACGTGAGTAAAGACCTGGTGACCTGATAATGATCATATCTAAGCTCTCAAAAGAATCCTCTGTGATCAATTGTATATTAATTCTAGAGCTTTTTCATCAATGCATTAGTAAGATGTCCAATTCATCTCAAGAGAGAACTTATAACTTAAATATAGTTTCTAAGTGTGAAAATGTGATGATTTGACTCACAAAGGGAGGACAAACTCTAAGTAAATTGAATGTGAAGCCCATAACAGTTACTCTCTAATAAACATGAAAACATGATAAACAACATGCATAGCTGATACAATACTCTTGCATTGATTTAAGTGGAGTAACATACTGCAATCAGAACTAAGATAGGTATCATTTCAATAAATTAACTCCTGAGAAAGGTGCTTAGTATTATAATATGATCCCATTTTATGTGATACATGCTTATACATATCCTAAATTTTAATTTTGTTCAGTTAATCCTTTCTATTTGGTCAGACATGTGTCTTCCATGCTATTCTTCTTAGAAATTTATGATAAATGCATTGATTCATCATTCATCACAAATTTAGGGGGAGTAGAATCATGAAAATAAGTTTACAACAAAATTGTCAAATGAATTGTCAATATGAAGGAATTGGTACTTGAGCACTACCTTAGCTTTTGGATACATGCAGTTTTTAAAATTTTAAACTTCTTGTGCACAATTGTCATGAACACAAAGTCAACAAGGTCATATAGTAATAAATGGTTCTAAGCAATTGACTAGGATCATATAATAAAATAAGTTTCAACCAGTGTATTTCAAGCATGAGCAGAAGCTATAGTGCATTCAGCATCAGCAGAAGCTACAGTGTGAAAACTTAATTAAATTTGTCCATTCGTAGATTGGTAAACTACGGATGAGCCAATACTCAAAAGTATAATCTAATTTCATAGATTGGTAAACTTTGAAAATTTAAGTTATACTTCCTGAGCATAAGTTTTTAAGTCATCCGTATATGATCTCCGAAAGAACTAAAAACTACGGATAAGTTAAATTGGATAAAAGGTCCTACATCATTAATTAAGTGAAATTTATCTAATGATGTCTTTGTCTTAAATATTCATTATTTACTTTTTCAGAACACTTTTTTAGACCTAGAAAAAGGCACTCAACAAACATTCTTCCCTCTTTCACAAACATTCAAAATCATCACGTCAAAACATCAAAGAAACACATAATCCTGATCTTAGATCATTGTGTTCAACGTAAAACAAGTTGTGATGATCAATAATGAACTACTTGATTCTTGTTATCCTCACAACTGTTTGCATTCTTATGTCAATAATGTTGATTCTAACATAATATTCTTTGTTCTTATGAAAAGATGGCTAATCGATTCACAGAGAGCATAATGTGTGTGCTTTCTTAAACCCTGCTGATCCTATTTTAGAAGGATGTCAATTAATTGTATGCTATCTGAGAATATCTAGGCTATTTTATGACTTATCAACGGATCCAGTGATTCATCAATCACACATTACTGACTTCTGGAACTCCGTGCGAATAGAAAAAGATGGAGAATTTATAGTGGCGGAAGTGCAGAATCAAAGACTGAGGATGAATGAGCAAACCATAAGGAGGGATCTAGAGTTGGGAGATCTAAAAGCTGGTCACCCTGATGTGTTTGAAAATGAATACATAGAGAGAGTATTCAATCTAATGTGATATGATGGTGACTTCAAGAAGGAGGAGATCAAGAAAGAAAGACTGTGCAAGCAATACAGATTTTTCTATAACATTTATCTTAAGTGCATCTCTAACAGGAAATCTGGACTTGTCAAATTTTCAAGGCACATTTCTTCAGTGGTCATTGGTATCTTTGAGGAAGAACATATAACTACTCCAAGTACATCTATAATTGTATATGCGATCATATCAAAATGCAAAAGTGCAGGATGGGGTTGTCACTCAAACACTTGGATTTCTCTCAAACTCACTTATAGAAACACTCAATTCAGACGAAGTAAAGTCCTTTGCAAGAGTTGATAATAATATAAATAGTAATAAGAAACACACAGAATAAATTTTCAAGGCACTTGTATATATTACTTCTCAACTCAAGATATCACAAGACTCTTACATGCATGATATATGAGTTACAATGAGAGACTATATATACTAGATCCTACAGCCGGATATACATTGATACCAGCTGGAAACCTAAGATTAAAGCATATACTACAATGCTAAAGTTAAGGTACCTTAGATAAAGTATTATCTAAGATATGATAGTCATGACATGTCCATGACTTACCTTTTGTAACCAATAAAGATGGCAACTGTACTAACATAAAAGGTAAACAGTGGATTAAATTATGGTCAACTGCATGGCTTTTGAGAAAACGCCATGCAGTATCTCAGAGATTTGCAGCGGAGTGTCAGACAGGCCATACTTATGTCCACTGGATAATAGCAGTGATTTCCGAAGATAAGTTGGCTTCGGAAGAACAAGTTCTTCCGAACCAACTTATACATCGGAAGTGCTTTTATACTTCCGAGGCTTGTGGACTTCTGTGCTTCGGAAGTTGACTTCAGATCTTTCTTTCTAAGTCTTGAACTTTGGAAGTAGGTTCTTTGTCTTTGG
Organism: Flaveria trinervia; assembly: GCA_025506515.1. Classification (NCBI taxonomy): domain Eukaryota; kingdom Viridiplantae; phylum Streptophyta; class Magnoliopsida; order Asterales; family Asteraceae; genus Flaveria; species Flaveria trinervia. Next base: position 20,138,432 of record CM046442.1, on the reverse strand, counting down.
AAGTTGGGACTTTTCCTTCAGAAGTAAGCTTTACACTTTGTCTTCGGAAGAGCTCCTTTGTCCTTCGGAAGTTCCACAATTAGCTTCGGAAGTCCTTTAATTGTTGTACCAAATCTTCTAAGTGACTTGGTTTTGGTTGCACCAGCCTTTCTAGATCCAACAAACTCCCCCTAGGCTGATGCTACCAAAACCTCACTTTTTCTACTTCTCAAAGCTTTGAGCACCAAGGACAAAAGATATTTGTCTATCTCTTTGTTCTTCCTGAAGTGGTGCTGAGAAGCTTGTACAGGTCATTGGTGGATAGGAGATCCAGTCTATCACTCTGAATGACATGTACCCTTTGTTGTGCCCCCTGAAAAGAGTTAGTTGACGGGAGTTATAGTCATACTCCCATCTAACTATGGATTCTAGTTCAGTGCCTTCAACCATTTGTAAAAAGGCTTTGCCTTAGGTTGCAGATCCCTTCCTTTCCTCCTCCTCTCTCAGTTTCAACGCTGCTTCAGGCTTGCTTCTAGCAGTTAGCTCGGCCATATGAAGGCTGCCTAGATGACTTCTGATATGGGCAACTATCTCAGAGTTTGAAGTGTTGGAGAATGTCTTCTCTGCTAACTCAGCAATATCAAATCTGCTTAAGTGTAGCAGAGATGAGGCACTCAGCCTGTTAAGCTCTCCATTCTCTCTTTCAACAACAAAGTTGTGAGATGAGTCTTCGAACCTCCACCGGATGATCTTCTTTCTAGGTGCTAGAGGTTGTCTTGGCACCCTGTCAATTTTCTTCGTATCCAGTAGAGTCACCAGCCTTCTCCTTAACTTCTTTTCTTCCTCATTCAAAGTGTCTGAATTTAGGCCAAGGAGATTTGCAGCTTGGTCCAAAGTTCCTCTAGGCAGATCAAGAAATTGATGTCTAGCGAGGGAACTTGAGGATCCGTCAACATAGGTCATTTGACAGAATCCTCCTAATAGGAGATATGGCTCAGAGTTGTACATTTTATGAGCTTTGTCTTGACTGCTTTGAATTCTTCTAAGGGAGATGTTTAGAAGGCTGAGGGGATGGTCTAAGGGTTGATGGGTAGGTTGAGGTGTTGGGTTTTGGCTAGAGTTTTGGGTTGTATGATAGGAAATTTTAGTGGTTGAGGTGAAGGAGTTGGTAGACGTGATGGTGTAGGTTAGGGGTGAATGGTTCAGTGGTTGGTTCGGTTTTGATGGGGAGTGAGAAGGGTATGGTTTTAGGTTTGGTGGGTTTGGAGTTTGGGTTAGTGGTTGCTTTGAAGGTTACCCTGTCCCCTTCTGTACATCTCCTTCCTCTCCCCATGCGAATGTCAGCCTTAATGTCACTGACATGTAGCTAGAGAGTCTTTTCTGACATAGGACCCACCTGCCTGCCTGAGAATCCATGAGCTCTGAGATAGCTTTTCATCCAAGCTTTCTCACCTATTTTCTTGGCAGCGGTCAGTCCTGCTTCCTCTTCCTTCTTCTTTTTCAAGAGCTTTTCCCTTTCAGTACTCTTTCTCCATTTGATCTCGCTCTTTGTTGAAGAGCCATAAGATCGTATCATTGTTATGTGGAGATAATTCTTCTAAAGAGAAACCTCTAGAGGTTAGGAAACTTATCATGTCCCTCCTGAGCTGTAGATCAGCTTCTTTTTCCTTTCTCTCCCTTTCTTCTTCCAGGGCCAACCTTGCAGCTTCTTCTTTTTGTGTTTTAGGAGCAAGGTTGCCTTTTCCAGCTCTATTAGCTCCTCTAATGGTAGTGGGAGTGCATCCTCAGTTGCAGCTTCTAGACTGACAAGTCTATCGATAATCTCTACCCTTTTTTGGTTGTTGACTGCCTCCTGGTTGGCTGCAGCTGCTTTGGTACTTGCAGCTAACAGTTTTCCGGTCGTTAGCCCACCTTCTCTTTTGAGTTTCTTCAACCTTTCTTCCTCCTGAAGCTCTTCCGAAGTCATCTTCCTCTTTCCTTTGATGTCTTCGGAAGTGCTAGACTTTGGGGGTTCTTGGATAGAAGATTCAGGTTGAGTAGTAGAGATGGGAGCTGGAGTTAATGCAGATGTTGGAGCTAAAGGTTGAGTGAGAAAATCCTCTCTATTAACCTCAAATGCGAGTTCTAGGATTGCATCTGTGACTATTAGATCATCGGATAAAGAAAATAGTCCTTCCGCAGCAGCAATCTCAGCTTCGGAAGTTTGAACTTTTTCTTCCGAGGCTTTGAGTTGTGCTTCGGAAGTCTGTGAAGATGCACTATCTGTCCCAACAGTTTCAGTTGCTGGGCCATCAGTCCTTGTTTCCCCTTCGAAGTTAATCTTAGGTTCCACTTGGACCTTAGGTTGACCAACTTCCTCAAAAGTGGTAGAAGGTGCATTTAACCTCCGAAGCTCTTGAGCTCCGAAGTAGATCACAGACATATCAGGGCTTGGCTGTTCTATGAGAGATTCCAATAGGAACTTGTTAAAGAACCTATTGAGATCTTGGAGCATCCTTTGATCCATTTGAATAACAACTGGAGGAGGCTCAGGAAAGATTGAAGCTTGTTGCACTAGATATTTTGATCTCAAGGAAGTGAGAGCTTGACTTTGGGTTTCCTCTTGTCTTTGACTTTGTCTCTAAACACACTCCTCCTTTTTGGTAGCATCATCCTGAGAGCTTGATGAGCTAGAGGAAGAGGTCAAGGAGACCTGAATTGGTACATGCCTAACAGACCTCTCAATCTGTTTCTCAGCTAGTTTGGCCTTGAGAGTTTCAATCTCAAGTTGCTGAGTGGCAGACCTATCCTCTAAAGTATTAACCTTGGATTCAAGATTTGAGACTTTAGAAAGTAGGTCTTGGATGGTAAGTCGCATTCTTCCCTCATCTTCTTGTGAAGAATTACGGGGAGATGAGGTAACATACCTTGTATGTTCATCCTCACCACCAAATATGGTTTCTGGGCACCCTGGTTTCCCTTGCTCAAAGATGTCTCTTTCAGAGTCATCAAAGGGCATGGTTGTCGTAGTTTCAGTCTCAGTGATGTTACCACTGTCCTGAGGATCCACTGAGAATCCTCTAGTAGTGGCAGCTGAATCTACATGAGTCCCCTTCACATTAGTGGGACTCACCTTAGTAGGGCTTTGCTGATGTGGGCTAGATATAAGAGGTCTCTCTGGGCTCTGTTGATCCTTGAGAGGGTGTTGTGGATCAACTTCTTTGCCCTTAAGAGACATAATCTCTTCATCAGTTCCGGTTAAAAGGTCAGTAAAAGATATTGAAGTGAAACTTAATGACCGGGATGTGATCAATATCTGAGACTGAGGAGACTCAGGACCCATATTGAGGTCAATTGTGAAGGATGGTTGGACCTTAGGCTGAGTGGGAGCCCTTTGTTCCACTCTAGCCTTTTTGGATTGAACAGGAAGGGCTTGTTCAATCAGTGTAGATTGAGCAGGGGTCGTTTGGGGCATCTCTGATATGTATGGTGATGGGTGGAGAAGGTAGTGTTGGCATTGTGGGGGTAGTTGCTGGTGGGGGTTCATCACCTGTGGGGTTAACAGGGATGTCACCAGGAGCCGTTGGCTCAGTCATACCTGGAAGAAGTGCAGTATCTCTTCTTGTGAAGTTGGTAGACACTCTCTTCAAAGTCTTGACGATGGTCGGCCTCATTTGAGAAGCAGACAGAGCAGCTCCACAGACAAGTGTGCTCTGGTCTAGCTCGCAGTTGATTATGTGCTGGAGAAACCTGGGATACATGAAGAATGTATCCTTCTGAAGATTTCCCATGAGGTTGGTCAGCACAAATCTTGAATAGTTAAAGCGGAGACTTTTTACCAACCCATGAACAAGGCACCCAAGTTCATATGGGATTTGATCCCATCCCCCGGATTTGTTCGACAAGCAGTGAAGGACCACGTCTAGCAGAACTTCAATTTGTATGAGAAGTTAAATTTGTAGACAGTTGACCTGCTAACGTCTCCTCCATATCCCATTTGGAGATAAGAGTCGTCCAAGTCTGCTTTGGGGAATTCTGTTGGAGCGCCCTCATCATGAAGCTCTAAATGCTCCCTGATGAGCTGTTTAGAAATGACCAACTCCTGGCCACAGATGCTTGATCGATTGACACGAACCCCGTTTAGGGTTTCAATCTGACCATTTGCCCAAAATTCAGACATATGGTTTGAGTAAATTGTGGGGTTGACAGTCAGAGTGGTGTAGTAGGAAGATTGGGTTAGGAAAGAGATGATATCTGAGAAGTCAGCATCTCTTGATGAATCAAAGAGTGCGATTTGGTTGTGCTAAGGGTTGAAGGCCATTTGGAAAGTTGAATGGGGATGATTTGAGCTGGGTAAAGTTGAGTAGGAGAAATTTCTAGGGCTGTAAAATTTGCAAGTAAGAGAGTGAAAGTGAATAGTCGAGATTATTTTAAGATTGTGGAGAGACGGTAATGGGGGTTAGGATAAGGTGATGTGATGGTTTAGTGGATGAAATGACAGTGGCGGTAAGGTTAAAATCAGTTAAATAATCAGACATCATTAACAAAATCTTTGCTTTTTACAGTGTGGGGCCCAAGAAATTTACGTTACACAGTGAAATCTCTCTTCCGAGTGTAAAACATTTCCGAAGGTAACTTGTCTTCCGAAGGAAATTCTTACTTCCGAAGCCAAATCTTTGCTTCTGAAGGTTAGAGTGCTTCTGAATAGAGAATTTTCAAGTTTCGGAGTAGATCTGACATGAAATCAATCGCTTCTTCCGACACCATAAATTCTTCCGAGAAGAAAGTTATCCTTTGAGAAATTTTGCTTCGGAAGATATAAGAATGTCTTCCGAAGGTTAATTTCTCTTCAGAAGGAATTTGCACTTAGAAAATTTCAGAGAGAATTTCTTGTAACAGGGCTTATTGTATTGACACAAGACTTGCATATTAAAAAGGTTTTCAAAAGAGATCAGATTAGTCAATGTTATCATCGCAATAGCTGTTATGAGATACTTAAACCTTTGTTCATCAAAAGCTTTGGTAAATAGATCAGCATATGTTCATTTAATCAACTTTGATTAATTGATTAGATTTTTCTCATGAATCTCTAATGAAATGATACCTGATGTCAATGTGCTTAGTCTTGGAGTGCTTCATCGGATTTTCAGTAATGGAGATAGCACTGTTGTTGTCAATATGGATAGGAGTACTCATAAAGTTGAATCCATAGTCTAACATCTGATTTTGAATCCATAGTAGTTGAGCACAGCAGCTAGCAACAACATGTATTCAGTCAGTAGTTGATGTAGAGACACAAGATTGTTTTTTGTATTGCCATGAGATGATCCTTCCACCAAGAAATTGACATCCTCCTGATGTGGATTTCTTGTCAATATTACAGCCTCCATAGTCACTGTCAGAGTATCCATAAAGATTGAAATCCTTGTTTCTGGGATACCAGAGACCTAGTTTAGGTACTCCTTTGAGGTATCTGAGGATTCTCTTAACAGCAGTTAGGTGAGACACCTTAGGAGCAGCCTAATATCTTGAACAAATGCAAGTAGCAAACATGATATCAGGTTACTAGCTGTTTGATACATCAGAGAACCAATAATTGCCCTATACTGATGTTGATCAGTATCCTCCCCTCAAGGTTAGGACAAAGATCATGGTTTTTGGGTATGGGTGTCTTGGTAGGCTTGCAATCTTCATCTCAAATCTTTCTAAGATGTCAAAGACATATTTAGATTGATTAATGAAGAACCCATCCTTCAGTTGCTTTACCTGAATTCCAAGGAAAAGTCCATTTTTCCATAGAGCTCATCTCAAACTTCTTCTTCATAATGCTCTCAAAGTCCTTGCACATTTGGTCATTGAGGAACCAAATATGATGTCATCGACATAGACTTGTATGAGCAAAATGTCCTTTCTAGACTTTCTAATGAAGAGAGTCTTGTCAATGGTACCTCTAGTATAACCATTCTTCAGAAGAAACTGAGACAGAGTCTCATACCACAGCCTAGGTGCTTGGTGCAGCCCATATAGAGCTTTATCCAATTTGCACACATAGTTGGGGTGCTGTGGATCTTCAAATCCTGGAGATTGGCACATAGACCTCCCTGTCTATATCCCCGTATAGAAAAGCACACTTGACATCAAGTTGATATGCTGTGAAGTCCTTGGATGCAGCATAAGCAAGAAAGATCCTTACTGCCTCAAGTCTTGCAACTGGTGCGAAGACATTAGTATAATCGATTCCTTCCTCTTGAGTGTATCCTTGAACCACAAGTCTTGCCTTATTCTTGATGATCAAGCCTCTATCATCTCTCTTGTTTCTGAAAAACCATTTGGTGCCTATAGGTACTTGACCAGATGGCAGCGGACATAGGTTCCATACCTTCTGTCTCTTGAATTGAAGCAGCTCCTCTTGCATCGATTCAATCCGGTTGCTATCTTTAAGGCATCTTCTACCTTCTTGGGTTCCATCTGAGATTGAAAGCATGAGTACAGGCAAACATTCCCTTGATGAGTCTGTCCTCTTGTTCTCACACCCTTAGAGACATTCCCTATGATGTTCTCATTTGGGTGAGTGTTGTGAATCCTAATATGAGGAATCACTTCCAGTTGCAGAGATAGATCCAGGTTGGACATATTCTGCTCAGGAACTAGAACACTTTGTCCAGCTGTTGTTTCAAAGTCATTCAATGAGGACTGATTGAATGAATGAGAAACATCATCAATAGTTGGCTGTGAAGTAGTATTAACAGTTTCATGTTCCTTCAAAATACTACCTCCTTCTGCTGGTGTTATGGTGGATCACCAGATGAGTTTTGAGGCTCAGTAGGTGACTCACTTGTTGAAGCTTCACTATTCCTTGATATAGTTAAACTATCAGATCTGTGAATAGTGGAAGCTTGATGTATTGCAGCACTTGGAGAATTTGGTTTAGGTCTGGGAAGCTCAAACAGTTGATCATTAGCGGCAGCATCAGCATCCTTTTGAGCACCTATTCCAACTGAAACATTCTCACAAGAGGGTTTAGAATAGTTTGGAAACAATTCTAAATCAAAGATGTGATCAGGTCCATTCCCCCTAACACAAGGAGTGTGCTCATTTACAACTATATTAGATGACTCCTCAAATTGTTGATTCTTAATGTTGTACACTCTATGGGCTTTGGAACTAGAAGAGTATCCAACAAAGATAGCATCATCCAACTTTTCAGCAAATTTTTCTAAATTGTCCTTTGTATTAAGTATGGTACACCTGCTGCCATAGGACCTTAGAAAGCCAATGAACGGTGGACTCTTGTTCCATAGCTCATGAGGGGTTTTTCCATGGGGCTTAACTACAAGAACTTTGTTCTGCATGTAGCATGTAGTGCTGACTGCCTCTGTCCAGAATGTTAGAGGTAGCTTTGAATCAGCTAACATAGTTCGAGCAGCCTCAATAAGTGTCCTATTCCTCCTCTCAACAACACTGTTTTGTTGAGGAGTTCTGGGAGCACTATATTGTCTGGCAATCTCTTTGAGTTATAGAATAAGTCAAGAACAAAGTTCTTAAACTCAGTCCCTTGATCACATCTAATTATTTTAACCTTGTGATCAATTTGATTTTCTATTTTAAGAATAAAAGATTTTAATGTTTCAGTAGTTTCATCTTTAGTTCTTAAAAAATACCCATGTGAATCTTGTAAAATCATCAACTATCACAAGGCAATATGATTTCCTTCCAATGCTCATTATACTTATGGGACCAAAACGATCCATGTGCAATAAGTGTAATGGATTAGTGATAGAGTTAACACATTTGGATTTATGAGATGTCAAGTGTTGTTTCCCTTTTAGGCATGCAACACAGTTGTCTTTGCAGAAAAACTTCTTTTTAGGCAAACCGTGTACCAAGTTATTTTTAGCCAATTTATTCATTGTCTTAAAATTTACATGACACATATGTTTATGCCATAGTGTTGACTCATCACTATCAGCTTTGGAAAGAAAGCATGATACTTCACCCATTGGGGAAGCATTGTTCATATCAAGCTTGTACATATCCCCTTTCCTGGGAGATCTAAGAAGCACCAATTCCGGAGGAATTGTCATCCCTGGTTTGAGGATAATGCACTCATTTTCTGTGAAAAGCATTTGGTGCTTTTGATCACAGAATTGAGAAACACTTAACAAATTGTGTTCAAACTGTTTGACAAGTTAACTTTGTCAACTGTTAACATACCATTGGATATACTCCCTCTGCCAAAGATATATCCTCCAGTCTCACCTCCAAACTGGACAGGACCTGTATCATAATGTTGAAATTGTTGAAGGAGATGTTAGTTCCCTGTCATGTGCCTGGAGCATCCACTATCTACAATCCAAATGTTGTTATTTTTGTCATATGGATGTCCCTGCACATAAGATGAGATGATTAGTTTTGATTGGAAACCCAAGCTTTATTGGTCTTGGGTTCTTCCAAAGATAATAACATAATTCAACCAAAATTTATGCATGGGGGTTCAATGGATGTCTTTGAAGAAGAGGTTTGGGCTACAGCATCTTCCTTGATCTTCCATTCCATCCCTTGGTTGATCATGGAGGATGAGCTTGTTGAAGCTTTTGTAACTTGGCATTCTTCCGAAGCTTCCTTCTTTTCAGAAGAAGACTTCACCACCTTTTCTTCAGAAGCAGTCTTCTTCTGGAATGGTTTCAAGGGGACTCTTTTGTTCTTTTGAGTCTGGACAGCTTTAGCTTCCGAAGCCTTTTTCCTTTTGGAAGAAGAATCTTCTTTCGAAAGCAGCCTTGCTTCGGAAACAAGCTTTCCCTTTTTCATCACTTGAACCATTTAATATGGTCCAAATGAGAAACCTTCCCTGACTCCTTCTTTTCTAACATTATTTGCATAATGTGTACTTGTAGGATTGTAGTAACAATCTTTTGCCATGTGATTTTGCAGGCCACACATGATGCATGCAATGTTAGTCTTTTGGGAAAGTGAGGATTGTTGTTTCTTGGTTTTCTTTTCTTCATTAGCAACTTTTCCCTTTAACTTCTGATTCTTTGGTAGGACAAAAATGTTGGTATTACATTCCTTTCTAGAATCAGAAGTACCCAATACTTGGAATCCAGTTGAGACAAAGACACCCTTCTGTTGGGGTCAATTTTCAGTTTGGATTCAGCCAATTTCTTGGCAGTTTTTCTAGCTGCCTTAGCTCTACTTCTTCTGGCTTTGGTGGTCAGGGTTTGATCATCATTGGTAGGGGAGGTCTTAGTTACCTGGTTCTTCCCTGTGATGGTCTCCATAGTTGCATCATTCTTTGACTCATGAGAAGGTGGGTCAGCAAATGGAACCTCTTGCTCTTCAGTACCACACCTAGGTTGTCTTATAGACTCATAAGAGTGTGGTGGAGCAATTTCATTGGTTCCCACCCTCCTTTGTTTTGGTAGCAAAGTTTTGAGTGAGAGGATGATCCAAGGATGGCTTGGAAGTTTTGCTCAGAAATAGCATACTTCCTGGCTTGAGCCTCAGCAGTGACAAGCTGGCTTCAGCCTCAGTCATTTGGATATTAAATCCTTTATCTGAGTCTTATAGTTTGTGTGTTCATGTTTTAATAGGAACACAGTTTTCTCTAACTCCTCAATTTTTCTTTGGTAGTCAGATTCAGCCCTTTTAAAGGCAGATTTTAAAACATTTAAAGACTTAATATCAGATTTAATCTCCAAATTGTAGCCCTGATACAATTTAACCTTAGTAATACAAGCAGGAGTACAGAGATGTTCATATACCTTATTTTCATATGTTCTAGCCATGAGTGCTTGAGCAGGAGTCACATCCTGTACCATGAAGCTCCTGTCAACTTCATGAGCCATTGCAGCCTTTTCAGTTGACTTTCCAGTGGGCTTTGGTGTAGAGGGATGTGTGGAGGCCTGTGGGGTTCCCGGGTTAGACTTGGGAGCCTTGCATTCCCTAGCAACATGACCAAGTTGGTTACAGTTGTAACATTTGGCCTTGGTTTTGTCAACCCCAAATTTGCTATTGATTGGGTTCTGGGGAAAATGCCTTCCAGTTCTCTTAAAGAATTTCTTTGCTCTGTAGGTAGGTTAGAAGAGCCATTTGTTGGACTATGTCCACATATTCCATGTCGTCCGGGCAAAAACACTCTAGATCATCAAAGCAGTATTTATAATCACTTGAGTGTCCACTTCCTGAGACAAAAGCACAGCTGTCCTGAAAAGAGCTTTGCTGAGCTTGTTGAGACCTGGAGTCTCAGGAAATGTGATGTGTGGCCCAGAAGAACAAGATGGCTGCTGGGTGTAAGTCAGGTATTGTTGAGGCTGGGATATTCCTGAGCCTTCAGCAACCATTAAAGCGTTGCTAGCAGGAAGGCTCAAGGGTCTTCTTGTCTGATGACCCCTCTTACTTTCCATTTCCAACCAATATCCATCAAGGATCCCATAGAGTTCGGTCATTGTGAGTATATTCAGATTTTCTGTCAGGATCAGTGATCACAAGTTTGATGTAATAGAGCGTAACGCAGCGGAATAAGAACAAGAATTAGACAAATTGTAGCAAGAATTTGATACTCGTATGCATTAAGAACAAATACGTTATAACGAGAGAATATATTTCTGTAACAAGGAATGTTTCTATAATATCGAATATTTCTGATCAAATCATTTACCTATTACAATAGGTTGACACTCCTTATATAGAGTGCAATCGCTGTTGTTATCACGAGAAAGTGACAACTGGTAGATCTATTACAAAAATAACTAACTCTTAACAAACTACTGAAATGTTCACAACTACTGAGAACATATCAGAGTGTTAAGTACAAAATATGAAACTACTGATAAGAAGCTACTGAAACTACAACCACTGAAGAACAAGCTCTTCAATCGTTTTACAAAACTACTGAAAAACATAAAACTACTGATGAGCACAACAACTGAAGAAGTATTCTTCAGCTGTTGTGTCAAACTACTGAACAGATAAAACATAAAGCTACTGAAAGGTAAACCGTCACAACTACTGAAGAAGACCTCTTCAGCTGTTGTGACAACGTCTGATACTTTGGTCTTCAGCACTTGTGTCTTCAGACTTTTTCTTCAGCACTTGTGTCTTCAGACTTTGTCTTCAGCACTTGTCTTCAGACTTTGTCTTCAGTACTTGTCTTCAGACTTTGTCTTCAGCACTTGTGTCTTCAGACTTTGTAATCAGCTGTTGTCTTCAGCTGTTATGGTCTTCAGTAGTTGTTGTGACGTCTGTGAGACTTAAAGGTTTTTCTAATCCGGCTCATTGGTTCTTCTGGTCCAACAAACTCCCCCTGAACCAATGCAGCCAAAACCTTTAACTTTATTGAGGTCCCATTTATTGTTGGCACAATGGTTGGTCTTTTTCCTTCTTGATCAGTTCAGAAGATGACCCATATAAGCACTGGCCTGGGAATGAGTCTCTGATGATTTGGTTGGCAATGTATGGATGGGAGCTCTGTATTGGGGAATTGGACACTGAGCTGTTCCCCCATCCATGAGACTCACTTCCCATGTATAAGCCTGTAGGATTCTCTAGTGTATGCTCTGAGAAACATAATTTGTTCTTCCATGGTCAGGTTCTCAGCTTCACCATCAAACAATCCTTCACGCCCATACAGCTCTGAGATGTACTTGGCCTGTTTGCCATTTTTGAGCTCAACTGTTGTAATCTGTCTGTATGCAAACTCATTAGGATGAGTCCCTTCAAGTAACAGACTGAGCTCATTTTGTTTGAAGTTCTCAAGCCTCTTGTAGACTAACCCCTTTTTAATAACTCTGTTCTCTAACATCTTTTGGGGTGGCTGTTTAGTCTCATAGGCCTTCTTGAAATCTTCTACAATCTCCCAGGGTGATACTACAAGAACCACTGTGATCTCTTCATCTACGATCCTTTTTACTTGGCCCTTGTATCTCGAAGGAATGTCTTTCTTTACAATCCTGTGAGCCACCCTAGTATCAGGCCATACTCTCACCTTTTCCTTCTGATATTGAAATGTGTTGGCAAGGGTGTACAACCTCAGAGCTTCTTTCTTCATACTAATTATTGATGAAGAAGCAGCATAAGTTTTTTCGATGCTTTTCAACATCTCATCGTCATGAAGCCTTTGCTGCTGCTCTTCTTCAATCTTTACTCTCACAGTTTCCATCTGTGAGGTGGGAGTGATGGGCATGGGTTTGGCTTTAGGCAATGTTAGGACTGCAGACAGAGGCAGCCTATCTTCTTCCACATCATCCTCATCTTCTTCTTCTTCTAGCCTCAACACCCTTCTCTTCTTCTTCTTGGGTGCATCATCGGCTGTTGGTTTAGAGGTAAGGGAGTTGGTTTTGTGGTTGGGGTTGTGGTTGTTTTGGAGAGGGAATGTTGACAGGATGAGTTAGCATTTTAGAGGTGAGTGTGGCTTTTGATTGTTTGGCTAGCTCAGTCCTGCTCCCTGCTCCTGCTTCATTCAAAGCTTCGACTACTAAACCCTTAGTGTATGCTTCAGACGAACAGATCTTGGAGGTTATGGCCAAGATACGGTCCCTGGTCCATGATTTAATCTCGATCAATGATCTCCCAAGATATTTTGCAATGAATCTGATCATGATCTCTAGTCTCTCTCTTTCTAATGCATCATAACTTGCCCATCTTGAGTTAATTTCTTCAACTTCAAGTCTCCTGATCTCTGAGTCAAGCTGTGCAGTATCGACCCTTGTCTATACAGTTGATCAATAATGGCATCCATTGATTACTATGTGTAGCATCTGCCATTTTGATCATCTCATCGAGTTGGAGTTCTTTCTCTTTTCCTTCACCTTCCTCTTCTTATATGTGACATGAAAGTCTTTGTGACTTTCACCCACTTGATCATTTTCGGTTCCCTTCACAGACTCCTCTTCCTTCTCAGTTTCCTTTTCTTTCAGTTTGCTCTTCCTCTTTGCTTTCACTGACTGACTCTCCCCCTTTTTGGTTGCATTGGTTGCAAGGGTTGAGTAGCAGAAAGCCTGGTGCTCACAATCTCCTCCACCAGGGGTTGTATGATTGAGGGAAGCCTCTTATCCATGGTTTTGATCATAATGTCTGTGATCATTGGGGTGATGAGAGGTAGGGTTTGCTGAAAGATAGCAACTGTTTGCTCAGAGGGGTTCTATCCCTGAGAAGCAGTGCCAGAAACAGAAGCTGGTGGCTTGGGAGTTTTGAGTGGCTGAGTGTGTGGGAGACCTTCAGGTGAAGGTGCCATCTGTGGGTTTATGTTGGTGGCAGATGGACTTGCTTCTTGAGAGAATTGGTCAAGTAGTCTTTGTAGTCTACTGACTTCTTTCTCAAGAATTGTGTTCTGGGCCAGAACATCATAAAAGAAGCCCAGGTCATCATCAGCAGATGCTGAATCACCTGACCTCCTGCTTGTAGCAGGATGTACATGCATTGGGTGTAGACCAGTTTTAGCATGTGCCCCTTTTTCTTGGAACTAGGGACTTCCAGCCTCAAGACTATGTCCTTTATCAGTTGTTGCCTCTAGTGAGTCTTAGCTATGTTACCAGCCTCATTCTGATCATGTGCTGATTCAGAAGAGGTGGCAGCCTTACTAGATGTTCTAATCTCCATATCCACACCAGGAGATAGAACGTGTAAACCCCGGTGCTGTGGGTTGTCAGAAGCATGGTGATCCTCGTCCTCAATAGCTGTGGTTCTCCCCTTTGTTGGTGGTTGTTGGGGAGGAGGAGAGGCATGCAGCTGAGTCAGCATGTTTGCAATGATAATGGTTGACTTTGGGGGGCGGTTGCATGGGGAGATGGGGTAAAAGCAGTGTGCACCTGGGGAGAATGGTTCTCTTCAATGGAAATCTCCTCAAATGTGGAAGATCCCAGATTTGTAGGTACCCCTTCTGTGGTTGCTGCAGGCTCCTTTTGAGAGGAATCCTGAGCGGCTGTGGCTGGTGAAGTCCTTGTATCCACTAGGGGGTTATAACCAGTGGATATAGCCTACGTTTGTGTTGCAGGGGCATCCTCAGGGGACTCATTTCCCTGAGTAGCCTTTTTTGTCTTCTTTTTAGTGGGTTTGGTGGGGACTTTGGATTTGGAGGTGGTGGCTGTGGGTTCCAGCTGCGTGGGTTTGTGCAGCTTGGTAGCCATTTTGAGTGATTGGTCAGAGTTGTGTCGGGAGTATACTTCCGGCAGTACAGCCATATCAGGGACTCCCAGGCCAACAAGTCCCTCAGCTTGAAGCTGGTTTTCAATTGTGGCCATTATGAACCGAGGATATAATATCCAACGGTTAGCATTTTGTTTTTGGGCCATATCCTTGAGCTCAAAAAATAGTATTTTAGAAAAATTTAAAGGTAGTTGCTCAAGGATGGAGTACATTACCTGTTGCCACCTTGTGGACATTTGATCCCATGATGAAGTCTTGGAGGCAAGGCATACATTTACCATGAAATATGAGACGTTCGGCATCCGGGAAATGTTTCTTCAGTATGGTAGATGCACTCACGTTACCCGGGTATCCATGGTGGGCAAATGATTGATCTGTTGTGCCCTTTGGTTAACCAGTTGGGAAAGTGGCATCATCCAGATTAAGGGTTTGGCGAAGAGTGTCTGGAGTAATGACCACTTTTTGGCCATGGACAAACGATTGAAGAGACTCTGTGTCATTCTCCTCAGAGACCAGAGTGACGTTTGTCCAGAATTGGTTAAGGGATTCGGCATATATGGTGGGATATACCAGAAAAGCCGTTTTGTAGGGTGACTGAACCATTAAATCAATGGCGTTGTGAAACTTGGTCCAGTATGGCGATTTGGTGAGATGTGCGACACAGTTGTGTCGTGGTTTTAGTTGCATGGTCACCATTGATGAGGAGGGTAGAGAGTTTTTGAACGTTAGGTTTGAGAACAAAAGATAAAAAATCTGAAGGTGGGATAAGGTATTTAAAGGGTCGGGTTAGGAAACGACTGAAGGTTTTGGTGTGAATCATCAGTTGTTGAAACTACTGATGACGTGGTATTAACTTTCAGAGGTTTGAAAAGGCTGACCGTATTGGTGTGATCAGCAGTTGTTATAAAACAACTGAAGACTTGGTTTTAACCGTCAGACGTTGAAACAGTTCAAGTCTCTGATTTAGTCATCAGTAGTTTAAAACTACTGAAGACAGTTTTGACTTCAGGTGATGTAAAACTGAAGACTTGGTCTTAGTCATCAGTAGTTGTAAACTACTGAAGACAGTGGTTTTGTCAGCAGTTGTTGTAAACAGCTGAGACTTGGTGTTAGTCTTTGTAAGGATTCCTTAAGTCTGATGCAACCCAAAACATCCAAAGTGTCTCAGCAACATGCACTAAGTACTGAAGTGAAGAATGCTTCGGAAGTTTTACACAATACATTAGAAAACATTCTAAGTGTAAAATCTTACGAAGTCAAGACCAATATCTTCCGAAGCCAAACATGAAGTCTTCCGAAGCTTCAAGAGACAAAGTCTTCCGAAGCTTCACCCTATGAAGACAGATTTCTTCGAAGACTTTTAGTACACATGCTTTATCTGATGTACTGTTCCATAAAGCACCTTTTCCGCTGCATCTCTGATAAGTCACCAACTTACAAGAGTTGGTGAAAAGGTCCATGCTTTTGGTAACTGTACATTGAGGTCTTGAGTTTGAAACTTTCAACTTTATGTACTTTATGCTTTTTGTAATGTATAAGGGTGTGAGCTATGGCATGTCATAGTCACAAGGTCAAAAGGCATATATGCCTTTTGATTCTACAATTGATTTTGTTAGTGTCTAGTCAATTGTATCCCGCTGGCTTTCATATTATAGCCGGCTGTAGGTTGTAGTATAAGTATTTCAAGTTTCTTGTATCTTTAACATACTTTGTAACACTTGTAAAAGAACTTGAGAAAGCAATATACTGCATCCTTGAAAACCATATTCTCCTGTTCTGTCTCTGGCTTTACTTGTGTTCTTTGTATCACTTTTGGTTAACCGAGTTTACTGTTTGATTAGATTTAAATAATCTCCTCATGTGTTGTTGTGTTGTAATTGTGTTCAAACCCTTAAACGATCCTGCAGTCTTTAGTAGTTGTAACTACTGAAGACATAGTTTTGGCTTCAGTTGTTTTAATGAAACAGCAGTTGTAGAAACAACTGAAGAGTAATTACTCATCAGCTATTTTCGTCAATTCATAGCTTTTCAACTATTTCACACTGTCCTCAACACTTACTCATCAGAGTTTTCATCTGCTTTTCAGGTGTTTCATAGGACATCAGTACTTATCTGCATTTCTGACATCAGTAGTTTGTGCTACAACAGCTGTTGTGACTACATCAGTTGTTGTAACTACATCAGCTATTTCAACAAATAAAGTACTTTAGTACTGGTGAACAAATCCCCACTAATCACTCTTGATGATTTTGACACCTGGTGCATGAGGATGGAAGGCTTCATCAGGTCTCTTGACTCAAGAATGTGGGAATCTGTGAAAATAGACCTTTCAACCAGCAACCCCCTCTGCTACTGGTGCTGGTATGATTCCTAAAGATATGGCCAACTACTCAGATGAAGATAGAAAAAGAGTAGAGATTGACAGGAAGGCCATGACTGCTCTTCAGACTGCTCTCCCAAACTCTATATACAAAGGTTTTAAGAAGTGCAAAACAGCTAAATAGCTGTGGGATGCACTGAAGCTGATGTATGAAGGCTCCTCTGAAGCCAAGGAGAACAAGAAAGATCATCTGAAACAGCAGTTTGAAAATTTCACCTTTAAAGCAAGTGAAACCATGACCCAACAATATTTCAGGTATATTGAGATTGTGGATACCCTAGTGGATGGAGGAGTTCCTCTTGAGAACAGAGACATTGTAAGGAAGTTCATGTCCTCACTTCCTAGGCAATGGACACACTATTGTGTGGTGATCAAGAGGACTGAGAACCTTAAAACTCTTACTCTGACAGAGTTATATGGGATTCTCAGTGGATACCAGATGGAGATGAACATACAAGGTTCATCTGGCAACTCCAACAATCAAATGGGTTCAGCCCTTCATGTGATTGAAGGGACAGCATAGAACCCCAACATCATCTCATATGCTACCCTGACAACTCACAAAAGGGTCCTTTCATCACCTTCCCGGACACACCAAGGGAAAACTTTACTCAAGGAAGTCCATTCCAAGAGACAAGTTCTTCTCAGGCCTTTGTGTCTGCTGATGAAAGTTGTGGGAATTATCTCTTCACTCTTGAAGACCTAGACTGTATCATCTAGATGACCTGGAATACATGGAGATAGTTCAGCAGATGGCTCTCCTCACTCACAGAGCCAGAATTTCTACAAGAGAACAGGAAGAAGATTTCCAAGCAATGCTACCAGTGGAAAGTTTGGGCTGGATAAAAGCAAAGTTAAGTGTTACAACTGTAACCTTATGGGTCACTTTGCTAGGGAGTGTAAGGCACCTAAAGCAAATGGGGGCCAAACACCACCCAGACCAACTACACTGACAAGCTCCTCAGTCTGAGAAGCCTAAGCAACATGCTGCTGTTGCTGTTGAAGAAGGAGGCTTTGATTGGAGTTTTCAGGTGGAAGATGCTTCTCCAAACCAAGCACTGATGGCTGACCATGATGAAGCCAAGGTTTGGAACATCTCTGTACTCCTGAATGCATGCTAAAGTGAATAGATACAGGTCCTACAACTTAGAGATGAGATCCGATCTTGAGTCATTAAACATATTAAAATCTGATTTTAGAAAGTCTGAAAATGATTACAAGTTAAAAATAGAAGATTTGGAGAAAACCATTTCAGTACTAAAACATGAACATACAGATTTTAGAACTCAGATCCAAGATCTCATAACTAAATTGACTGAGTACCAGGCTGAGCTTGTGATCAGCAAACCCAAGGCAGAGAAAAGTGTTCTTGAAGAAGAGACCTTCAAAAACATGATATCCTCATCCCTGCATAACAAAGTGTGCTATCAAAATAGACAGGGACTAGGATCAAATGAGATAGCTCCTCCACACACAATCTTGTCTGTAAGATATCCTAGGTGTGGAACTTGTGAAGATGAGCTTCCTCTCATAGATCCTATAAGTGAGGATGATGAAGAAGTGATAGTGAAGAATTCCTCTGAGAAGAGTGAAGAAGAGGATTCTTCCAAGGGCCACTATCTTCTGAGGAGAAGAAATCATCTGTGATGACCAAGTCCAAAAGAAAGAACTTGATCAGGAAGAGCAAAAGGAAAGCAAAGAAGGCTCAAGAAATCAAGGCTACTTTTGATGCTAAGCAGAAACAAGTTTTTATCTCTGCAGGTTTCAAAGTAGTAAGAACTGAAGACATCAACCAAGACTCCTCATCTAAGAGTCCTGGTTCACGTTCAAATCATCTCAGAGCAAAAAGAAGACTGAGCTGCTGTACCACTGCTGCACAGCCTGGACCATCAAACTCCAAGAACAGTTCACAGCCCAAAAGAACTGTCTCAGCATCTACCAAGATGAAGGTGGAGAAGGGATGTGACCAAAGCCAGTCTTGCTCTCAAAAGGAACTCTTTTGAAGAAGAAAATGTTATGTGTCATGTGAAAATACTTCTCACATTACTAAGGATTGCCCATACAATCCAAGAAGTACCATCCACATGACCAATACAAAGACTTCAAAGACTCTCAAGAAGTCTCAAGCTTCGGAAGGAAAGTCTGTTTCCTTTGGAAGCTCCAAATCAAAGAAGAAGGTAAATGGAAAATTACCTTCGGAAGTAAAATTGGTCTCGGAAGAAAGGAGTTCTTCCGAAGCACTGAAGTCTGCTGCAGTGACTGCAGAATCTTCAAAGGTTCAGTCATCAAAACCTGTGAAGTTCCAAAAGCTTAAAGGTTTTGAAGGTCAAGTCCAAGAGTCCAAAGGTGGTGTGGAAGTCTAAAAAGGACCAAATGACTGAAATTTCTCCATCAACAATAGCTGAAGATCCTCACAGTACACCATAGGATCTATTACTGTTGCATTACCTTCTATTACACTCACTGAGCCCAAGACAAGTACGGTTGGGTTTCCAAATGTAACTAATCATTTTCTTTGTGCAGGAACAGCTCAAGACAAACGGAAACATCTGGATAATTGACAGTGGCTGTTCTAGGCACATGACAGGCAATAGGTCTCTACTCCATAATTTTGAGAGAATTGATGGAGGACCAGTTGCTTTTGGAGGAGATGAAGGTGGTTACATTTCTGGAAGGGGCAAGGTCACAATGGTAAGCTCAGCATTGAAAAGGTAAACTTTGTTAAGGAGCTTGGGTACAATCTTCTGAGTGTATCCCAATTTTGTGATCAAAGACATAACATGCTCTTTACTGAGCATGAGTGCATTGTTCTCAAGCCTGGTGTGGTCATTCCTCATGAGCACATCCTGCTAGAGCCCTAGGAAAGGGAACATGTACAAGATGGATTTGCAAGAAACATCTCCCTCTGAAGAAGTTTCATGCTTTCTATCTAAAGCCAATAGTGATGATTCTTTCCTATGCCATAAAAGAATGTGCCATGTAAACTTAAAAACATGAATAAATTGATTAAGCATGATCTGGTAACTGGAATGCCAAAGAAAGAGTTTACAAGTGATGATCATTGTGTTGCATGCCTGAAAGGGAAGCAACATAAGGCATCCATAAGCCTAAGGAAATGAACTCCATCACTACAGCCCTACACTTGTTACATATGGATCTCTTTGGCCCCACCAGTGTAATGATTTAGGAAGGACCTTATACTGTCTAGTGATCACAGATGATTTTACAAGATTCACTTCGGTCTTCTTCCTTAGAACTAAAGATGAGACTCCTGAGATTCTAAAGAATTTCATCTTAAAGATTGAGAATCAATGTGATCACAAGGTCAAAACCATAAGATGTGATCAAGGAACTGAATTCAAGAACCAAATCCTTGATACATTTTGTGATGAAAAGGGTATTACAAGACAATACAGTGCTCCCAGGACTCCTCAGCAAAACGGATTTGCTGAGAGGAGAAACAGGACACTTATTGAAGCTGCAAGAACTATGTTGTCTGACTCTAAACTGCCTATGACCTTCTGGGCAGAGGCTGTTAATACTGCTGCTATGTGCAAAACAGAGTTTTAGTAGTTAAGACACATGGTAAGACTCCTTATGAACTTTGGCACAAGAGGAAACCTTTCATTGGTTTTCTCAGGTCATTTGGATGTCCCTGCACCATCTTGAATACCAAAGATCAAGTTGCCAAGTTTGCTGAGAAATCAGACGATGGACACTTCATTGGATACTCTTCCCAAGCTAAAGCTTATAGAGTATACAATCTCAGAACTAGAATTATTAAGGAGTCAGCCAATGTGACTTTCAATGAGCACACACCCAGTGTGGCTGGTTCTAGTCCGGATTGGCTATTTGATCTTGATTTAGTTACCAACTATTTTAATAAATCTTGTGAGCATGTTTCAGGATCTGCAGAAAATTTAAATACAGGTGATCCTGATCCAAGATTTGAGCTAGGAAGACCTTCAACTCACACACCTTCAGCTCCAGTTGAAACTACTTCAGCAAATGAGGTTTCTATCAGCACAACAATGACAAATCCAGCTGATACATCTGGCATGCCTTCAAATTCCAGCTCAGAGGCTTCTCAACCAGATAAAGACACCTCAATTGCAGAAGACAACAATGGTGATGGTGATAGTGATCAAGAATTTCTTGATGCTAATAACCATACCATAGATGACAAAATCAATGATGTTACACACTCATTGGATCAAGTTAATCTTGATAAGTGTGATAATATGGAGGATCAATCTTCAAGACCAGATCTAAATTTCTCAAATTTGGATCTATCTCAGCAACTTGCTGTGATCCCTCAGCTAAGGATCCACAAGTCTCATCCTACCACAAACATCATTGGAGATGTTATCTCCGGGGTAAAGACAAGAGGGCAAACCCATAAGCAAATGTTTGTCTTCACTCTTGTTTTCTATCCCAGTTAGAGCCAAAGAAAGTTGAGGAGGCTCTAAAGGATGGAAGTTGGGTTGAAGCTATGCAACAAGAGCTGCTTCAATCAAAAGGAAGAAAGTTTGGAACCTTTGTCCTCTTCCTCATAGGAAGACTACCATTGGAACCAAATGGGTTTTTAGGAATAAGAAGGATGATAGAGGAATCATCATCAAGAACAAGGCAAGACTAGTTGTTCAAGGATACACACAAGAAGAAGGGATTGATTCCACTGACGTCTTTGCTCCTGTAGCAAGACTAGAAGCTGTTAGGATATTCCTGGCATTTGCTGCATCCAAGAACTTCAAAGTCTATCAACTTGATGTAAACTGTGCTTTCTTATATGGAGTGATTGATGAGTAGGTTTATGTCAAACAACCACCTGGTTTTGTAGATCCTGATCATCCTGATTATGTCTGCAAGCTTGACAAAGCTCTTTATGGGCTGCATCAGGCACCCAGGAAGTGGTATGAGACACTGTCTGAGTATCTCTGTAAACATGGATACAAGAGAGGTACTATAGATGGAACTCTCTTCATCAAAGGACAAGGAAAAGACATTCTGCTAGTTCAAGTATATGTGGATGACATCATCTTTGGTTCAACCAATTCAAAGCTCTGCAAAGACTTTGAAAAGCTGATGAAAGACAGATTTGAAATGAGTTCAATGGGAGAACTCAACTTCTTCTGGGAATTCAAGTGAAGCAGGTTGAAGATGGCATCTTCATAAGTCAGTCAAAGTATGTTCAAGATATAGTCAAGAGATTCAACATGACTGATTGTAAGATTGCTAAGACACCCATAGCCAGAAACCACTCCCTTGGTCTAGATCTTGAGGGGGAGTGTGTAGATGAGCACTTATACAGGGCTATGATTGGGTCTCTTATGTATCTTACAGCTAGCAGGCCTGATATCATGTTGCTACATGTATTTGTGCAAGATATCAAGCAAACCCTAAGATGTCTCACTTAATCACTGTGAAAAGGATTTTAAGATACCTCAAAGGTGCTTCAACACTTGGTCTATGGTATCCAAAGAATCCTGTTTCAATCTGTATGCCTATACAGACAGTGATTATGGTGGTTGCAACATGACTGCAAAGTCTACATCTGGGGGATGTCAATTCCTTGGTGGAAGGGTTGTCTCATGGCAATCCAAGAAACAATCCTGTGTGTCTACATCAACTGCTGAGGCTTAATACATTGATGCTGCAAGCTGCTGTGCTCAAGTGCTTTGGATTCAAAATTAGATGCTAGACTATGGATTTAACTTCAAAGAGACTCCTATCCACATAGACAACAATAGTGCTATCTCTATCACTGAGAACCCTGTGCAGCACTCAAGGACCAAACACATCAACATCAGGTATCATTTAATAAGAGATAACTATGAAAAGGGATTAATTAAACTAGTCAAAGTTCACACAGATGAACAATATGCTGATCTGTTCACAAAAGCTTTTGATGAACAGAGATTTAAGTATCTGATATCAGCTATTGGGATGATTAACTTTGAGTAGACTTTTTCTTAAAACTAATTCTAATTATTTCTTCTTAAAAAATATGTGTGTCCTAAGTTGTCTAGTTCATCACTTTCATAAGCTCATGTTTTCTTTGAATGTAAAACTTTTTGAATACTTTCCTTAGATTCTTGAAAATTTTCTGATACTTCGGAAGATAACGTTTTACCTTCGGACCAAAAATATGTCTTCAAAATAAATGACTGTCTAAGAGATTTACCTTTGGAAGAAGTCAAAATTTATCTTCCGAAGCTTAAAATTCTTAACTTAGACACTTATTCATTTTTAAGGACTTTTTCCTTCCGAAGCAAAATTAACCTTCGGAAGCTTTGTTCATTCTTATACAAAGCATCCAAGAGTTTATTTCTCTTCCGAAGCATAAATCTTCAAGACTCTCAGGAAAATTCTTCCGAAGCCATTTTAGCTTCGGAAGCTTTTTCAATCAAAACATCCGAAGACAATTACCTTCGGAAGCTTTTCGAATTCCAAGAAAACTACTTTTGAGCAAAAAGGTAAACTACTTTTTCAGAGGTGGGACCGACATATGGATTTCAAAGTTTATCCTCTTTCATTAAACTTTATCTGAAATCCTTCTCTCTCATATAAACCCAACGGTTTCCCCCTCTTCTATCATCTGCTTTTCTTCCAAACCTAAAACCCAAAGCTTTCTCTCTGAAATTTCTTTCCATTTTTTCTCTTCGTCTCTGAGCTACCTCACAATGGCTGACCTTGCTCACAGAAATGATCCTAACTTTGCCATGCAGCTACACAGACAACACAATCAGGTTGCTCTGTTATGCTCTGACAAAGATCCTCATTTCTCAGAGGTTTGCCGTTTCTTGTCTTTGTCTCACTACTTCACCTCCCTAACCATTGATCCTCCTCTATATGAGGATCACTTGCTTGATTCTGGAAGACCTGCCAAGAGGTCATTATGGATGGGGAGAAGGCACTGTCTGCCACACGGGCAGGGGAGAACAATCTTCATCACTCCGGCCATCATCAACCGACATCTTCAGCTGGATGATGAAGAAGGTGAAGTGTTCTTCCCAAAGGAAGCGGTTAATCATTCCTTCGAGCAGATGGGCTATGAAGGAGATTTCTCTGTAAAGACCTTCAGGAAAGGGAAGGTCTCATCCCAGTGGAAATACCTGCTCCATGTGGTTATCCACAGCTTATCAAACAAGCATGGTGGATGGGACCAGATTCCTGAGGATCTCTCCTTTCTAGTTCATGGAATGATTCAGGGGGTCAAGTTCAGGTATTCACAATTTGTTTATACTAATTTACTTGCAAACTTAGACTCCTTAGAATACTACATGTTCCTAGATATGTTCAACACATTCTCAACTGTGAACTGGGCTCACAGTTGAGGGAAACAAGTAATATTCTTAAATTGGGACAGATGAAGCCCGGCATCTTTAAAATTATGAAGAAGCCAACTGTAGGCTTCTCAGGGGTAGACACAGCCCTAGTCCCAAAAATGTTAGAGCTCATTGCTCAAGGTGACAACCTAGCAGTCCAAGCTAGTGTTGAACCCACACCTACTACTTTCCAACCCTCTACACAACCTCAAATATCCATCACCTACCAAAGAAAATCCAAACGAACCCCTGCTCAGACTATTCAGTCTGTGGAGGCCCCCATATCCACCAATACAGGAAGAAGTGGATACTGGAGCTCCCACTTCTTCTGAGGAGCAGACCACTCCCATTGTTTCAAGAATCAGTGATGAGGTTCCTCATGCTCACACTGATGAGCTCACTAGCCCAACAGCCTTAAGCTTTCACTCTGAGTCTCAACACTCAAGTGAACAACATTCAGGGGACAGCTACCATCCCCAGCCTTTGGATCTCAACCAACCAATTCCCAACCTATCCTTCTATACTGATGAAGACTTACGATTCGGTGTGTACCATGAGTCTCTCTTCTCATCCCCTACTCAAAGAGAGACGAGACCCCTGACTCTCCTCAGTCTATCCCAAATCAGTCACCTATTACTGAGGTGGACACTTCTGAACTAGTTCCGGATGTCCATATGGAAGAGGCTCTCACTTTTTAAAGTGATTACATCATTCAGACCACAACCATGGCAACTCTGCCCTCTGGCATCTCAACTGAGGCTGCCAGTGAGCAGAGGAAAACCAGCAGCCAAGAAACTCAAGCTGGTGGTGAGTGAGAGGACTTTGGTCCAATCATCTCATCCCCCACTGATTCTTTTGATGAAGATGAGGGGAATTTGAGACTAAAGGTGCAGAAATTGTCAAAAACATGCACCTATTTAGTCTCTAAGGTTAGTCATGGAATCTCAGGTGACTACCTTACAAAACAGGGTCAAGATCAGCAGCAACTTCAGATTTCATATTTAAAGGAAAAACTAGTTGGGAGACCTTTAAGGAGAGCTCAACAAGGAACACAAGAACCTGTGGAAGTGATTGACTTATCCTCCAGCTCACCTATGCAAGTGGGTGATGCTACCAAAAAGAGGGAGAAAGTTATTACAACCACAGAACCTGGGAGTTCTTCAAAGAGAATGGACATAGAGGACTCACCATCCTCACTTGCTGTTGTGCATTCTCAGCAACTTCCTCAAGTTCACATTAATGTGGACTTTATAGACTCAATCATCAGGAGTCTCTTTGAGGAAGGTATACCAAGGGCTGTCTCATCTCCACCACAAGGAACTGGCAACTACATCATAAGGTGGAGGTATGATGAGGACAGAAGAGCCCTTATACTTCACAGAGTTCAAGGCCAACAAGAAGTCTTTCAGTTCCAAAGCCTAAGCTTCTATGAAAGACTGGATTTAGTCAACATGCCACTTGTCAATCCAAGCAAATCTAGACAAGCTGACAGGCTGGCTCAAAGAATCCAAGACAGGATCCTTGCAGAGTTCTCTCTAAGAAGGAGACTTAGGCAATCAGGCAATGTCATCGGTCAACTAGATGTTGAGGTGGACCCTAAGATTAGTTTCATAGGGGAAACCTTGGTTGAAGGCCTAGTGGCTGAACCTGAGACCCTTGTCTCACCATCAACAACTGTTGCAGACATCCAAACTCCATCTGAGACACCTGCTGGTGAAGGTGTTTCTCAGCCTCTCTCTGGCCAAAGCATGGAAGCTTCACCAAGCAATGAAGGCCAGCCTCAATCCACCCTGAGTCACAAAGGTCTGTTGGTGACAAAGAGAAAAGGATAATGACTCTTGAGGAAATTGAGGAGGAAGAGAGAGAGAGGAAAAGGAGGCTAAGGGGAGAAAGTTCTTCTGGGTCATCTAAATTCATGCAAGCTGTAATCAGGGCTGCCCTCAGACCAAATACTAAATATGATGAGTTAAGGCAGTCAGGATTACCTATTTACAGACCAGGAACTATGATGTTGATGAAATCATCTCCTCCCCTTAGAAGAGTTGAATGAACTGGATGACATGGAAGTGTCAAGAGAGATAAAGGAGAAAGAAGATGCAAGGTTACTTCTCCAATTCAAAGAGGAGAAGAGACAGAAAAGACTTTACAAGCATACTCCCACTCTCTCTCCAGTTCAAGAAAGTCCTGCACAGGAAGATATGGCTCCACAAGAACCTCAGGTAGATAAAGAAGAGGATAGAATCAAAATGATAAACTACCTGAGTGCCACAGGCTTCTATCAGGAAAATGCACTTCTTCCCCTGTCCTATGACTTCATTGAGTTCGAGTACTTAAAGCAACTTGAGCTTGAGCTAGTCAAAGAAAGAAAAACAACCAAAAGAAAGCTAAGGGAAGAAGCTGCAAAGTCAAGAGCCATCACTCAAAAGAATGCAAAGAAGTCTGCTGACAGACAAAGAATGATGAGCTTCTTGAAGTCATATGGATTCTCCGGAATGAGACTTGGTCCCATGTCTCTATCTACAATGGATGAGCATATAAGGGTGATCAAGCAGAAGATTAAAAGTGGTGAATTGATTACTTGCACTCTCTTCCAAGTCAAGTCCCACCTGAAGTGGAGGTCAAGTTTGAACAACCAGAGACACCTGAACCAGAACCTCCAGTTGAGCCTCAGCAAACTTCATCTTCTAATCCAAGACAGGGTCAAACTCCCTCTCCTTCTGAACCTGTGAGGGAGGAACACCCAACTGAGAAAGACACTGATGATCAACATGGTGCTGCAGACCAGTCTTCTCAGTTAAAGACATTAAAGAGAAGAAGAAAATGGCTTCTAAACCAAAGACTAAAAAGAAGAAGCCAAAGTCATCTACCTCTACACCCCAGGCTGAATCAGATCAACCTGAGGAAGTGCATGATGAGGCAACCCAATCAACTCCTATGCAAGTGGCTCCTCTAGCAACTGAGACACCTATCTTGTCCTGGACTTATTCTACCAATCCAGAAAGATGGCATGTTGTCAGAGATCAAGGTGTTGAGAATGTCTACTCCTGGTAAGACATAATCAACTTACCTCTACATCATCTCTTTGAAATGAGAAGATACTATGAGAGTCTTGATGATCCTGACCACCAAATGAAGAAAGGAATGGTCTTGATTGTACTGAAGACTACCAACATCTGAATATCTTCTAAGTGTTTTGGTAGCATCAGCCTAGGGGGAGTTTGTAAGGATTCCTTAAGTCTGATGCAACCCAAAACATCCAAAGTGTCTCAGCAACATGCACTAAGTACTGAAGTGAAGAATGCTTCGGAAGTTTTACACAATACATTAGAAAACATTCTAAGTGTAAAATCTTACGAAGTCAAGACCAATATCTTCCGAAGCCAAACATGAAGTCTTCCGAAGCTTCAAGAGACAAAATCTTCCGAAGCTTCACCCTATGAAGACAGATTTCTTCCGAAGACTTTTAGTACACATGCTTTATCTGATGTATTGTTCCATAAAGCACCTTTTCCGCTGCATCTCTGATAAGTCACCAACTTACAAGAGTTGGTGAAAAGGTCCATGCTTTTGGTAACTGTACATTGAGGTCTTGAGTCTGAAACGTTCCACTTTATATACTTTATCCTTTTTGTAATGTATAAGGATGTGAGCTATGGCATGTCATAGTCACAAGGTCAAAAGGCAGATATGCCTTTTGATTCTACAATTGATTTTGTTAGTGTGTAGTCAATTGTATCCAGCTGGCTTTCATAGTATAGCCGGCTGTAGGTTGTAGTATAAGTATTTCAAGTTTCTTGTATCTTTAACATACTTTGTAACACTTGTAAAAGAACTTGAGAAAGCAATATACTGCATCCTTGAAAACCATATTCTCTTGTTCTGTCTCTTGCTTTACTTGTGTTCTTTGTATCACTTTTGGTTAACCCAGTTTACTGTTTGATTAGAGTTTAGATAATCTCCTCATTGTGTTGTTGTGTTGTAATTGTGTTCAAACCCTTAAACGATCCTGCAGTCTTTAGTAGTTGTAAACTACTGAAGACATAGTTTTGGCTTAAGTTGTTTTAATGAAACAGCAGTTGTAGAAACAACTGAAGATTAATTACTCATCTGCTATTTTCGTCAATTCATAGCTTTTCAGCTGTTTCACACTGTCCTCAACACTTACTCATCAAACTTTTCATCTGCTTTTCAGGTGTTTCATAGGACATCAGTACTTATCTGCATTTCTGACATCAGTAGTTGTGGCTACAACAACTGTTGTGACTACATCAGTTGTTGTAACTACATCAGCTATTTCAAAAAATAAAGTACTTTAGTACTAGTGAGGTATGTAGCCTTCAGTAGTTATAAAAACTACTGAGGAAAAAAAACTCATCAGTACTTATATGTGACAATAATGAACTAATGATCATTGGTACTTGTGAGCTAAGATCATCAGTAGTTGTCACTTATTCTAGCTGCAGCATACCAAGCCTTAACACCAGGTTGTGAAAAGTTAAACTATCCAAAGGATTATTAAAAATTTCTGCAAGCTCATCAGCACTAGGAACAAATTTTGGATCAATAAGACCTTTTTCAAAATAATCTCTAATAAAATGGTGTCTGATTTCAATATGTTTAGTCCTAGAGTGCTGGACAGGATTCTTGACAATACAAAGAGCTGAAGAGCTGTCCATTAACAATGGGGTCTTAGTCTCTGTTATGCCATAATCCAATAATTGGTTTTGAAGCCAGAGTACCTGAGATGTACAGCTTGCAGCGGCAATGTACTCTGCTTCAGCAGTTGATGTAGCAACTGAGGTCTGTTTCTTGCTCTGCCAAGAAATCAAGCAGTTGCCTAGGAATTGACATCCACCAGAAGTTGATTCCTGGTCAACTTACACCTGCATAGTCACTGTCAGAAAAAGCAACTAATTTACCAGAATGTCTAGTAGAATACCATAAACCTAGAGATGGAGTGCCTTGCATGTTGGACCAAAAGAACCAATGAGCCGGATCAGAAAAACCTTTAAGTCCCACAGACGTCACAACAACTACTGAAGACCACAACAGCTGAAGACAACAGCTGATTACAAAGTCTGAAGACAAGTGCTGAAGACAAAGTCAGAAGACAAGTGCTGAAGACAAGTGCTGAAGACAAAGTCTGAAGACAAGTGCTGAAGACAAAGTCTGAAGACAAGTGCTGAAGACAAAGTCTGAAGACAAGTGCTGAAGACAAAGTCTGAAGACAAGTGCTGAAGACAAAGTCTGAAGACATAAGTGCTGAAGACAAAGTCTGAAGACATAAGTGCTGAAGACAAAGTCTGAAGACACAAGTGCTGAAGACAAAGTCTGAAGACACAAGTGCTGAAGACCAAAGTATCAGACGTTGTCACAACAGCTGAAGAGGTCTTCTTCAGTAGTTGTGACGGTTTACCTTTCAGTAGTTTTATGTTTTATCTTTTTAGTAGGTTGACACAACAGCTGAAGAATACTTCTTCAGTTGTTGTGCTCATCAGTAGTTTTATATTTATCAGTAGTTTTGTAAAACGACTGAAGAGCTTGTTTTTCAGTCGTTGTAGTTTCAGTAGTTTCTTATTTTGTACTTAACACTCTGATATGTTCTCAGTAGTTGTGAACATTTCAGTAGTTTGTTAAGAGTTAGTTATTTTTGTAATATATCTGCCAGTTGTCACTTACCCGTGATAACAGCAGCGATTGGACTCTATATAAGGAGTGTCGACCTAATGTAATAGAATGAATGATTTGATCAGAAATATTCGATATTATTAAAACATTCCTTTTTACAGAAATATATTCTCTCGTTATAACCGTATTGTTCTTAATGCATACGAGCATCAAATTCTTGCTACAATTTGTCTAATTCTTGTTCATATTCTACTGTGCTACGCTCAATTACATCAAACTTGCGATCACTGATCCTTACAAATGGTATCAGAGCAGGTTAATCATTGGTCGATCTAATAATTGATCATTGAAACTACTATTCAAGATCCAAGTTTGACTGAATTAGCATTTTTGTGTTTTGCAAGAAACGGTTATAGAGATTGAATTTTCTATGTTTTCTGGTCATTCATCCTGAGATTTTCTCTTGGTTTTCATTGAGTCTGTTGTGGTCTTTATAAAACATTTAAAAGCTTGAATTAAATTGTATGTGGACTCAAAATGACTACTCCTTCAAATGATCCTCACAATACTGGTTCCTCAACCAAGCCTCCAATGCTGGTTAGGACTGAGTATAACATATGGCAACGACAAATGCTCCATCACCTGTCTGTTAACAGCGCAGGTTGTTGGACATCAGTGGTACATGGTCCACACAAGCCTATGGTGAATAACCCGGAAACCAATCAAATGGTTCCGAAGAGGAGGGAGCAATACTCAGATGAGGATAAGAAGTTGTTTGAGATTGATGCAAAAGCCCGTGGAATTCTGGCCATGGCACTGCCTAATGAAATCTATTCTGGGCTAATGCATCATGAAACTGCCCATGACCTCTGGAATGCCTTGAAAGAACAATTTGGAGGAACAGATGAGGTCTTGGCAAATAATAGAGAAATCCTTGCCCAACAATATGAGACATTCTCTCATAGGAAGGGTGAGACACTGACTCAAAAGTTCGAGCGGTTCTCTTGTTTGATCTCTGAATTAAAAATGGTCAAACATGAGTACACCAATAGTCAGATGAATAACAGATTTCTCAGATCACTGCCTGAGAGATGGGACACATACACTATTGTCCTACGCTCCGGTGCAAATTTGGACAAACTATCTCTCACCCAACTCCATGGGAAATTGCTCACATTTGAGAGAGAGATAGAACAGAAACAAAAACTATCTTCATCTGGAAAGCTCACTGAAGACTTTGTACCAGGCAACACTGCCTTGGTTGGTCATGAGTTAGAATATGCTTCATCTGAATGCCAGTATGATGAGCATATTGACTTCTCTTCAAACACTTTTGATTCTGCATTTGTGAGTGTTGATAGTCAGTTTACTGGATGTAATAATGACAATCTATGCTTCATCATGGATGATCTCAAGGGGATTGCTATTGATGACTTAGAAGAGATGGATATTTTGAGCCAAATGGCCTTGATAAATATCAGATCTCAGAAGTTCTACAAAAGAACTGGAAGAAAGTTCCCAGGACTCTCTGGCAAAACCAAAGTTGGTTTTGACAAGAGTAAGTTGAAGTGTCACAAATGCCACCGGCTTGGATACTTTGCTAGAGAATGCAGATCATCTGGATCTAATTCCTCTGCACCTTTTGTGACTTTCCCTGGCAATAGTCAACAACACAGAGGGCAACATCCTATCAATTCTAGTCATCATTCTCAACCACAATCTCCTGCATATTTTGTTCCTCACGGTCAAATGCCATATCCTTACCCTTGTTATTACATGCCACAGTCAAATCAAGTTCAAGTTCCTATAGTACCACAACCTCATGCACTACCAGAACCTCAACCATCTCAATCTCATCAACCTCCTCAACCTCAACAACACAGCTTCTTCACCCCTGGAGGTGTTGACTAGAGCAGTTTACCGGATGACATGTCTGGGCATGAACAACTGTTCACAGGTGCTGGTCAACATGGTGGTGATAGTCCTTTTGGGAATCTGGCTCTCATGGCCCTGGAGTCTACTGAGGGTTCCTGCACAAATGCATCATCTTCACAGGTAACTCAGTTATCTTCAGAGGCTAAAGCCAAGTTATGTTGAATCATGCATTGCTACCTTTGTCTCAATTAGAGAGGCAAATGTAGCATTAATAAATCAAAAACTTGAGCTTGAGAAAACCATTTCCAAAAGAAAAGCTGAGTTTGAGTCTGCCCTTAATTGTAAAAATGATGAGATTTATAAGCTTAAATGCCAACTAAATGATGAAAAGGCTAAGCTAGAGGTTATTCTGGATGACCAGAGAAATCTAAAAGAAACCCTTGCAGTCACCTAGGTAGAGTGTGATCGATGGGTACAATCATGCAAAGGTTTCGAAATGCTTCTTAGTAAGCAATCTGCTTCCAATGTGAAGTTTGGTATTGGTTACAATCACACTGCTCCTCCTATAGATTTTGCTTCAAGAGCAGAAGTGAAATTTGATGGAGAAAGCAATAACAAATCTGATAGAGCATCATCAAAAGTTGAAGTCAGCACTAAGCCTTCTAGAACCCATCAGCTGATATTGATGGTTCTACTGTTGACACTCACATGATAAAAGAGATGATCAACTCAGGAGTTATTTCTGAAAGTTCTGAAAGGACTGGAGAGCAAGATCTAACACCTGAAGTTCAAACTCCAACTAATGATAGCATTGAAGAGAAGAAAACTGTCAGTAGAAAGAGTTTGAAGACTACTAAAGAGGAAGTCAACAAAGCAAATAATGCTTCAAAAGTACGAAAGAGCAAGTCTTCAGTAGTTTCATCCTCTTTAGTTGATGATCATCATAAGATGAAGAAGAAACCATGTGAAGTATGTGGTTTGTTCAATCATCTTACAGATGATTGTTGGTACAAAAGCGGATCCAAACTCAAACTTAAAGAAGAAATCAAGAGAAAATGGCTAAAATGAAAACTGAGTTTGGAGCCACATTTGTACCAGCAACATCAAATCCTGTAACCCTCAAGTCCAAACAGAAATCCAAAAAGGAAGGGGTCAAACAGGTAACAGCTGAGATTGCTCAAAAGAAGAAGGTGCAACATAGGAACTTATCAAACTCCAATGCCAATGTGTCTGAAGAGCTGAAAGCCTTATCCCAAAATCAGACACAGCTGGTTATGATGGTTCAACATCTATTGGGAAGAGTTAACCAATTAGATGTTCCTATGTTGAAACCACAGAAAAGGAGGTCCAAGCCAAAGGATTCCATTTCTTCACCAGCTTCTTCCTCTCAGGTTGTTGTTTCCAACAAACATGTTAGTTTACCATCTGTTGATGAAAACAGGCCCAAGACCAAAAAGGTTGGGGTCTCAAAATCTAACTAATTTGTTGTATCTTGCAGGGTTCTTCAACATACCTCAGAGGCATCTGGTATGTAGACAGTGGAGGATCCATCCATATGACAGGAAACAGATCACTCTTAATGACTACTCTCAAGGAAGGAAGGGGTTTGTGTCATTTGGCAATGATGCAAAAGTTTACATCATTGGCAAAGGCTTTGTTTCAAATGGGGAAATAAAGTTTGATGATGTTAACCATGTGGAAAATCTCAAGTACAACCTCTTGAGTGTCAGTCAAATGTGTGACAAAGGCCATGTTGCTCTTTTCACCAGTCAGAACTGTCGGATTCTGTCATCCAAAGTTCTAAATTTGATTGATAAGGTGTTGGATGAACACACTCTCCTAAAGGCCAACAGGACAGGAAGAGTGTATGCCTTAGATCTTTCCAAGAAAATAGATCTCAAAGGCCATCCTTGCCTATTTTCCAAGGCTTCCTCCAAGAATCTATTCTATGGCACAGAAGGCTGGGTCATGTTATTCTCAAAAACATGAATCAACTGATAAACCATGGTTTAGTAAGGGGACTGCCAATGAAGGAGTTCAAGTGTGAAGATAACTGCACTTCCTGTTTAAAAGGAAAACAGCACAAAGCTTCATTTCCCTCCATAGAAGAACCTAAGTCCACTGCCTGCTTACAGCTTCTTCACATGGATCTCATTGGTCCTATGAAAGTGATGAGTATGGCTAAGAAGAAATACTGTCTGGTAATTGTGGATGATTACTCCAGATTTGTATGGACTTTCTTCTTGCATTCAAAGGATGAGGCTGCACAGTCCATTATGAACTTTGTGTTACACGTTAAGAAGCAGTATTCCCTACCAATTAAGTGTGTGAGGAGTGATAATGGTACTGAATTTAGAAACCACACACTTGATGAGTTTTACTTATCAAAGGGAATCAAGAGGCAGTATAGCATCCCAAGAACTCCTGAGCAAAATGGAGTAGTGGAGAGAAAGAACAGGACCCTTATTGAAGCTGCAAGGTCCATGTTGGCTGATTCTGGACTGCCAATGACTTTTTGGGCTGAAGCTGTCAATACAGCTTGCTATGTACAGAATAGAGTTCTAGTAAATCAGAGGTTGATGAAGACTCCATATGAAGTTCTTCATTATTTGGCCCCTCTAATTTCATTCTTCAGAGCATTTGAGTGTCCTTGTTTCATTCTCAACACACGGGATCAACTCCAAAAATTTGATCCTAAGGTGGATGCCGGGTACTTTGTTGGTTATTCATCAACTTGCAAAGCATACAGAGTCTTCAACTGCAGAACAAAGATGGTTGAAGAGACTCTACATGTTAAGTTTAATGAATCTCCTAAGGACAAGATTCCACAAAGCCCTGTGGAGCTATTTGATTTGGACATACTGCAATATGTTCCTTATCAAACTCCTGCTGTTGCTCCTGTCAACAGTTCACCACCTGGTGGTACTGCTGGTGATGATGATGATGATAGCAGTACTCACCTATTCAGGTTTAGTGATCAACTGCCTGATTCAGCTAGACCTGATGTTCCTGTAGCTCCAGTAGCACCATCCACAACAAATGCTGATGAGATTTCTTCAAATTCAACTTCCTTTGAATTACCATCCACTGATTGGTTTCAAGGAAATGATTCACCATCACCATCTATTGCTGCTGAACCTGCTGCAAACACTTGCACAGATCTCATTGTGTATCAAGATCTGAAGAATCACCCTATGTCTCAAATCATTGGTGATATCACTGCTGGCGTATCAACAAGAAGTCAATTGTCAAATTTTTGCTTTATGCTCTCTTCATCAGTCAGCAAGAGCCAAAGAATTATCACATTGCTTTAAAGGACAATGGATGGGTTGATGCCATGCAGCTTGAGCTTCTTCAGTTCAAGAAACAACAAGTGTGGGAACTGGTTCCTCTACCTCCAGGTAAGTGTGCAATAGGCACTAAATGGGTGTTTAGGAACAAAACTGATGAAAATGGGCTTATTGTTAAGAACAAGGCTAGACTGGTTGTTCAGGGGTTTGCACAAGAAGAAGGTATTGATTATGATGAAACCTTTGCCCCTGTAGCCAGACTGGAAGCAATTCGATTGTTTTTAGCTTATGCTGCTTATCAAAAACTTAAAGTTTTTCAAATGGATGTCAAAAGTGCATTTTTGTATGGGAAAATTAAAGAAGAGGTTTATGTATGTCAACCACCAGGCTTTGACGACAATAAACATTCTAATTGGGTGTATAAGCTTGATAAGGCTCTTTATGGGTTGAAACAAGCTCCCAGAGCCTAGTATGAGATATTATCAAACTTTCTTCTGGAAAATGATTTCACTAGAGGCTCCATTGATAAGACTTTATTCGTTAAGAAAGCTGGGCAGCATAACCTACTTGTTCAAATTTATGTTGATGATATTATTTTTGCATCCTCTGATCCTCAGTTGTGTGATGCCTTTACAAAGTTGATGCAACAGAAGTTTGAAATGAGCGCCATGGGAGAATTACAGCTCTTTCTAGGTTTGCAAATCAAACAAAAGGTTGATGGAATTTTCATTCATCAGTCCAAATACACAAAAGATCTTTTGGAAAAGTTTGATTTACAAAACTGTAAGTCCTGTTCTACCCCCATGTGCAGCACCACACAACTGGATACAGATCAGAAAGGTAAAGTGGTTGATGAAACACTTTACAGATGTATGATTGGGTCCTTGATGTATTTAACAGCTTCTAGACCAGATATTATGTTTGCTACATGTGTTTGTGCTAGATTTCAGGCTGCACCTAAAGAGTCTCATCTGATTGCAGTCAAGAGGAACTTAGATATTTGCAAGGTACACAATCTCTAGGTTTATGGTATTCCACTGGGCACTCTTGTAAATTAGTTGCCTTCTCTGATAGTGACTATGCAGTGTGTAAGTTGACCAGGAAATCAACCTCTGGTGGATGTCAATTCCTAGGCAACTGTTTGATTTCTTGGCAGAGTAAGAAACAAACATCTGTTGCTACATCCACTGCTGAAGCCGAGTACATTGCTGCTGCAAGTTGTACATCCCAAGTACTCTGGCTTCAGAATCAACTTTTGGACTATGGCATTACAGAGACTAAGACTCCGTTATTAAT
Organism: Flaveria trinervia; assembly: GCA_025506515.1. Classification (NCBI taxonomy): domain Eukaryota; kingdom Viridiplantae; phylum Streptophyta; class Magnoliopsida; order Asterales; family Asteraceae; genus Flaveria; species Flaveria trinervia. Next base: position 20,102,535 of record CM046442.1, on the reverse strand, counting down.
GGATAGTGCTTCAGCTCTTTGCATTGTCAAAAATCCAGTCCAGCACCCTAGGACCAAACATATAGAAATTAGACATTATTTTATAAGAGATTGTTTTGAAAAGGGTCTAATTAATCCTATGTTTGTGCCTAGTGCTGATGAGCTTGCAGACATTTTTACTAAGCCTTTGGATAGTTCAACTTTCCACAACCTGGTGTTAAGGCTTGGTATGCTGCAGCTAGAATAAGTGACAACTACTGATGATCTCAGTAATAAGTACTGGTCATCATTGGTAACCATGTCACATATAAGTACTGATGAGTTCTTTCACCTTCAGTAGTTTTATAACTACTGAAGGCTAAATGCCTCACAAGTACTAAAGTACTCTATCTGTTCTAAACCACTGATGTAGTTACAACTACTGATGTAGTTACAACTACTGAAATCAGTACAAACAGATAAGTACTGACGTCCTATGAAACACCTGAAAAGCAGATGCAAAGTCTGATGAGTAAGTGTTCAGGACAGTATGAAACAGCTGAAAAGCTAAGAATTGACGAAAACAGCTGATGAGTAATTTCTCTTCAGTTGTTTCTACAACTGCTGTTTCAAAACAACTGAAGCCAAAACCATGTCTTCAGTAGTTTACAACTACTGAAGACTAAAACCAAGTCTTCAGCTGTTTACAACAACTGCTGACAAAACCAATGTCTTCAGTAGTTTCACAACTACTGATGACTGTCTTCAGTTGTTTCATCACCTGAAGTCAAAACTGTCTTCAGTAGTTTTATAACTACTGATGACTAAATTCGAGACTTCAGCTGTTTCAACGTCTGACGGTTAATACCACGTCATCAGTAGTTTCAACAACTGATGACTCACACCAAAACCCTCAGACGTTTTCTATCCCGACCCTTTAAATACCTTATCCCACCTACAGAGTTTTTATCTTCTCTTCTCAAACCTAACGTTCAAAAACTCTCTGCCCTCTCTTCATCAATGGCGACCATGCAATTAAAACCACGACACAACTGTGTCGCACATCTCACCAAATCGCCATACTGGACCAAGTTTCACAACGCCATTGATTTAATGGTTCAATCACCCTACAAAACGGCGTTTCTCATAAATCCCACCATATATGCCGCATCCCTTAACCACTTCTGGACAAACGTCACTTTAGTCTCTGAGGAGAACGACACAGAGTCTCTTCAATCGTTTGTCCATGGCCAAAAATTGGTCATCACTCCAGACACTCTTCGTCAAACCCTGAATCTGGATGATGCCACTTTCCCAATTGGTTATCCAAAGGGCACAACAGATCAATCATTTGCCCACCATGGATACCAGGGTGACTTGAGTGCATCTACCTTACTGAAGAAACATTTCCCAGATGTTGAACGTCTCATATTTCATATGGTAAATGTATGCCTTGCCTCCAAGACCTCATCATGGGATCAAATGTCCACAAGGTGGCAACAGGTAATGTACTCCATCCTTGAGCAACAACCTTTAAATTTTTCGGAAATACTATTTTCAGAGCTAAAGGATATGGCTCAAAAACAAACTGCTAACCATTGGATATTATATCCTCGGTTCATAATGGCCATAATTGCAAACCAGCTTCAAGCTAAGGGACTTGTTGGCCTGGGAGTCCCTGCTATGGCTGTACTCCTGAAGTATACTCCCGGCACAACTCTGACCAATCACTCAAAATGGCTGCCAAGCTGCGCAAACCCACGCAGCTGGAACCCACAGCCACCACCTCCAAATCAAAAGACCCCACCAAACCCACTAAAAAGAAAACCAAAAAGGCTACTCAGGGAAATGAGTCCCCTGAGGATGCCCCTGCAACACAAACGCAGGCTATATCCACTGGTTATAACCCCCTAGTGGATATAAGGACTCTCCCAGCCACAGCCGCTCCGGATTTCTCTCAAAAGGAGCCTGCAGCAACCACAGAAGGGGTACCCACCAATCTGGAATCTTCCTCATTTGAGAAGATTGCCATAGAAGAGCACCATTCTCCCCAGGTGCACACTGCTTTTACCCCATCTCCCCATTGTTTGGATCAGTGATCTACGTTTGATTGATTAGAGAGTATAGCAGCGGAATTCTAACAATGAATTGGCCAATTCACAAGAACAAAAAGATATTCAATGTAAGAACAAAAACGGTTATAAATAGAGAGAATTCTGCAAATATATTTCATTCAATATTTGCTTTCGTGGTAACGGAATGTCACAAATTACAATTAGGTCGACACCTCTTATATAAGAGATGTGACGTCTGCTGATGTCACTTGATAGTGACATCTAACAGAATTTATCACAAACTATTGATAGTTAACACAACTACTGAAGATGTCAAACAGCTGACATCTTCTTACAAAAATACTAAGTGTTAACTATTTATTACAACTACTGAAAAGAAACTACTGAAACAAAAACAACTGAAGAACATACTCTTCAGTTGTTTTACAAATACGGAAACAAAGAAACTACTGAAAGATAAACCATCACAACTACTGAAGAAGACCTCTTCAGCTGTTGTGACAACGTCTTATACTTTGTCTTCAGCACTTGTGTCTTCAGACTTTGTCTTCAGCACTTGTGTCTTCAGACTTTCTCTTCAGTACTTGTGTCTTCAGACTTTGTCTTCAGCACTTGTGTCTTCAGACTTTGTCTTCAGCACTTGTGTCTTCAGACTTTGTCTTCAGCACTTGTGTCTTCAGACTTTGTCTTCAGCACTTGTGTCTTCAGACTTTGTCTTTAGCACTTGTGTCTTCAAACTTTGTCTTTAGCACTTGTGTTCAGACTTTGTAATCAGCTGTTGTCTTCAGCTGTTGTGGTCTTCAGTAGTTGTTGTGATGTCTGTGGGACTTAAAGGTTTTTCTGATCCGGCTCATTGGTTCTTTTGGTCCAACAAACTCCCCCTGAACCAATGCAGCCAAAACCTTTATCTTTATTGAGGTCCCGCTTATTATTGGCAGAATGGTTGGTCTTTTTCCTTCTTGATCAGCTGAGAAGATGACCCATATAAGCACTGGCCTGGAAATGAGTCTCTGAAGATTTGGTTGGCAATGTATGGATGGGAGCTCTATATTAGGGAATTGGACACTGAGTTGTTCCCCCATCCATGAGACTCACTTCCCATGTATAAGCCTGTAAGATTCTCTGGTGTATGCTCTGAGAAACATGATTTGTTCTTCCATGGTCAGGTTCTCGGCTTCACCATCAAACAATCCTTCTCGCCCATACAGCTCTAAGATGTACTTGGCCTGTTTACCATTTCTGAGCTCAACTGTTGTAATCTGTCGGTATGCAAACTCATCAGGATGAGTCCCTGCAAGTAACAGACTGAGCTCATTTTGTTTGAATTTTTCAAGCCTCTTGTAGACTAACCCCTTTTTAATAATTCTGTTCTCTAACATCTTTTGGGGTGGTTGTTTAGTCTCATAGACCTTCTTGAAGCCTTCGACAATCTCCCAGGGTGATACTACAAGGACCACTGTGATCTCTTCATCTACGATCCTTTTGACTTGGCCCTTGTATCTCGAAGGGATGTCTTTCTTTACGATCCTGTGAGCTAGCCTAGGATCAGGCCATACTCTCACCTTTTCCTTCAGATATTGTGTGTTTTCATGAGTGTACAACCTCAGAGCTTCTTTCTTCATACTAATAATTGATGACGAAGCAGCATAAGTTTTGTCAATGCTTTTCAGCATTTCATCATCATGAAGCTTTTGCTGCTGTTCTTCTTCAATCTTTACTCTCACAGCTTCCATCTGTGAGGTGGGAGTGATGGGCATGGGTTTGGCTTTCGCCAATGTTAGAACTGCAGACAGAGGCAGACTATCTTCTTCCACATCATCATCCTCTTCTTCTTCTTCTTCTAGCCACAACACCCTTCTCTTCTTCTTCTTAGGTGCATCATCGGCTGTTGGTTTAGATGGTAAGGGAGTTGGTTTTGTGGGTTGTGGTTGTGGTTGTTTTGGAGAGGGAATGTTGACAGTCCTGGTCCATGCTCCTGCTTCATTCAAAGCTTCAATAAGAAGTCCTTTAGTATATGCTTCAGATGAATAGATCTTGGTGGTGATTGCCAAGATACTTTCTAACACTTCATAACTTGCCCATCTATTTTGGATTTCTTCAATCTCTAATCGTCGAATCTCAGAGTCAAGTTTATCTGTGTCATGGCCTTGCCTAAACAGCTGATCAATGATGTTGTCCATTGATCTGCTGTGTTTGGCATCAGCCTCTTTTACCAGTAGCTCCAAGGCTTTCTCTTTTTCCTTCTCTTTATCAGTCTCCACATTCACCTCCAACTCCTTTTCCACTACTCTCCCTTCTGTTTCTTTCTCCTTTTCTTTCTCCTCTGTACTCTTCTTTCTTTTTCCTTTCACTGACTTAATCTCCCCCTTTTTGGGTGCATTGGTTGCAAGGGGTTGATTGCCAGAAAGGTGTTTGCCCACAACCTCCTCTATCAATGGGTGTAGTACTGAGGAAAGCCTCTCATCAATGGCTTTAATCACCATGTCAGTGATTATGGGTGTGATGAGAGGGAGGGAATTTTGAAGGATAACAACTATTTGCTCAGGAGGGTTCTGTTCCTGAGAAATAGTGCCAGAAGCAGAGGCAGGTGGCTTAGTTGTTGGGAGTGGCTCAGTGTTTGGGAGACCTTCAGATAAAGGTGCCATCTGTGAGGTGATAGAGGCAGATGGTCTTTGTTCCTTAGAAGTTTTGGCAAGCAGCTCTTTGAGTCTGCTCACCTCCTCTTCCAGGATGGTGTTTTGGGCGATTACATCGTAAAAGAAGCCCAGGTCATCATCAGTAGATACTGAATCACCTGACCTCCTCATAGGATCAGGATGAACATGCACTGAGTGTAGCTCAGTTGTAGCATGTGCCCCTTTGTCTTGGAACTGGGGACTTCCTGCCTCAGGACTTTGTCCGTCATCAGTAGTTGCCTCTGGTAAGGTCTTAGTAATGGTACCAACTACAACCTGATCATATGCTGACGCAGGAGAAGTGGCAGCCTCACCAGAAGTTCCAATCTCCATTGCTACACTAGGAGAAGGAACATTGTAACCCCTATGCTGTGGGTTCTCAGCTACACTTTGGTCCTCCCCCTCAATGGTAGAAGTGTTCCCAGTAGTAATTGGTATCTGGGGAGGTGGTGAGGAGTGCAACTGAGTCAGCACTTGTGCAACAAGCAATGTAGGACTTTGGGGGGCGGTTGCATGGGGAGATGGGGTAAAAGCAGTCTGCACCTGGGGATGATGGTGCTCTTCAATGGCAATCTCCTCAAATGAGGAAGATCCCAGATGGTGGGTACCCCTGCTGAGGTTGCCGCAGGCTCCTTTTGAGAGGAATCCTGAGCGGTTGTGGCTGGAAGAGTCCTTATATCCACTAGGGGGTTATAACCAGTGGATATAGCCTACGTTTGTGTTGCAGGGGCATCCTCAGGGGACTCATTTCCCTGAGTAGCCTTTTTGGTTTTCTTTTTAGTGGGTTTGGTGGGGACTTTTGATTTGGAGGTGGTGGCTGTGGGTTCCAGCTGTGTGGGTTTGCGCAGCTTGGCAGCCATTTTGAGTGATTGGTCAGAGTTGTGCCGGGAGTATACTTCAGGCAAAACAGCCATAGCAGGGACTCCCAGGCCAACAAGTCCCTCAGCTTGAAGCTGGTTTGTAATTATGGCCATTATGAACCGCGGATATAATATCCAACGGTTAGCAGTTTGTTTTTGAGCCATATCCCTTGAGCTCTGAAAATAGTATTTCTGAAAAATTTAAAGGTTGTTGCTCAAGAATGGAGTACATTACCTGCTGCCACCTTGTAGACATTTGATCCCAAGACGAAGTCTTAGGAGCCAAACAGACATTTAACATGTGAAATATGAGACGTTCAGCATCATGGAAATGTTTCTTCAGTATGGTGGAGGCACTAAGGTTTCCCTGATATCCATGGTGGGCAAAGGATAAATCAGTTGTGCCCTTTGGATATCCAGCAGGAGAAGTGGCATCATCCAGGTGTAGAGTTTGATGAAGTATATCGGGAGTGATGACCACTTCGTGGTTGTTGATGACCGACCGGAGAGACGCTGTGTTGTTCTCCCCAGTGGTGAGGGTGACGTTCATCCAAAACTGGTTAAGGGATTCGGCATGAAGAATTGGATTGAGAAGAAAGGCCGTTTTGTAAGGTGACTGGACCATAAGATCAATAACATTATCGAACTTAGCCCAGAATGGCAATTTGGTGAGGTAAGCTACACAGTTGTGTCACGGTTTGAGCTGCATGGACGCCATTTATGAGAGAGAAGTTTTGGAGAGATGAACGTTAGGTTTGAAGAAGATGAGGCTCTGAAGGATTAGGTCAAGGATATATATAGGGTACGGGTTAGAAAACGACTGAAGGGTTTGGTGTTAGTCATCAGTAGTTTTAAACGACTGTTGACATGGTATTACCCTTTCAGACGTTGAAACAGCTGAAGTCGTGGTTTTAGGCATCAGCAGTTATAAAACTACTGAAGACCATGGTTTTAACTTCAGATGAGGAAACAACTGAAGACTTGGTATCAGTCATCAGTAGTTGTGAAACTACTGAAGACATTGGTTTTGTCAGCACTTGTTGTAAACAGCTGATGACTTGGTATTAATCATCAGTAGTTGTGAAACTACTGAAGACATGGTTTTGTCATCAGTTGTTTAGGATGAAACAGCAGTTGTAGAAACAACTGAAGAGAAAGTTCTCTTCAGTAGTTTTCGTCAATTCATAGCCTTTCAGCTGTTTCATACTGTCCTTAACACTTACTCATCAGACTTTGCATCTGCTTTTCAGGTGTTTCATAGGACGTCAGTACTTATCTGTTTGTACTTATTTCAGTAGTTGTAACTACATCAGTAGTTGTAACTACATCAGTGGTTTAGAACAGATAAAGTACTTCAGTTAGTTTTGGAGACCCAAACCTTTTTGGTTTTGGGCCTGTTCTCATCAACAGATGGTAAACTAACAGGTTTGATGGAAACAACAGCCTGAGAGGAAGAAGATAGTGAAGAAGAGGAATCCTTTGGCTTGGACCTCCTTTTCTGTGGTTTCAACATAGGAACATCTAATTGGTTACCTCTTCCTAATAGATGTTGAACCATCATAACCAGCTGTGTCTGATTTTGTGATAAAGCTTTCAGCTCATCAGACACATTGCCATTAGAGTTTGATAAGTTCCTATGTTGCACCTTCTTCTTTTGAGCAATCTCAGCTGTTACCTGTTTAACCCCTTCCTTTTTGGATTTCTTTATGGACTTAAGGGTTACAGGATTTGATGTTGCTCATACAAATGTGGTCTCAAACTCAGATTTCATTTTAACCATTTTCTCTTTAATTTCCTCTTTATGTTTGAGTTTGGATCCTCTTTTGTACCAACAATCATCAGTAAGATGATTGAACAAACCACATACTTCACATGGTTTCTTCTTCATCTTATGTTGATCATCAACTAAAGAGAATGAAACTACTGAAGACTTGCTCTACAGTGCTTTGAAAGCATTGTTTGCTTTCTTGACTTCCTCTTTAGTAGTCTTCAAACTCTTTCTACTGACAGTTTTCTTCTTTTCAGTACTGACAGTAGTTGGAGTTTGAACTTCAGGTGTTAAATCTTGCTCTCCAGTCCTTTCAGGACTTTCAGAATTAACTCCTGAGTTGATCAACTCATTGATCATGTGAGTGTCAGCAGTAGAACCATCAACATCAGCTGATAGGTTCTGAGAGGGCTTAGTGCTGACTTCTACTTCTGATGGTGCTGAATCAGAAAGTAGATCACATGATGAAATGGATTGGTTATTACTCTCACCATCAGATTCTACCTTTGCTCTGGGAGTAAAATCTATAGGTGGAGCAGTGTGATTGTAACCAATGCCAAACTTCACATTGGAAGCAGATTGCTTACTAAGAAGCATTTCAAAACCTTTGCATGATTGTACCCATCGATCACACTCTACTTGGGTGACTACAAGGGTTTTTTTGAGATCTTTGTACTTCTCTAGAAGTACCTCTTCCCTCGCCTTATAATCTGTGATTTGGCATTTAAGTTTGTAAATCTCATCATTCTTTTCATTAAGCATAGACTCAAATTCAGCTTTTCTTTTGGAAATTGTTTGCTCTAGCTCAATGTTCTTGTTAATCAAAGCTACATTTGCTTCTCTAATAGATGCAAATGCTGCTATGCATGTTTCAGAACATAATTTGGCTTTTGCCTCAGAGGATACCTGTGATACCTTTGGTGTAGAGGCATTAGTAGATGAAGTATCCGCAGAATCCAAAGCCATAAGAGCTAGATTTCCAAAGGGACTGTCACCACCATGTTGACCAGCACCAGTGAACAGTTGTTCATGACCAGACAAATCATCTGGTAAATTGCTCCAGTCAACAACTCCTAGGGTGAAGAAGCTGTGTTGTTGAGGTTGAGTTTGTTGATGAGATTGGAAAGGTTGTGGTTCAGGCAATGCTTGTGGTTGTTGTGCAATTGGAGCTTGAACAAGATTTGGTTGAGGCATATAATAGCAGGGATAAGGATATGACATTTGACCCTGGGGGACAAAATATGCAGGAGACCTAGGATGTGAATGATGACTAGAACCAGCAGGATGTTGCCCTCTGTTTTGTGGACTAGTACTAGGAAAAGTCACAAAGGGTGCAGAAGAGTTACATGCAGTTGATCTACACTCTCTTGCAAAGTGTCCCAGCCTTTGGCATTTGTGACACCTCAACTTACTCTTGTCAAAACCAACTTTGGTTTTGCCAGAGAGTCCAGGAAATTTCCTGCCAGTTCTCTTATAGAACTTCTGAGATCTGATATTAATTAATGCCATTTGGCTCAGAATATCCATCTCTTCTAGATCATCATCAGCTATTCCTTTCAAATCATCCATGATGAAGCATAGAATGTCACTATTACTGCCAGAATGACTCTCAATACCAACAAATGCATTATCAGAACTATTTGAAGAGAAATCAATATGTTCATCATAATTGCTTTCAGATGCAGCATATTCTGACTCATGACCAACCAAGGCAGTATTCCCTGGTACAAAGTCATCAGTGAGCTTTCCTGATGAGGACAGTTTCCTTTTCTGCTCTATCTCTCTTTCGAATGTAAGCAGTTTCCCATGAAGTTGGGTGAGAGATAGGCTATCAAGATTTGCACTGGAGCGTAGGACAATAGTGTATGTGTCCCATCTCTCAGGCAGTGATCTGAGGAACCTGTTATTCATCTGGCTATTGGTGTATTCCTGTTTCACCATTTTTAGCTCAGAGATCAAGCAGGAAAAATGCTCAAACTGTTGAGTCAGTGTCTCACCCTTTCTATGAGAGAATGTCTCATATTGTTGGGCAAGGATTTCTCTGTTGTTTGCTAAGACCTCATCTGTGCCACCGAATTGTTCCTTCAGGGCATTCCAGAGATCATGAGCAGTTTCATGATGCATAAGCCCTGAATAGATTTCATTAGGCAGTGCCATGGCCAGAATTCCATGGGCTTTAGCATCAATCTCAAACAGTTTCCGATCTTCATCAGAGTATTGTTCCTTCTTCTTTGGAACCATTTGATTGGTTTCCGGATTGTTCACCATAGGCTTATGTGGTCCATGTACCACAGATGTCCAACAACCTGAACTGTTAACAGACAGGTGATGAAGCATTCTTCGTTGCCATATGTTATACTCGGTCCTAACCAGCATCGGGGGCTTGGTTGAGGAACCAGTATTGTGAGGATCATTAGAAGGAGTAGACATCTCAGATTCAATCAAATTCAATTAAGCTATAACAGATTAGAACAAAAACACAACAACCAATTGAACCAAGAGAGATCTCAGAATAAATGAACGAAAGCGTCAGAAATTCAATAATCTATAACCAGTTCTTGCAAAATGCTAATTCAATCAAACATAGATATCAATTAGCAGTTTCAATGATCATTTGTTAGATCAATCAATGATTAACTGGCTCTGATACCACTTGTTAGGATCAGTGATCTACGTTAGATTGATTAGAGAGTATAGCAGCGGAATTCTAACAATGAATTAGCCAATTCACAAGAACAAAAAGATATTCAATGTAAGAACAAAAACGGTTATAGATAGAGAGAATTCTGCAAATATATTTCATTCAATATTCGCTTTCGTGGTAACGGAATGTCACAAATTACAATTAGGTCGACACCTCTTATATAAGAGATGTGACGTCTGTTGATGTCACTTGATAGTGACATCTAACAGAATTTATCACAAACTACTGATAGTTAACACAACTACTGAAGATGTCAAACAGCTTACATCTTCTTACAAAAATACTAAGTGTTAACTATTTATTACAACTACTGAAAAGAAACTACTGAAACAATAACAACTGAAGAACATATTCTTCAGTTGTTTTACAAATACTGAAACAAAGAAACTACTGAAAGATAAACCATCATAACTACTGAAGAAGACCTCTTCAGCTGTTGTGACAACGTCTGATACTTTGTCTTCAGCACTTGTGTCTTCAGACTTTGTCTTCAGCACTTGTGTCTTCAGACTTTGTCTTCAGTACTTGTGTCTTCAGACTTTGTCTTCAGCACTTGTGTCTTCAGCACTTGTGTCTTCAGACATTGTCTTCAGCACTTGTGTCTTCAGACTTTGTCTTCAGCACTTGTGTCTTCAGACTTTGTCTTCAGCACTTGTGTCTTCAGACTTTGTCTTCAGCACTTGTGTCTTCAGACTTTGTCTTCAGCACTTGTGTTCAGACTTTGTAATTAGCTGTTGTCTTCAGCTGTTGTGGTCTTCAGTAGTTGTTGTGATGTCTGTGGGACTTAAAGGTTTTTCAGATCCGGCTCATTGGTTCTTTTGGTCCAACACCCATGCAACCGCCCCCCAAAGTCCCACCCTTATCATTGCAAACGTGCTGACTCAGCTGCATGCCTCTCCTCCTCCCCAACAACCACCAACAAAGGGGAGAACCACAGCTAATAAGGACGAGGATCACCATGCTTCTGACAATCCACAGCACCGGGGTTTAAATGTTCTATCTCCTGGTGTGGATATGGAGACCAGAACATCTAGTGAGGCTGCCATCTCTTCTGAATCAGCATATGATCAGACTGAGGCTGGTAACATTTCTAAGACCTCACCAGAGGCAACAGCTGATGAAGGACTAAGTCCTGAGGCTAGAAGTCCCCAGTTCCAAGACAAAGGGGCATATGCTACAACTGGTCTACACCCAGTGCATGTACATCCTGCTACAAGCAGGAGGTCAGGTGATTCAGCATCTGCTGATGATGACTTGGGCTTCTTTTATGATGTTCTTGCCCAGAACACACTCCTAGAGGAGGAAGTCAGTAGGCTGCAAAAACTACTTGACCAACTCTCTCAAGGAGAAAGACCATCTGCCACCACATTAACCCAACAGATGGCACCTTCCTCTGAAGGTCCCTTCAACACACAGCCACTACAAAATTCTCAGCCACCTGCCTCTGTTTCTGGCACCATTTCTCAGGACCAAAACCCCCCTGAGCAAATGGATGCTATCCCTCAAAATCCCCTATCTCTCATCACACCACAGCTAACCGAATTTGTTATTAAAACTGTTGATGAGAGACTTTCTACTGTCTTACAACCTCTGGTGGAGGATGTACTGCGCCAACAACTTTCTGCTACTCACTCCCTTGCAACCAATGCACCCAAAAAGGGGGAGAGTTCAGCAGTGAAAGCTTAAAGAAAGAGGATGGAGAAGGAGAGAGAGAAAGAGAAAGATAAAGAGGTGGAAAAAGAGAAGGATTGTGTGTATGAGGCCGAAAAAGAGAAGGAGAATGTGATTGAGAAGAGAGCTGAAATTGAAAAAGTACATGAAAGTCAAAAAGATTTTCATGTCACATACAAGAAAAAGAAGAGTGCTGAGAAAGAGAAGAACTTGAACCAAATGGTTAAAAAGGCTGATGCTGAACACAGCAGATCAATGGACAATATCATTGATCAGCTGTTTAGGCAAGGTTTCGACACTGAAAAGCTAGATTCTGAAATAAGAAGATTAGAGATCGAAGAGATCGAACAAAGATGGGCCAGCTACAGCACTATGGATAGAGAGACTGAGATCATGATCAGATTCATTAGCAAATACCTTGGGAGATCATTGATCGAAGTAAAATCATGGACCAGGGACAGCATCTTGGCCATAACCTCCAAGATCTGTTCGTCTGAGGCATACACTAAGGGGTTAGTAGTCGAAGCTTTGAATGAAGCAGGAGCAGGGAGCAGGACTGAGCTAGCCAAATACTCAAAAGCAACACTCACCTCCAAAATGCTAACTCAGCCTGTCAACATTCCCTCTCCAAAACAACCACAACCACAACCACAAAACCAACTCCCTTACCATCTAAACCAACAGCCGATGATGCACCTAAGAAGAAGAAGAGAAGGGTGTTGAGGCTAGAAGAAGAAGAAGAAGAGGATGATGTGGAAGAAGATAGGCTGCCTCTGTCTGCAGTCCTAACATTGGCTAAAGCCAAACCCATGCCTATCACTCCCACCTCACAGATGGAAGCTGTGAGAGTAAAGATTGAAGAAGAACAGCAGCAAAAGCTTCATGATGATGAAATGCTGAAAAGCATTGACAAAACTTATGTTGCTTCGTCATCAATAATAAGTATGAAGAAAGAAGCTCTGATGTTGTACACTCTTGCCAACACATTTCAATATCAGAAGGAAAAGGTGAGAGTATGGCCTGATCCTAGGGTGGCTCACAGGATTGTAAAGAAAGACATTCCTTCGAGATACAAGGGCCAAGTCAAAAGGATCGTAGATGAAGAGATCACAGTGGTCCTTGTAGTATCACCCTGGGAGATTGTAGAAGACTTCAAGATGGCCTATGAGACTAAACAACCACCCCAAAAGATGTTAGAGAACAGAATTATTAAAAAGGGGTTAGTCTACAAGAGGCTTGAGAACTTCAAACAAAATGAGCTCAGACTGTTACTTGAAGGGACTCATCCTGATGAGTTTGCATACAGACAGATTACAACAGTTGAGCTCAAAAATGGTAAACAGGCCAAGTACATCTCAAAGCTGTATGGGCATGAAGGATTGTTTGATGGTGAAGCCGAGAACCTGACCATGGAAGAACAAATTATGTTTCTCAGAGCATACACCAGAGAATCCTACAGGCTTATACATGGGAAGTGAGTCTCATGGATGGGGGAACAGCTCAGTGTCCAATTCCCCAATACAGAGCTCCCATCCATACATTGCCAACCAAATCATCAGAGACTCATTTCCAGGCCAGTGCTTATATGGGTCATCTTCTCACCTGATCAAGAAGGAAAAAGACCAACCATTCTGCCAACAATAAATGGGACCTCAATAAAGTTAAAGTTTTGGCTGCATTGGTTCAGGGGGAGTTTGTTGGACCAAAAGAACCAATGAGCCGGATCAGAAAAACTTTAAGTCCCACAGACGTCACAACAACTACTGAAGACCACAACAGCTGAAGACAACAGCTGATTACAAAGTCTGAAGACAAGTGCTGAAGACAAAGTCTAAAGACAAGTGCTGAAGACAAAGTCTGAAGACAAGTGCTGAAGACAAAGTCTGAAGACAAGTGCTGAAGACAAAGTCTGAAGACAAGTGCTGAAGACAAAGTCTGAAGACAAGTGCTGAAGACAAAGTCTGAAGACATAAGTGCTGAAGACAAAGTCTGAAGACATAAGTGCTGAAGACAAAGTCTGAAGACACAAGTGCTGAAGACAAAGTCTGAAGACACAAGTGCTGAAGACCAAAGTATCAGACGTTGTCACAACAGCTGAAGAGGTCTTCTTCAGTAGTTGTGACGTTTACCTTTCAGTAGTTTTATGTTTTATCTTTTCAGTAGTTTGACACAACAGCTGAAGAATACTTCTTCAGTTGTTGTGCTCATCAATAGTTTTATATTTATCAGTAGTTTTGTTAAACGACTGAAGAGCTTGTTCTTGAGTCGTTGTAGTTTCAGTAGTTTCTTATCAGTAGTTTCTTATTTTGTACTTAACACTCTGATATGTTCTCAGTAGTTGTGAACATTTCAGTAGTTTGTTAAGAGTTAGTTATTTTTGTAATAGATCTGCCAATTGTCACTTACCCGTGATAACAGCAGCGATTGCAATCTATATAAGGAGTGTCGACCTAATGTAATAGAATGAATGATTTGATCAGAAATATTCGATATTATTAAAACATTCCTTGTTACAGAAATATATTCTCTCATTATAACCGTATTTGTTCTTAGTGCATACGAGCATCAAATTTTTGCTACAATTTGTCTAATTCTTATTCATATTCTGTTGTGCTATGCTCAATTACATCAAACTTGCGATCACTGATCCTTACATTGCAAATATCTAAAGATCCTCTTGACTGCAATCAAATGAGACTCCTTAGGTGCAGCCTGAAATCTAGCACAAACACATGTAGCAAACAAAATATCTGGTCTAGAAGTTGTTAAATACATCAAGGACCCAATCATACATCTGTAAAGTGTTTCATCAACCACTTTACCTTTCTGATCTGTATCCAGTTGTGTGGTGCTGCACATGGGGGTAGAACAGGGCTTACAGTTTTGTAAATCAAACTTTTCCAAAAGATCTTTTGTGTATTTGGACTGATGAATGAAAATTCCATCAGCCTTTTGTTTGATTTGCAAACCCAGAAAGAACTGTAATTCTCCCATGGCACTCATTTCAAACTTCTGTTGCATCAACTTTGTAAAGGCATCACACAACTGTGGATCAGAGGATGCAAAAATAATATCATCTACATAAATTTGAACAAGTAGATTATGCTGCCCAGCTTTCTTAATGAATAAAGTCTTATCTATGGAGCCTCTAGTGAAATTATTTTCCAGAAGAAAGTTTGATAATGTCTCATACCAGGCTCTAGGAGCTTGTTTCAACCCATAAAGAGCCTTATCAAGCTTATACACCCAATGAGGATGTTTATTGTCCTCAAAGCCTGGTGGTTGACATACATAAACCTCTTCTTTAATTTTCCCATACAAAAATGCACTTTTGACATCCATTTGAAAAACTTTAAGGTTTTGATAAGCAGCATAAGCTAAAAACAATCGAATTGCTTCCAGTCTGGCTACAGGGGCAACGGTTTCATCATAATCAATACCTTCTTCTTGTGCAAACCCCTGAACAACCAGTCTAGCCTTGTTCTTAACAATAAGCCCATTTTCATCAGTTTTGTTCCTAAACACCCATTTAGTGCCTATTGCACACTTACCTGGAGGTAGAGGAACCAGTTCCCACACTTGCTGTTTCTGAACTGAAGAAGCTCAAGCTGCATGGCATCAACCATCCATTGTCCTTTAAAGAAATGTGATAATTCTTTGGCTCTTGCTGACTAATGAAGAGAGCATAGAAGCAGAAATTTGACAATTGACTTCTTGTTGATACGCCAGCAGTGATATCACCAATAATTTGAGACATAGGGTGATTCCTTAGATCTTGATACATAATGAGATCTGTGCAAGTGTTTGTAGCAGACTCAGCAGCAACAGATGGTGATGGTAAATCATTTCTTTGAAACCAATCAATGGATGGTAATTCAAAGGAAGTTGAATTTGAAGAAATCTCATCAGCATTTATTATGGATGGTGCTACTGGAGCTACAGGACCATCAGGTCTAGCTGAATCAGGCAGTTGATCACTAAACCTGAAGAGGTGAGTACTGCTATCATCATCATCAGCAGCACCAGCAGAACCACCAGGTGGTGAACTGTTGACAGAGCAATAGCAGGAGTTTGATAAGGAACATATTGCAGTATGTCCAAATCAATATCTCCACAGGGTTTTGTGGAATCTTGTCCTTTGGAGATTCATTAAACTTAACATGTAGAGTCTCTTCAACCATCTTTTTTCTATAGTTGAAGACTCTGTATGCTTTGCAAGTTGATGAATAACCAACAAAGTACCCTGCATCCACCTTAGGATCAAATTTTTGGAGTTGATCCCGTGTGTTGAGAATGAAACAAGGACACCCAAATGCTCTGAAGAATGAAATTAGAGGGGCCAAATGATGAAGAACTTCATATGGAGTCTTCATCAACCTCTGATTTACTAGAACTCTATTCTGTATATAGCAAGCTGTATTGACAGCTTCAGCCCAAAAAGTCATTGGCAGTCCAGAATCAGCCAACATGGACCTTGCAGCTTCAATAAGAGTCCTGTTCTTTCTCTCCACTACTCCATTTTGCTCAGGAGTTCTTGGGATGCTATACTGCCTCTTGATTCCCTTTGATAAGTAAAACTCATCAAGTGTGTGGTTTCTGAATTCAGTACCATTGTCATTCCTCACACACTTAACTGGTAGGGAATACTGCTTCTCAACGTGTAACACAAAGTTCATAATGGACTGCGCAGACTCATCCTTTGAATGCAAGAAGAAAGTCCATACAAATCTGGAGTAATCATCCACAATTACCAAACAATATTCTTCTTAGCCATACTCATCACTCTCACAGGACCAAAGAGATCCATGTGAAGAAGCTGTAAGCAGACAGTGGACTTAGGTTCTTCTATGGAGGGAAATGAAGCTTTGTGTTGTTTTCCTTTTAAACAATCAGTGCAGTTATCTTCACACTTGAACTCCTTCATAGGCAGTCCCCTTACTAAACCATGGTTTATGAGCTGATTTATGTTTTTGAGATTAACATGACCCAGCCTTCTATGCCATAGAATAGATTCTTGAGGGGAAGCCTTGGAAAATCGGCAAGGATGGCCTTTGAGATCTATTTTCTTGGAAAGATCTAAGGCATACACTCTTCCTGTCCTGTTGGCCTTTAGGAGAGTGTGTTCATCCAACACCTTATCAATCAAACTTAGAACTTTGGATGACAGAATCCGACAGTTCTAACTGGTGAAAAGAGCAACATGGCCTTTGTCACACATTTGACTGACACTCAAGAGGTTGTACTTGAGATTTTCCACATGGTTAACATCATCAAACTTTATTTCCTCATTGGAAGCAAAGCCTTTGCTGATGATGTAACCCTTTGCATCATTGCCAAATGACATAAACCCCTTCCTTCCTTGAGAGTAGTCATTAAGAAGTGATCTGTTTCCTGTCATATGCATGGATTCTCCACTGTCTACATACCAGATGCCTCTGAGGTATGTTGAAGAACCCTGCAAAATGCAACAAATTAGTTAGATTTTGAGACCCAAACCTTTTTGGTCTTGGCCTGTTCTCATCAACAGATGGTAAACTAACATGTTTGTTGGAAACAACAGCCTGAGAGGAAGAAACTGTTGAAGAAAAGGAATCCTTTGGCTTGGACCTCCTTTTCTGTGGTTTCAACTTAGGAACATCTAATTGGTTAACTCTTCCCAATAGATGTTGAACCATCATAACCAGCTGTGTCTGATTTTGTGATAAGGCTTTTAGCTCTTCAGACACATTGGCATTGGAGTTTGATAAGTTCCTATGTTGCACCTTCTTCTTTTGAGCAATCTCAGCTGTTACCTGTTTAACCCCTTCCTTTTTGGATTTCTTTTTGGACTTAAGGATTACAGGATTTGATGTTGCTGGTACAAATGTGGCTTCAAACTCGGTTTTCATTTTAACCATTTTCTCTTTACTTTCCTTTTTATGTTTGAGTTTGGATCCCCTTTTGTACCAACAATCATCTGTAAGATGATTGAACAAACCACATACTTCACATGGTTTCTTCTTCATCTTATGATGATCATCAACTAAAGAGAATGAAACTACCGAAGACTTGCTCTTCAGTACTTTGGAAGCATTATTTGCTTTCTTGATTTCCTCTTTAGCAGTCTTCAAACTCTTTCTACTGATAGTTTTCTTCTCTTCAGTGCTGACAGTAGTTGGAGTTTGAACTTCAGGTGTTAAATCTTGCTCTCCAGTCCTTTCAGGACTTCCAGAAATAGCTCATGAGTTGATCATCTCTTTGATCATGTGAGTGTCAGCAGTGGAACCATCAACATCAGCTGATGGGTTCTGAGAGGGCTTAGTGCTGACTTCAACTTTTGATGATGCTCTATCAAAAAGTGAATCACATGATGAGGTGGATTGGTTATTGCTTTCTCCATCAGATTTCACTTCTGCTCTTGAAGCAAAATCTGTAGGAGGAGCAGTGTGATTGTAACCAATACCAAACTTCACATTTCAAGCAGATTGCTTACTAAGAAGCATTTCGAAACCTTTGCATGATTGTACCCATCGATCACACTCTACCTGGGTGACTGCAAGGGTTTCTTTTAGATTTCTCTGGTCATCCAGAATAACCTCTAGCTTAGCCTTTTCATCATTTAGTTGGCATTTAAGCTTATAAATCTCATCATTTTTACAATTAAGGCAGACTCAAACTCAACTTTTCTTTTGGAAATGGTTTTCTCAAGCTCAAGTTTTTGATTTATTAATGCTACATTTGCCTCTCTAATTCAGACAAAGGCAGCAATGCATGATTCAGAACATAACTTCGCTTTAGCCTCTGAAGATACCTGAGTTACCTGTGAAGATGATGCATTTGAGCAGGAACCCTCAGTAGACTCCAGGGCCATGAGAGCCAGATTCCAAAAGGACTATCACCACCATGTTGACCAGCACCTGTGAACAGTTGTTCATGCCCAGACATGTCATCCGGTAAACTGCTCTAGTCAACACCTCCAGGGGTGAAGAAGCTGTGTTGTTGAGGTTGAGGAGGTTGATGAGATTGAGATGGTTGAGGTTCTGGTAGTGCATGAGGTTGTGGTACTATAGGAACTTGAACTTGATTTGACTGTTGCATGTAATAACAAGGGTAAGGATATGGCATTTGACCCTGAGGAACAAAATATGCAGGAGATTGTGGTTGAGAATGATGACTAGAATTGACAGGATGTTGCCCTCTGTCTTATTGACTATTGCCATGGAAAGTCACAAAAGGTGTAGAGGAATTAGATCCAGATGATCTGCATTCTCTAGCAAAGTGTCCAAGCCTGTGGCATTTGTGACACTTCAACTTACTCTTGTCAAAACCAACTTTGGTTTTGCCAGAGAGTCCTGGGAACTTTCTTCTAGTTCTTTTGTAGAACTTCTGAGATCTGATATTTATCAAGGCCATTTGGCTCAAAATATCCATCTCTTCTAAGTCATCATCAGCAATCCCCTTGAGATCATCCATGATGAAGCATAGATTGTCATTATTACACCCAGTAAACTGACTATCAACACTCATAAACGCAGAATCAGAAGTGTTTGAGGAAAAATCAATATGCTCATCATAATGTGAGCAATTTCCCATGGAGTTGGGTGAGAGATAGTTCTATCTCTCTCTCAAATGTGAGCAATTTCCCATGGAGTTGGGTGAGAGATAGTTTGTCCAAATTTGCACTAGAGTGTAGGACAATAGTATATGTGTCCCATCTCTCAGGCAGTGATCTGAGAAATCTGTTATTCATCTGGATATTGGTGTACTCAAGTTTGACCATTTTTAATTCAGAGATCAAACAAGAGAACCGCTCAAACTGTTGAGTCAGTGTCTCACCCTTCTATGAGAGAATGTCTCGTATTGTTGGGCAAGGATTTCTCTATTATTTGCCAAGACCTCAAGTGTTCCTCCAAATTGTTCTTTCAAGGCATTCCAGAGGTCATGGGCGGTTTCATGATGCATTAGCCCAGAATATATTTCATTGGGCAGTGCCATGGCCAGAATTCCATGGGTTTTGCATCAATCTCAAACAATTTCTTATCCTCATCTGAGTATTGCTCCTTCCTCTTCGGAACCATTTGATTGGTTTTCGGGTTATTCACCATAGGCTTGTGTGGACCATGTACCACTGATGTCCAACAACCTGCGCTGTTAACAGACAGGTGATGGAGCATTCGTCATTGCCATATGTTATACTCATTCCTAACCAGCATTGGAGGCTTGGTTGAGGAACCAGTATTGTGAGGATCATTGGAAGGAGTAGTCATTTTCAGTCCAAATACAATTTAATTCAAGCTTTTAAACGTTTTTACATAGACCACAACAGACACAATGAAAACCAAGAGAAAATCTCAGGATGAATGACCAGAAACACAGAAAATTCAATCTCTATAACCGTTTCTTGCAAAAACATGCTAATTCAATCAAACTTGGATCTTGAATAACTGTTTCAATGATCAATTATTAGATCGATCAATGATTAACCTGCTCTGATACCATTTGTCAGGATCAGTGATCACAAGTTTGATGTAATAGAGCGTAACGCAGCGGAATAAGAACAAGAATTAGACAAATTGTAGCAAGAATTTGATACTCGTATGCATTAAGAACAAATACGGTTATAACGAGAGAATATATTTCTGTAACAAGGAATGTTTCTATAATATCGAATATTTCTGATCAAATCATTCTACCTATTACAATAGGTTGACACTCCTTATATAGAGTGCAATCGCTGCTGTTATCACGGGAAAGTGACAACTGGCAGATCTATTACAAAAATAACCAACTCTTAACAAACTACTGAAATGTTCACAACTACTGAGAACATATCAGAGTGTTAAGTACAAAATATGAAACTACTGATAAGAAACTACTGAAACTACAACGACTGAAGAACAAGCTCTTCAGTCATTTTACAAAACTACTGAAAAAGATAAAACTACTGATGAGCACAACAACTGAAGAAGTATTCTTCAGCTGTTGTGTCAAACTACTGAACAGATAAAACATAAAGCTACTGAAAGGTAAACCGTCACAACTACTGAAGAAGACCTCTTCAGCTGTTGTGACAACGTCTGATACTTTGGTCTTCAGCACTTGTGTCTTCAGACTTTGTCTTCAGCACTTGTGTCTTCAGACTTTGTCTTCAGCACTTGTCTTCAGACTTTGTCTTCAGCACTTGTCTTCAGACTTTGTCTTCAGCACTTGTCTTCAGACTTTGTCTTCAGCACTTGTCTTCAGACTTTGTCTTCAGCACTTGTCTTCAGACTTTGTCTTCAGCACTTGTCTTCAGACTTTGTCTTCAGCACTTGTCTTCAGACTTTGTCTTCAGCACTTGTCTTCAGACTTTGTCTTCAGCACTTGTGTCTTCAGACTTTGTCTTCAGCACTTGTCTTCAGACTTTGTCTTCAGCACTTGTCTTCAGACTTTGTCTTCAGCACTTGTCTTCAGACTTTGTCTTCAGCACTTGTCTTCAGACTTGTCTTCAGCACTGTCTTCAGACTTTGTCTTCAGCACTTGTGTCTTCAGACTTTGTCTTCAGCACTTGTCTTCAGACTTTGTCTTCAGCACTGTCTTCAGACTTTGTCTTCAGCACTTGTCTTCAGACTTTGTCTTCAGCACTTGTGTCTTCAGACTTTGTAATCAGCTGTTGTCTTCAGCTGTTGTGGTCTTCAGTAGTTGTTGTGACGTCTGTGGGACTTAAAGGTTTTTTTGATCCGGCTCATTGGTTCTTTTGGTCCAACATTTTCTGTTCTCTTGATAGAGACACAGTAAAATGTCCACTCATTGGGTAATACACTCATGAACTTTCTTGTAAGGTCTCTGAGTTCATGAGTAATTCCCACAGATTGAAGGTAAGAAATGAGATCCATGTACCTAAAATATGCTCGCTAAGAGTCTCTCCAGCAACATGGGTGAAGTTCTCAAACTGCTGCTTCAGTGAGTCCTTCTTGGAGTCATTTGAGCTTGAGTACATTTGAGCAAGCACATCAAACAGTTCCTTTGCAGACTTGCAGTGCTCAAACCCACCATGATAGAGTTTGGAATTGCAGTCATGAGAACAGTCATGGCGTTGCTGTCAATGTCAAGCTTCTTCCTGTCTTCATCAGAATAATCTTCAACAGCTTTCTCGATCATGGCACCATTTCCACTAGCTACTTTTGGCTTATACGAGCTATTAAAAATGGATTGCCATATTTTGCTGTCTTGATATCTGATGAATCCTTCCATTCTTCTGCTCTAGGACCTGAAGTTTTGAGGGGTGATGATGGGTGCTTTGGTCATCGTCTCCATCTCTACTTCAGATTTGTTGAGGGCCATTTTGAGTGAGGTATAAGGAGGAGTGAAAAACAGTTGATTAGGATGATAAGATCTCACAATCAAGAGCCTAAAAGCTCTGATACCAATTGCAGGATTGGGTTTGTCATTCAAACACTTGGATTTCTCTCAAACTCACTTATAGAAACACTCAATTCAGACAAGGTATAGTCTTTTGCAAGAGTTGATAATAATATAATAAGTAATAAAGAAACATACAGAAATAGATTTTCAAGGCACTTGTATATATTACTTCTTAACTCAAGATATTACAAGACTCTTACATGCATGATATATGAGTTATAATGAGAGACTATATATACTAGATCCTACAACCGGATATACTTTGATACTAGCTAGAAACCTAAGACTAAAGCATATACTACAATGCTAAAGTTAAGGTATCTTAGATAAAGTATTATCTAAGATATGGTAGTCATGACATGTCCATGACTTATCTTTTGTCACCAACTAAAGATGGCAACTGTACTAACATAAAAGGTAAACATTGGATTAAAGTATGGTCAACTGCATGGCTTTTGAGAAAACATCATGCAGTATCTCAGAGATTTGCAGCGGAGTGTCAGGCAGGCCATACTTATGTCCACTGGATAATAGCAGTGATTTCCAAAGATAAGTTGGCTTCGGAAGAACAAGTTCTTCCGAACCCACTTATACATTGGAAGTGACTTTTATACTTCTGAGGCTTAAGGACTTCTGTGCTTCGGAAGTTGACTTCAGATCTTTCTTTCTAAGTCTTGAACTTCGGAAGTAGGTTCTTTGTCTTCGGAAGTTGGGACTTTTCCTTCATAAGTAAGCTTTACACTTTGTCTTCGGAAGAGCTCCTTTGTCCTTCGGAAGTTCCACAATTAGCTTCGGAAGTCCTTTATTTGTTGTACCAAAATCTCTAAGTGAGTTGGTTTTGGTTGCACCAGCCTTTCTAGATCCAACAAAAAGGGCTGATAAGATGTACATGTTTCCAAGGTTTCTGCAATTGATCATCAATGTTGATCTGCCTAGTATTGCAATAGATGGTGATGTGCTTGTTCAAGCACACTTAGGGAGATCTGTTTTGAACAAGATCAGCAGGAAGTATAAAGGAGGAGAGATGCCCATGTTTGCTCATGTGGTAGATGCAAATGCAAACATTCCTCAAGAATTGATATGGGAAGAAGCTCAAGAGAGTTCATCCACTAACTCTATGCAAGCCTCATCTTCACCTCCTCAATCACCCATTTACCAACAGCCTCAAACAACCCAATCACAATCTCTAACTAGCCAAAACACTCAACCAATCTCTCCAATCCACCCTTCATCGCCAAATCAACCTCTAACATCCCAATCACAATCTCTAGCCAACCAAAACACTCAGCCAATCTCTCCTACTCACCCTCTTTCATAAAATCATTCTCCAACTATAGAAAAGCAATCCACTAAGAGCTTTTACACAGGGGAGACAGTCTTAGCATCACAAGACAGTGTTGTTCAACTGTCACTAACCAAGACTAAATCTAGCACCTGAAGATGTAAATGATGATGAGATTGTTGCTTAACATCAGAAAGAAGAAGAAGAAGAAGTCAACTATGTTGATGTAATTGCTTACAATGAAAATCATCTTAGTGACGGTGATATTCCAGTGAGCAAAAGTTATCTGGTTGCTAAATACAACAAACTTGTTGTCAAGTAAAACTGTAGAAAGCAAAGAATTCAAGAGTTGAAAGGGATGATAAAAGAAAAGGATGATTAGCTGATGCAGTAAGAATCAAGAATTAAAAGACTAAGAGAAGATGCATAATGCAACAATGAAGTGATTGATGCTCTTCTTCATAAGAATCTGTGCTCAAAGAATCAATGATGTTTAAGAAGGATGAAAATGAGAAGCTGACGATGAAAATAGATCGAATAACCGACTCTCTCTCTGCTCAATCAGCTTTGTTGGAAAGGAAAGAAAAAGAGCTTGAGGAGCTGAAAATGAAAATCTGTGTCCTGGAATCTTTTGATGGTCCTCAACAATCAAACAAAAGAATCTTCTGAGAACACAAAGAAAATCATACAATACAGAAGAAAAAGGAAGTACTTGGGTTTTGTGAAGAAGGAAGTGATTAAAATACAAGATTCTCACAAAAGGTCAAAATATGTTGAATCTGCATCCTTAAGGCTATGTCTCCTGCTGAATCAGTAAGTGATGCTGAATAGAATGAACTCACAAAGGATGAACCTGCCAAAGATCAGAAAGAATAAAAGGCTGATGACCTATTGACCATTAAAGACATACTTGAAGAAAGGCCAGAATCTTCAATGTTTATGACCTTATCAATCATGGATTCCTATATGACTAGGTGGAAAAGTTGAACATGATTGAAATAAAGGATCTGCTAAAAGACTTTGGGCTTGCCAGATTCATGATTCCAAATTGTGACTATGATGCAATCACAACTTTTCAAGCCATTCAGAAAATCAAGAAAGATCTACGCCACTGTGATACAACAAAGCTTAGCAAGTACAATATGGTCTGTTGGCTATAGGGTCACAACTACAAGGCACATGAGCTTAAAGGAAGAATAGATGGTGAGCTGAGAAGGATAATGAATCATGTCATGGCTGTTGATCTTGATACTGGAGTAAGATTCAGAACTAAAGCTCCAAATCTATCATATGTGCAACAAAGAAAACTCCGTGCTCATCCTATAAATGTTGAACCTAAAAATCAGCACAAAGGGAAAGAAAATCTAATCAGAGAGCCAAGAGCTGTTATTCCAGGAAAAGTATGGCCTCTGGGCATAACTGTGAGAGAGATCACTGATGAAAATCTTCTTTAATTCAGTTGTTTGATCATATTACAACCCCCTCTGCTGCTAAAGAAAACAAGATTATGGCCTGGAAATATGACTTAGAGTGGGATTGTGCTCTTATTAAAAGACTATCCGGTAGAGTTGAATACTACCACCTACTTGAATCAATCTTGAAGTTGACTGATGTTGAAATTAAAGACCTTCAAAGCCTGATTGTCTCCAGTTACCCAATAAGCCTAAGAGGAAGAGATTTCTCTGTGATGGTAGGAAAGCTAAAAACTAAGTTCAAGGATGATGTTTTCAAGGAAGCAAAAAGGGAAGATGAAGAACACAAGAAAAGACTCTAAAAGAAAAGAAGATCAAACACCATCTCCTCTACTCTTGTTGATGATGAATTCTTGAGGAGAGTTGGATACTATAACAGAAAAACAATAGCCATAAAAGTCATTGAGGGTAATCAATACACTCTTCCCATAACTGAGTAAGGATATGTGAAAAAGACTAAACAACTAGTGCTTATGAGGAATGAATGAAAGAAGAAAGCTAAAAACATAAGGTTGTTTGATCCAATTGAGATAAAGCTTCTACATCCAAGTTACATTTCATACATACATGACAAGTTCTTCCCGAAACTCAAAGACGATCAAGCTCAAAATGACCTGTGCCTGTATTTACATATCATACAAGTCATTGAAAAACTGCATGCAAAAGCATATAAAAGAAGAAGATATGAGGCTGGGATGTTGAAAGGAGCTGATATCAAGCAAGCAACTAAGCTAAGAATGTCAAAACAAGACGAGACGGAAATAGTCAATAATCAAAGTGTTATGGAAACTCTAACAAGTGAAGAAGACATTCTAGGATTGAGCTTTGCCACACTTAAAAGGATATGCAGAATAGAGATCAAGTACAAATATGATGATCAAAAGGATGTTGTATATTATTTCAACAAGAAGATGGTTTCAAGAATGAAAGAGCTGTTAGTGTTGAAAAGCTTATTAGAAGTATCTAAGCCTAAGGGGAGTATTGTTAGATCTAGGGTCAATAGATCTAGTCTATTTTGTATAGGCTTAGAACTTTAATCAATATCTGTAATGAACATCTGTAATTCATTATTATGATGTATGCATTATATATATAGGTTAACCCATATGTGTATTGATCTGTGTATGATTGCAGGTACAAGCATAATACTTGGTTAATTTCTGAAATTGACTAAGTGTAAGAAACATCTACAAATGAACATTTTGTTCTTCCGTAGATATGTTTCTTACTAAGTAACAAACATCCGAAGATTATATGCAGATGCATAATCAACTGGATTTCAAGTGAATCAGAGTTCAAGGGAAGACTCCTGCGGAAGAACAAGATAGCTTTGGAAGTACAAAGTACCATCGGAACAACAAGATTCCTGCGAAAGAACAAACATATACGGAAGTCTCTATTACTGCGGAGTCCAAACACTTGTATTTAAATAATACAAGTGTTACAAGTCAACAAGTCAGCTGTATGAATCCCAAGAAATCTAGTGTTTCCTTAACGAAAACAATTTCAAATTCCAAGAGATCCGGTGTTTCCTTAACAGAAACATCATTGTCTATAAATATGGATTCTAGATTTCACATCAAGCACGACTAGACGACGTATGAACACAAACAACCAAGCATCAATACGGCAAACCAAACATCACATCAAATCACACAAACACAAACCCTCGTAGCTGTCACATCGACTTCGATACATTCAAAGCAGTTATTTTTCATTTACTATTTATTCATCTGTAATCATTAATATGTTTTAGTGAAATACGTTTGAATCAATTCTTTTTGTTTGATTATTAATTGTGTTCTTCTTATTAAGTTCGTGTTAATCATTAATCATTATTGGTGATATTTAATTATTAAAACAATTAAACAAGGTTAATGTTGATTCCACAAACATTAACTTGATTTCATATTAACACTGATAATTCCTGATTGTGATCTTTGGATTCACAAGTAGTGTTAATCGAAAAACATGGTTTTGGTAAAACAAACACCAACAAAGCAGTTGTAGGAATTATGATGGCAGTTACGATTACACAATTGGGTTGTAAAATGGTCAGAGTAGGCTCTTTGCTATGAGTTTTTTTCCATCGTCTGTTCAGTTGCAAAATAGCCTTAAATTGCCATTTTTCAATCATTTTGTGGCCACAAGGCAGTCTCAGATGCCTAGTTTTCTATTAGCAAAAAGTTAGGTTACTCTGCATTGATTTAAGAGTTATTTTCCGATTTTAAACCACCATCTCCACTTAGAGTATGTGATGTAGTCGATGTTTCTAGCATAGCATACCCTTGTAAATCGTCCCCATAAATGATATAATTTCAACACTTAATTAATACAACTTGGAAGAGTCTTTTCGCATTGGCCATTGGTTATGATTAGTATGTGTAATCAATTGAAGAAAAAGGAGATTCATAATGAATATAATATGAACTAATGGATATCTCCTGGTATTGATCGTTGTTCCAGATCATCCTCTACATATAAAGACATGAGACAGTTATTTTTCACCAAGTTTAATCGACAAACCTATTGGGACACACTGTTCAACTTAACTACCAAGATAACTATTAACTATTTCTATGCAATACATAAGTTAAGCGTACACTAATGTTTCATACAATAGTTACACTACAAGAATAAATAAGTTGAAGTTTATACTGTCTAATACACTCCCCCATACTTGACTTAGCATAGATGAGGTTTTGGAAGCTTTTTTTAATCTTCGTCTAGGACTTTTGGTGTCTTTTAAAAATTAAATCATCTTTTCTTGAACAGCCTCTTAGCATTGTTCCAATTGATTCCCATTAATAATGCACACTTCCTATGTTGTTGCTTTTATCATGCCTTGATTCAACTATCCCTTCTTGATCTCTTATCCCTGTACCTGTGCGCCTTTCATGTGCTGAACCAATGTTATTGATCGTTGTCTGCGATAATTTTTGATGCTACGTTCGTTGTTATTATGTCTGATGATCTTTTCATGTAAATTCATGTGCATCTACATACTTTTAAAATATCAACCTTGTAACATAGATTTCATGCTAATCCTGTTCGAGATCTTCTGCACTTAAAGCCCATAAAATATTCTCTATAACTGGCTCATCTCCTCCTTCTCTTCATACTACCAAATACAAGTCCACCGATCCTATTTTTCTTACATAATATAATGTATGCAGAATGGGCCTTGCTTCACTTATTCATAGATATTCATACAAGAACCATTCTGACATTATGTTGAACTTAGGAAATTAACTAAATCTACGTGTGTGCATGTGAAGTTTAGATCATCGAATAAATAGAGTAGGGCTATGCAATGATCCATGTTTTGGAATTATGAAACATTAATTATTAATTCTTTCCAATCAATAGCAGGTGCAGCGTAGATGTATATAATCATAGGGTTGAAAGTGTGATTCTACATAATCATTTATATGTGGATGGTACGAGTTCTCTTGTTCCTCTATGAACAAATTCTGTTTATCTTTCTGATTATCTTCCTTCCCTACCGGCTGACTTGTTTGTATGGCCTTAGATAAAATAAGTTCAGAGAATAAAGGTTTGTTCTTGCAAGTATTTGCTTACATTAAAATAATAGCCTTGAAGGAAATGTTTTTCTAGACTTTAAAACATTTATGTCTAAGCCTAGAGAGTAAAACTCACTACCAATTCGAATAAATTCATTTTCGAATTTTAACTCTATGATCCCTATGGTTCTTACCCACATGAAATCTGATTCACCCATTCTAGACTCAATACCAATGAATTCTTCATATGATTGAATTGGGTAATATTACCAGAATGATGATCCTTATAATATGTGTTAACTTACCAAACTTCAGACCATAGCCCTCTGTTTTTGCCTCTAACAACATATTCTTCGTCTACATAGTTATAGTCTGCGGGTTGATTGTTTCTACCGATTGCTATTGCCTGTCTTATGATACTAGTGGCCTTGTCCCTTTCTTTTATCTTATTGATATCCATTTTGTACCCTACTTCCCTATAATCGTAGCAAAGTTTCTATGATAATTTTGTTTTGTTTTCTTTGGTATACCATGATTTGCAGCGGAGAATTCGTGTGTATTAGGATTTAAGATCTTCTAGATATGCTCTTATACCACTTTGTTGGGTGGAAATCAGGTGTGGTTGTTTTTTCAGGATAAAAGGATTTTGATCCGTGTGTTTCAATGAAAGAAAAAGGAGATACATGATAAATGGAATATAAAATAAGGGCTTATATCCAGGAGATACACAATAAAGCAAATTAGAAGTCGGGGGACCTTTTACAAATTCATTTTTACAAACTACATGCGTTCACAATCTAGTTTTGATAAATCTCTTAATCCGCTAAGAACATTCATATTCACTTTCATCTAATCCACTATAGAAAATCATGATTCGGACCAAAGGGCGTTAATGTGTTCTTTCAAATCTAAAACTTATTATAACTAAAAGTCATAAAGAACTACAAACCTAAAACTAATTAAGAAGAATTTACTAACCTGGATTGTGACAATCTTTCTAAATCTTCTTACTTTAATAAAAAATAAATGGAAGTGACACATGTCATCACCACAATTCTTCTCATCAAAATTTATTCGTTTCTCTCTCCTATTAAATAATTACTTTAATTACTAAAAATATTATTTTAATACTTTTTACTATTTAATAAATTAAGAAATAAATCTATTTATTTAGTTTATTTCTAAATAAATTAATACATTTAAAAAGTCAATTTTTTAAAAACAAAATTTAGCAAATTTGGAGTTGTAATAAGAAACATTTTTAAAAATGTGTTTTTATATGGTTTGTTTTAAAATAAAATGTTTATTTAAAAAAATTAAAAACAATATTTTAAAAAGTCGATATCACTATTTTATTATTTATAGTGTATTTCTCATACGTAATTTAAATTATATTATATCTTAGAATATCATTTTGTATTTAATAAATTTATTATATTAATATTTTATTTATTTACTCGTATAATACACAGGTTTACTAAAGCTAGTATTAGATATTTACCCATGTGAGTTAATCCAAATGCAAACATAAAGTCATAGTTATAATACATGGTAATGGATATGCATTAAGCAAAGACATTAATCAGCTTTGTTTTTTTTATAAAGCAAATAGTGACGATTCATATTTTTATGTGATAATACCAAGGATTTCAAACAAATTTTAGCTTTTTTAAAGGCACAAGATCGTTTAGCAAAAGGGGCTTCACTGAAACGATCATAAGTTGGGCTAGAAGTCTCCGTTTTGTGCCTGTGACCAGTCAAAACAATCGTTGGAGCGAGAAGCCCGTTTTCACGAACGCCGTGGGTAGTTTGGGTCATCGTTTCGGCCCAAACACGGCTTATTTTATGAGTTATTTACGTTTTTGTCTTATTTTTACATTTTGTTGAACTTTACATTTGGCCCAGTTTTCAGCCTGTTTATGTTTTGTGGCCCATTCGACTTTTGCTTTGTTTCTTTATATATTTTTAAGAGATGGGTGAAAGGATTATAAAAAATTTATAAAAAATTCGTTTTCTCTCTATTACCGTGTGTGTTAGTGTAACCTGATTATCAGTTTCTTTGTAAATCAACGATAGTTAGAAGAATTATTCCTGGTATTCTCGTTGAATCAACAGGTTCAATTATGTATCTCTCTGTTTCGGACTGTATCAGTTGGTATCAAAGCCAAATTTCCTGATCAAGATGCCTCCACGAAGAAGACTGTTAATGATGTTCATGAGCAGGAATTGGAACAGCGTATTATGGCATGGATGGAGGAGCGGTTTGATCAATTTTTTAATTAGTTGGCTGATCAAATGAAAGATCTGATGAATCAGGGAGAGCGTAATCGTAACGTCGTGAAATAGAACATGATGAAAATCCGTTCTATGAGGGTGACGGTTCTTTTTCTGATGAACACGTATCGCTGAATCGAAAGGGTGATAGGGGTGATAATAGGCGTTGGGAGACAGGAATGCGAACCGGTATTCCTGAATTCGATGGTGATATACTTTGAACCCGGAAAAATTCATTAATTGGCTTGTTGTTGTTGAAGAAGTGTTCGAATTCAAAGAGGTTCCTAAAGACAAAAAGGTTTCATTGATCGCTACCAGGCTTCGTGGAAGGGCTTCTACGTGGTGGAAACATTAGAAATTGACATGGGAGAGAGTTAGAAAGCCAAGGGTCACAAATTGGAGGAAGATAAAGAAATGCATGAGGGCCAACTTTATTCCTCATAATTACCAACAATTAATGTACCAACGGTTACAAAATTTAAGACAGGGGTCCAAGACTATTGAGGACTACACAACGGAATTCTACCAATTAATTGCAAGAAATGATATTCAAGAAACTGAAGAACAGGTTGTTTCCCGTTACATTGGTGGACTAAGGGTTCAGATCATGGAATTCATTAACATGTTTGACCCGGTGACACTTTCTGATGCTCATTAACGTGCTCTAGCTTTTGAAAAACAAAACCAGCGTAGTGGTGTTTCATCTTCTGTTGGAGGAGGTTCAGGTTCGGGTAACATGACATCTTATTTTTTCCTAGCCAAACAAAACAGGGTGCTGGTAGTAGTGGACCACCTCTTAAAGGAGTCGGCGGTAATAGCATGAAGTATTTCAACTGTGGGGAGACTAGTCATCGACAATCAGAAGGTAAGAAAGCCGGTAAAAGAAACATGTTTGTTGACCCTGAGGAATGGGAAGATGGTGATGAGGCTGATGAAAATTATGAAGACATTCCAATATTTGATGAAGAGCTTGCGTATGTGGAAGAGGAGGTGGCTGGAGATGTGGGAACATGCCTAGTGGTTAGACATTCATGCTACACACCAAAGGCAAATGATAACGATTGGCTTAAGCATAACATCTTCCATTCAACATGTACCATGCTGGGAAAGCTTTGTACTTTTGTTATTGATTCGGGGAGCTATGACAATCTAGTTTCTGAAGAGGTTGTTAGAAAGTTGAGCCTGAAAACAGAGAACCATCCTAAGCCTTATAAGCTTCAATGGCTTAAGAAGGGAGGTGAGGTGCCAGTAACCAAGCGTACCCTTGTTCCTTCTTCTATTGGTAAGACATACAAGGATGAAGTCTGGTGTGATGTGGTTCCCATGGATGCGTGCCATTTGCTATTAGGTAGGCCTTGGGAATATGATCGTAACGTAGAACACAATGGACAGTTTAATACTTATAGCTTCCTCTTTGATAACGTGAAGATAACATTGTTGCCCACTAAACCCAAGGAAATGGGTACCAAACCTACTGCTACTTTGTTGACTCTTTCTTAGTTTTAAAATGAGTTGGAGGCTCGGGATGATGTTTTTTTGCTTATAGGTAAGGAAGTGGTTGAGGATGCTGATGTTCCTAATGCTATGGTTCCTCTACTTGAGGAATTTTCCGATATTTTTCCCACTGAATTGCCTGATGCTTTGCCACCTTTGCGTGACATCCAATATCATATTGATCTAGAACCTGGATCATAATTACCTAACTGGCCACATTATAGAATGAGCCCAGCAGAGCATGAGGAGTTGCAAAGACAAGTTGAGGAGTTAATATCTAAGGGCCATGTTGGTGAAAGTATGAGCCCTTGTGTTGTTCCTTCTTTGTTGACTCCAAAGAAAGATGACACTTGGCGCATGTGTGTTGACAGTCGAGCTATCAACAAGATTACTGTGAGGTATAGGTTTCCTATCCCTGGACTTGATGATTTTCTTGATCAGATTAATGGTGCTACCATTTTCACAAAGTTGGATTTGAAGAGTGGGTGCTACCAGATTCGTCTTAGGCCTTGTGATGAATGGAAAACTACCTTCAAAACTCGTGAAGGATTGTATGAATGGTTGGTAATGCCTTTTTGTTTGTCAAACGCACCAAGCACTTTTATGCGTGTGATGAATCAGTTGCTCAGACCTTTTATAGGGAAATTTGTGGTTGTATATTTTGATAACATTCTTATCTATAGTGCTTCTTTTAGTGAGCACCTTATGCATGTCAGGCAAGTTTTATCCTTACTTCGCAGGGACAGTTTCTATGCAGCATCAAAAAATGTGTTTTTATGACCCCTAAAGTTCTGTTTTTGGGGTATGTTTTTTGTGGCGGGGAAATACAAGTGGATGAATCTAAAGTAGTAGCTATTGCAAATTGGCCAACTCCCACTACCATTATTGAAGTTCGTAGTTTTCATGGGCTTGCTTCTTTTGATAGACGGTTTATTCCACATTTCAGTTCTATTATGGCTCCCGTGATTTATTGCATGAAGAGGAGGATGTTTGTATGGACAGAAGAGGCCGCGCTTGGTTTTCAAGTTATAAAAGCCAAGCTCACCACTTCACCTATTATGGTATTTCCTGATTTCTCTCAACTATTTGAACTTCATACTGATGCCGCAAAGGTCGGGATTGGTGGGGTACTTAGTCAAGGTGGCCGACTTGTTGCTTACTTTAGTGAGAAATTGACGGGTCCATAGTTGAGGTATAGTACTTATGATTTGGCGTTTTATGCAGTGGTCCAAGCTGTAAAGCATTGGCGTCACTATCTATTCCACAAAGAGTTTGTTTTGTTCACTGATCATGATTCTTTAAGGCATATTCGTACACAAGACAAGGTGTCACATAAGCACGGGTGTTGGTTAGCATTTCTTGAAAAGTTTACTTTTGTTGTTAAACACAAGACTGGAGTTTCGAACCGAGTTGCTGATGCCCTAAGCAGGAGGAGTAATCTGCTTGTGTCTATGAGGGTTGATGTGCGAGGCTTAGATGTCATTCGCGAGCAGTTAGCCATTGATCCGTATTTTTCAGTTATTATATAGGATGTGCAGGCTGGGCTGAAGTCAGATTTTCTTGTACAAGATGGTTTTCTGTTAAAAGGGAATCAACTATTTATTCCTGATTCTAGTCTGCGTTTACAGATTATTAAAGAGTTGCATGGGGAGGGACACGTTGGTCATGATCGTACTCTACAGTTGGTACAAGCTTCTTATTTCTAGCCTACCATGAGGAAAGAAGTGGATTGTTATGTTAAGAGGTGTTCTATTTGTCAAGTTTCAAAGGGCACAACTAGTAACGCGGGTCTCTACATGCCATTGCCGGTTCCTTTGCAGCCATGGGTTGATATTAGCATGGATTTTGTGTTGGGGTTGCCGCATACACAAAGGGGTAACGACTCTATCTTTGTTGTTGTTGACGGGTTTTCTAAGATGGTTCATTTTATTGCCTGTAAGAAGACAACTGATGATGTTAATGTGGCACACCTTTTCTTTCGTGATGTGTATCGCTTACATGGATTGCCTTCTTCTACTGTTTCTGATCGGGATACCCGGTTTTTGAGTCACTTTTGGCACAGTCTATGGAGGATGGTGAATACCCAACTCAGTTTCAGTAGTGCTTATCATCCATAAATGGATGGCCAAACTAAAGTTGTGAATCGTTCACTTGGTAATTTGTTGCGATGTCTACTTGGTGATCATGTGAAAGCATGGGACAAGAAACTATACCAAGCTGAGTTTGCTCATAATCATGCTCTTAATCGAAGTACCGGGTTTAGTCCATTTTAGGTAGTTTATTCTTCTCAACCTCGAGGCCTACTTGATTTAACGTCACTACCTGCATCTGGCTCAGTTCCCAAGAGGGTTCAAGATCTTGTGGAGGGATTACATGAAGTTCATAAAGTTGTTCATCATAACTTGACCCAAGCAAATGCCAAGTACAAGAAAGCTGCTGATCAAAAACGAAGGCATGTTGATTTTGAAGAAGGTGACTTTGTTTGGGTTGTGCTAACTAAAGATCGTTTCTCAGTAGGGGAGTACAACAAGTTGTTTGGTAAAAAGATTGGTACTGTTGAGATCGTGCAGAAGATAAATCCTAATGCCTATCGACTAAAGTTACCTAGCCATATTCGGTGTTTTGATGTGTTTAATGTGAAACATTTGCTGCCATATCATGGTGATTCTTCTGATGATGAGGCCGTTGGGAATTCGAGGGCGAATTTTGTCTACCCAGGGGGAATGATGTGGGCCTAAGTGTGGATGAGCAAGCTTTAGCCTTTTTGGAGGCCCAAGATCACTTATCAAAAAGAGCTTCACTGAAACGATCATAAGTTGGGCTAGAAGTCTCCGTTTTGAGCCTGTAACCAGTCAAAACGACCCTCAGAGCGAGGAGCCTGTTTTCACAAATTCCATAGGCGGTTTGGATCATCGTTTCGGCCTAAAAATGGTTTATTTTTTGAGTTATTTACATTTTTGTCTTATTTTTACATTTTGTTGAACTTTACATTTGGCCCAGTTTTCGGCCCGTTTATGTTTTGTGGCCCATTCGACTTTTGGTTTGTTTCTTTATATGTTTGTAAGAGATGGATGAAAGGATTATAAAAAGTTTATAAAAAATCTGTTTTCTCTCTATCACCGTGTGTGTTAGTGTAGCCTGAGTATCGGTATTTTTTGTGAATCAACGATAGTTAGAAGAATTGTTCCTGGTATTCTCGTTGAATCAACAGGTTCAATTATCTTTCTCTGTGTTTCCGACTGCATCAATTTCACACCAAGTTACTTTGAGTGAGATCATAAGCCAGAGAGTTAAAAGTCATTATGCAAATGGTTGTTCTCTAGGCAAGTTTCCAAATTCTAAACAAGAATTTTTACACATGACCTATGAACTGAATTATAAAACCAAGCTATGAGATAAAATCTCAATCCATCATCGACTTATTTAAAATGCAACAAATAGATTTGCCATTTCCTAACAAAAACCCTCAAATCTAACAAACTGATTCACGAAATCTTAAAAAATAAATATACAATAATTTTTTCAAACCTATCAGACCAAAAAAAACAAACCTCCAAATATTTGTTCAATTAATTTAGTTGAACTTTCTCCATACAAACAAATAAAATCAAGTACTAGTAGCAACCATGGTTCAAGATTTCAAAATGTACACTCGATTAGATATTCACAACAGATCAAGAAATGGAGGAAAACAAACATGAATCAGTCAAGAGTCAAAGATTAAGAAACAATGAAAGAATTAAGAGAATAAAACCTAGATTAGTTCAACCATTATTCATGTAAGGCCCGGTTTCCAGAACACTTACAGTTGGTCATTCATAGGGTAAAACATTTAACACATGACATTTTGCAGCGGAATTTAAACTTTTTATATATAACTAGAACTACATGACAAAACATTGTTCTTATAGTTGTATCATAAAAACTTGACAATTACAATCATTGTCTCAAAATATAGAATGCCAGACTTGGATTGTTCTAGTAGTTATCTCATCCATGCCTACACTCCTCAACTATATCATTACCTGCCAACTATAATGCGCACAAACTCAACTATGCTAAGTGAGTTATAGTTTTATAATAAAAATACGTATTCATACATTTCAAAACATTTACATTTAATGAGTGATAATTCATCACTACATACATATCATCATATTCATGTCTTATCATTCGTTTTGTTATCTTTCAATTTATCATAAATGAGATTGCACAGAGAAAGAGCTCCATGTTGACTGATAACAAATGTGGATCCCTGTCGGTACACATCATCATGGTAGCTAACCCCCGATAATTGATCCACACTGCAAGTCACATAGCCTGCTCATGAATACAGATATATCATCATACATCAGACTCACATAAGTGAAGTCTATCATAGTGCTTGCAAGACTTTACATCATCATACAGACCCGGGGTAACATTAGTAAAGTTCCACTTCTCATTAATATTATCTTTCCATTCTCTTTATATAATACTTTACTAAGTACATATATATCATTCAAGTAAAGCTTTCATAAAAATCTTTTTCATCGTGAGAGAATGTAGTGTAACACCCGGTTATTTTAGAAGACTCAAACAAAGGAATTAAGTGAAGAAAAAGAAAGAAAAGCTATTTAACCCAAGTTGAGGGGTTAAAAGTGTCAAAAGGACAAAATTTTTGAAAAAGTGGTTGTAAAAGGCAGTATGGCCACCCATATCTTTCTCTTGCTTATATCATTCGAATATTTCAGAGAGAGGAAGAAGGAAAGCTGAAAACTCTCGGATTTTGAAGAACAAGAGTTGAAAAGATCGAGTTCAAGGTAAGAATTCATGTGTTTAAGATGTTCTTAACTGGTTTCATCCTCGGTTGTATGCTTATGTATGTTGTGTGTGTTCCAGTGTGTGTTTCAAGTGGGTTTCTAGGTGAGAACTTGTAGCAATTGGGCTTTGAAGGAAGTCTTACCCGAAGAGGTTGCTAAGGTGAGTTCTAGGACCCTATTTTACATGTTTTTAACTTATTTTGGGACTGAAAATGCATGTATGAATGTTTTTATTAAAATGGGTTTTATACCCGTGTGTATATTTGTGTGTATGAAGCGGGTAGGGTTTGATGTAACACCCCGAATAATATCTAAGCGAGCCAAATAATAATAATAGGCTTAGACGAGATCATTTAATAAAATTAAGATGGATATGGGTTTTAGACCGAGAAGACTTTGTGGGTTAAGTGTTTGGCGTGTTTAAGGTCCCGGGAATGCCCAGTATATATAAACGGATGAGCTTGAGCAGCTCTCATTTACAACTCAACACTCTAGTTCTAGAGAGAGAGAGTAGAGAGAGAGTAGAGAGAGAAAGTAGAGAAAATTGAAGATTCAAGGCTCGGTTGATCTCAGGATTGAAGATCGGTGTTCATAGGTATCCAAACAACAAGAAAACACCACGAATCTAGGTAAGAAACATCATTTAATTGTTCCTTTTGATGTAAACCTGGATTCTAGGTTTGGGGTTTTTGAAAGTGGCTATGATTCGCCCAAAACTCACGTTTTTATGCAAGAAAACATGTAAGAAGCTTAGATAAAGCTTATTGGGTGATAAACCAAGGTTTTGGATGTAAAAGATTGAAGTTTTGGGTCAAAAATGGGTTGTTCATAATTTTTCAGACCGTTCTGTGAAACTAGATATTCATCCAGCGAAATTAGTTACTCGTCTAGAAAAACTATGGATCTTCCTTTCACAGGTAGTTTCGCAGACATGGTTATCCAACAAAACTTGGGTGAAACTGGTAGCGAAAGTGGCAGCGAAGATGCCAGCAAAACTGCCAGCGAAACTAGCAGCGAAACCGCTAGCGAAACTAGCAGCGAAACTACTGGTCTGGCAGCGAAATTAGCAGCGAAATTAGGCAGAAATTAACTCCTTTAAGTGTTAACTTATCTACAAGTTGTGCAGTGCAACCTTTGCCTTGTAAGCTTGATTGAGAAGCTACTCATCGACTCCAGGTGAGTTCTAGATCCACTATTTTAAAGGTTTTGAACTAGTTTGGGGCTGGAAATGCATACAAAATATACGATTTAAATGACCGAGATTTTAAGAGGTTTTAACGAGAAGATGGTTTTTTGGTTAAGGAAATGTGCTATATAAAAATATTTCGCGCTGACCTGGCAGCCCGGCCCCAGCCAGGGACGTTGCCCCTGGACCCCACTAGGGGCTGCTGCCCCTAGGACCCCGCTGTCAAGGGCTGCCGCCCCCAAACCCCTGTTGTCCCGCGGTGGGTCAGTTATGTCTTGTGATATGATTTATGCTTGTTATGAATATGTTTATGTACGTGAATGTGCGACGCATGGTGTTTAAGATGATGTATGATTAATGCTGATGTATGTTGATTATGTATGCTCCGTATGTTATGTACGATATGTGTTCTTATATTCTTTATTACATATGATGACGTGAATTTACGTGGTGTGATATTGTTAATGAACATAAAGTATTATCTTAACGAAGTGAAATATTTAAGATAATGAAAGTGGAATATAATGAAGGAACGAATGAAAAGCCTTGCAAGCAAATGAAAGGAGGTTCACAACTCATTGAGAATTGTTAGCTCAACTATGTGTGTCTACAATATGCGATTTTGGCTAACTCATAAGGGTTCATACACACAGTAAGAGTTCAATCTTGGTGACTGCTCCAATACGTGTGGTTTCCTAATTATTGTGTGTTATACAGCGTGCGATCTTGGTAAACCTATAAGAGTTCACACACACAGGGGGAGTCTGTCCTAATGACCACTCCATACATGCGATATGGGGTCCTTGTCGCTTAACCCTAGATGAATTGCTTGGTACTCTAGAGGGGGGTTAAGCACATGACTAGACCTACATTGAAGTGAAAGATAATAATGTACGAAAAGTGCGATAAGTACGAAATGTGCGAAACGTGCGAAATGTACGAAACGAACGATGATGAAGATAATAATGATTACCTTGATGTATGTACGATGTGTGATCACGTGCAATAGTAATGAAAATGTTTTAACAAATGGAAGGTAATGCAATGTTTTTATAAAACTAGAACTCACTCAGCAACGTTGATTTTTTTATGCATTTTCCAGTTTGCAGGTGAGCATTGTTGAGGATGGCACGGGGTAGCTACTTGGCATTTTTGGGTGGCATTCTTTAGTATAAATTTTTTGCATTTTAATACGAATGAACTATATTTTTGTAATGGACGATGTACTATTTTGCAAAAGTATTTATTTAAAGAAAATAAAATGTTTGTTTAAAGTGTTTCCGCTGCATGATTTTAGCAAAGTTAATGAAATTATATATTTTATGTGCGATGATTGACTAGCTGTGAGCGTCCCGGGAATGGGGCCTTACAAGTTGGTATCAGAGCCAAAGTTTAAGTGAAAGGTGTTAGTTTTCAAAAGAAACCTAAACTTAAACTGAAAATGGGATGGTAAGGGAAGAGATGTCAGTCCGAGTAGCTGCATGCCATCAGGTATTTTCTTAATGGTAACTGGTATTACGTGCACATGTTATGTGGTTTATGTGCTGTTAGTAGATATAGATACTGATGTTGTCAGGATAGGAAATGCTTGGGGTATGAAGAGTAAAGTAAGTGGCTAATCACAACTGGCCACTATAATTAGGGACTTACTATACTTGACATAATCAGAGCTATTACCTTGAATGACCGTGTTGGTGTTTGAATCTTATAGCGTTCTTAGAAGATGGTTGGCGGAACATCTTCTAAGGCTTCTCGTGGTGGAGGTCGTGGTGGATGTGGTGCTGAACCACGGATCACGAGAGGAAGGCCTAGGGCCAAGAAGGTGACTCATGAAAAGCCCGAGACCCCTCATCCAAAGGGTGGAGATGAGAGTGCTAACTTGAGGGCCTCAGTGAAGGAGGTTGTTGTGGAGGAAGTGCATCAGGTCATGCAGACGATCCTACCATCTGTGGTGACCGAAATGATAAAGGCCGTAATGGAAGGAAATAGAATGGAGGGGAACAGATCCTCAGGAGGACAGGAGCTACCAGAGACTGAGACGATTCTCTTCGATGATGAAAAGGAGGAAGAAGAGCCTGTGCAGGAGGCAACCCGAGGCTGTAACTATGGGGCGTTTATGATATGCAAGCCCCTAACTTTTGATGGAAATGGCACTGCTGCTACTGCTCACCGGTGAGTGAGAGAGATGGAAGTCGTTCTTGATATCAGCAAGTGTCGGGAAGATCAGAAGGTGAAGTTCGCTTCCCACTCGTTTGTCGACTCGACTCTGTGTTGGTGAGACAATATTGTCCAAGCCGAGGGTAGTCGGGCGATTGAAAGAATGAGGTGGTCTGAGCTCAAGAAATTGGTGACTGAGGAGTTCTATCCTCATAGGGAGATGGATAAGGTGGAAAGAGAGTTCCTGCAGCTGGAGGCGGGGACAATGACATATCAGCAATATACCACCAATTTTAATGAGATGGCACGACTGGTGCCGGATCAGGTGACACCTCTGTCATGAAAGATCAAGAGGTATATTCAAGGCTTGCCAGCGGATATCCGCAAGCATATGATTGCCGCCCGATCGAGCACTTTTAGGTCAGCAGTTGACCTGGCTGGGAGGCTATATGATGAGTAGGAGGTGGTGGTGGCTGAGGTGAACAAGAAGGGTGGTGGTGGCTGAGGTGAACAAGAAGGGTGGTGGTGATCGGAACTTGAATGGGAAGAGGTTTGGTCGGGGTGGTGCCCAGACGAACAACAAAAGTGCACTGGTGGATGACCGGTTGATGGACACATGTGGTGCAGGGTTGAAGAAATGTGGTAAATACGGGAAGGAGCATTCGGGAGAATGCAAATAGGGGTCAAACATCTGCTTTAATGAGATGGCGCGGCTGGTGCCTGATCAAGTAACACCTTTGTCACGAAATATTAAGAGGTACATTCTGGGCTTGCCCGCGGATGTTCGTAGGCACATGATCACCCCCCGATTAAGCACGTTTAGGTCGGCAGTTGACTTGGCAGGGAGGTTGTATGGTGACAGGACTGTGGTGGTGGCTGAGGTGAGTAGGAAGAATGGTGGACACCGAAACTGGAATGTGAAGAGAATTAGATAGGGTGGTGTCCCGACAAACAATAAGTGTGCACGGGTGGTTGACCGACATGTGGTCACATCTGGTGCAAGATCAAAGAGATGTGGTGAATACGAGAAGGAGCATTCGGGAGAATGAAAATACGGGTCAAACATCTGCTTCAAGTGCGGGAAGCCTGGCCATGTGGTGAGGGAATTCGGGGTTGTAAGGTGTTACAACTACGGAGAGAATGGTCACATGAGTAGTGACTGTAAGAAGCCGAGGGCTGAGGATTCAGGGGTAAAGAAGAATGAAGGAGAAGGACAAAGGGCGAGCGCCAGAGCATTTATGATGATGTAGGAGGAGGCTAGGATGGACCCTGACGTTGTTTCAGGTACGTTTCTAGTAAACCAAACTTTAGCCTCTATGTTATTCAATTCTGGTGCTAGTAAAAGTTTTATTTATGCTGCTTCCTGTGCTAAACTGGCTGTTCGTAGTAGGAGTGTACATGCACCCTTTTATGTAGAAACGACCATAGGTAAGTCTACCAGGATTTCTGAGATGATAGAAGGTTGTGACGTGGAACTAGAAGGTCAAAAGTTTCCTGTTAGACCATTCGTGGTAACCTTAGGCGGGTTCGATGTAGTCCTAGGAATGGATTGGTTGGCAGACTACGAGGCGAACATTGTGTGCCACAAGAAGATGATTCGGTTGATAGTGCCTGACAGGAATACAGTGATGGTTTACGGTGATCGAGTCACTACGATTCCGAAAGTGACTTCCATGGCGGTGGCGGGAAAGTGCATGAGGCATGGATGTAGTGCCTACTTGGCTTACATAAAGGATGTGGATACACCAACACCACAACTGACTGATGTACTGGTTTGTGTGAGACTTTCCGGACGTGTTTCCCGAAGACTTACCAGGAGTGCCACCAGACCACGAGATAGAGTTTCAGATTGATCTGATACCAGGTGCCCAACCTATTGCCAATGCATCGTATCGGTTGGCTCCGACTGATATGAAGGAACTGATGGAGCAACTGCAAGAGTTATGGGACAAAGGGTTCATTAGACCGAGTATCTCTCCTTGGGGTGCTCCGGTCTTGTTCGTAAAGAAGAGAGACGGTAGTATGAGAATGTGTACAGACTACCGTGAGTTGAATAAAATCGGTACCCCTTACCAAGAATTGATGATTTGTTCGATCAGCTTCAAGGTTCCAGTTGGTTCTCGAGGATAGACCTTCGATCTGGTTACTATCAGCTGAAGGTGAAGGAGCTATCAGCTGAAGGTGAAGGAGCAAGATATTCCTAAAACAGCTTTTCGCACACGCAATGGACATTACGAGTTTCTTGTTATGTCTTTTGGTTTGACCAAAGTGCCAACTACTTTTATGGACCTGATGAATTGAGTGTGTTGGCCGATGTTGGATAAATTAGTGATTGTGTTTATCGATGATATCTTGATTTATTACAAGAGTGAGGATGAGCATGCCAGTCATATACGAGAGGTGTTAGAGACGTTGAAAAGAGAGAGGTTGTATGCCAAATTCTCCAAGTGCGCATTCTGGTTACATGAGGTTTAGTTTTTGGGTCATGTAGGGAACCTTGAGGAGGATATGGTGGTGCCACCAGAGGATATTAAAGTGGGCGAAACAGCTTAGTTATGTGCAGCAGCCAGCGGCGATCATTAACCATATAGAGAAGAGGTTAAGGAATAAAGTGGTTCCTCTTATGCATGTATAGTGGAAGCACAAAAAGGGATCTAAGTCTACGCGGGAGACTAAGGAAGAAATGAGACAGCATTACCCATATTTGTTAGAGGAAAAACAGGTTTCGGGGACGAAACCTATATAAGGGGTTGGACTTGTAACACTCGGTTACTTTTAGAAGACTTAAACGAATGAATTAAGTGAAGAAAAAGAAAGAAAAGCTATTTAACCCAAGTTGAGGGGTCAAATATCTCAAAAGGAAAAAATGATTGAAAAAGTGGCTGTAAAAGGTGGTATGGCCGCCCATCTCTTTCTCTTGCTCATATCATTTGGATATTTTAGAGAGAGAAAAAAGGAAAGCTGAAAACACTCAGATTTTGAAGAACAGAAGCTGAAATGATCGAATTTAAGGTAAGAATTCATGTGATTAAGATGTTCTTAACTGGTTTAATCCTCGATTGTATGCTTATGTATGTTGTGTGTGTTCGGGTGTGTGTTTCTAGTGGGTATCTATGTGAGAACTTGTAGCAATCGAGT
This sequence comes from Flaveria trinervia, assembly GCA_025506515.1. Lineage (NCBI taxonomy): Eukaryota > Viridiplantae > Streptophyta > Magnoliopsida > Asterales > Asteraceae > Flaveria > Flaveria trinervia. The sequence continues at coordinate 20,059,112 of CM046442.1, read as the reverse complement.
TTTGAAGGAAGTCTTACCCAAAGAGGCTGCTAAGGTGAGTTCTAGGACCCCTCTTTTACATGTTTTTAACTGATTTTGGAGCTGGAAAAGCATGTATGAACGTTTTTATTAAAATAGGTTTTATACTCGTGTGTATATTTGTGTGTATGATGCGGGTGGGGTTTGATTTTGGGCAATGTTTGGGTTTTATGATGTTATGGTTGTGTTTCTATGGCTTAGAATGTAAGATTTAAGCTTAAAATATGATAGATGGTGTTTGGGGGACAGAATTATGATATTAAGTGTGTCTTAGGCTGCTCATGTGCCCAAATAGTAGCTCATATGCAAAACCATAAATAATTACCTAAGAGTTCCTCATGCGGATGAAGAGTCTGTGGGAAAAGAACTATTTTGTTCTTCCGCGTTAACAAATGCGGAACACCAGAAGTAATGCGAAAGACCAGAAGTAATGCGGAATAGTAGAGGAAATGAGGATGAACAAAATGAAATGCAGATGAATAAAAAGAAATGCGGATGAACAATAAGAAACGGGGATGAACAAACAGAAATGCTGATGAACAATAGGAAATGCGCATGAAGACTTAGTTTATTTTCTGAATTTCAGGGAAAAGGTAGATGTAGGTTTTGACTTGGGAGGTTCCCGGTGTTCATATATGTTGACTTTTGAGGTCATAATGATGTGATGGGCATGAATGATATAAGATGATGATTTGATCATGATGATGATGATAAGTATGATGTTATGCATGATTGATGTGTGAATGATGATGTATGATGATTATGTAGGCATGCATGTTATGTTTATGTTGATGTGACTTTACGGGGTGTGATATTGTTAACGAGCGTAAAGTATTATCTTAACGAAGTGAAAGATTTAAGATAATAAAAGTGGAACATAATAAACGAACGAATAAAAAGCCTTGCAAGCAACTGGGAGGAGGTTCACAACTCATTGAGAGTTGTTACCTCAACTGTGTGTGTCTACAGCATGCGATTTTGGCTACTCATAAGGGTTCATACACATGGTAAGAGTTCAGTCTTGGTGACTGCTCCAATATGTGCGATTTCCTAATTACTATGTGTTTATCTATTTACAGCGTGCGATCTTGACTAACCCATAAGAGTTCACACACATATGGGGAGTTTATCCTAGTGACCACTCCATACGTGCAGTATGTGCGATACGATATGTGTGATATGTGTGATATGTGCGATATGTGCGAGACGTACGAAATGTACAAAACACACAATGATGAAGGTAATAATTGCTACCTTGATGTACGTATGACATGTGATCACATGTGATAGTAATAAAAAAATTTAATGATTGGAAGGTAATGCAATGTTTTTATAAAACTAGAACTCACTCAGCAACGCTGACTTTTTATGGATTTTCCAGTTGGCAGGTGATTGTTGAATTCTTTATGTCCAAGACACATAGAACATTGATATGGTTAGTAAGTTATGATCCAAGTCGGGTCATACCCAATAACAAGCTTAGCAAACACCAAATAATATTTAATTGATGATATGATCATACAATTAAATAAATACACCAATTTAGAAAATGGGTTTTGTAAATAAGTTGCATATGAGATTGAACAATTTATATGGATATTTTGTTTATAGATATTGTTTGTAATGTTATTTAAGTTACTTAAATAACATCAAATAATAATGGAGTGTGTGAGTTATACAACTAAAAGGTTAATTATATGTATAACTCATATTAGTGACTTGTTAATGTGCTAAATTGTGTTTTAAGTTTTGGGGGGGAAAACCAAAAGTGAAAAAGGGATTTAGCCGCCCCCTTTGGAGTGTGCCTCTTCTTGGTTGTCACTTGTAGTCTCAAAACACATTAGACAATACATTCACTCCATCTTCTTCTCTCTCTCACATGCAAAAACCACAAGAAAGAAAAAGGGTTTTCTCCTCTTGTTGAAGTGATTCACGGCTAAAAGGTTCGCAGCAGCCTTTTCTTTTGGTTTTGGTGCTCAAATCCTAGCAACAAGGTGTTTGTCATAGAGCTTGGGTTATGCAAGCTTGAGAGGACCTTCTTTTGGTGCCTTGGTCGTTCTTTCTTGGTCCAAATCATCCTCATCCATTTCGACATTTTGCTGCTGAAAGGTAGTTTATGGCAGCCTCTTTATGGCTGTCCATAATGTTAGTTTTGTGTTTACATTGCTAGTCTTATTCACATATAAAAGGCCCTTTGTTCTGGGTTTGTTTGTAACTTTATAATATCAAGATGAAACCCGAAATTTTCAGTTCAGTAACTATGTTAACAAGCTTGTTTCCGCTGCGTTTTCACAATGTTTAAATGGTTAAACTATGTATCTTGCTCTAACAAACCCCAATATTGGCATCTAGAGCCGGTTATGTGGATAGCTAGCTTGTTTTGTCCTTGTAATATTTCGTTTTATGAGACTTTGAAACCACTTTTAGGGGCTGCTATTTTCATGTATTATGAAACCCCAAACTTTCAAAGTTATATCACACATGCTTGTGATTAAACTTTGAAAGATATGTATGTTGTATTGTTTATTTGTTTGCACAAGATAAAACCCGAAATTACAGTTTGTGTTGGCTGAAATTTCATGAGTTTTAGGTGGGGATTCATTGTTGGTTTGGATGATATGATCATTGTTCATTATGGTGCATAACCTAGCCCTTGACCTTGTGTTATTTGGATGTTTGTAATGGTTGTATTTATTCATCCAATTGGGTTGTATAATCTTTTATTTGTGCTTGGTTTAAAGTGTAATTTATTTATTATTGGGCTGTAATAAATAGATTAGGTACTTTTCATTTTACTAGAAATCTTGTATTAGGATATAATATCTTGTAATATGAAGATGTACGCGTTAGAAGCACAAAAGAAAGACATAAGAAACATGGAGCATTTGGATGCGGTTTCAAGTGGGAGGTTCATGGAAGCCTTTTGTGTTATGTTTTGTACCTTAGGAATGTCCTATGGACCACACTTGTGATGGCAAACAAGTGTGGCCACTTTAGATGCTATGGTTATGCACTAATATTTGGTTGATTCTTGGTTGTTTGGTTATGGTATTGTGGTTGATTACTTATATATGATGTTTGCTTAACAATCCTTTCCATGATCATAACTAACTGTATAAATGGGCATTAATCATTAAAAGGTAATAAAAGGTTATTAAAATTGTTTAATGATTTCAAAGATTAAAAGGGGTTTTAATAAATGTACCATAGGGTATCTTGTATTTGAATGCATACAATATGAATACATAATGTTTTCTAAATTTGTATTATAATATCTCTAATTTTTTTTATAAAAATAAGATCAACACCGTCCTTTTACACAACACTTGAATCACTCGGGAACTCTTACTGGGATAAAGGTCACCTAATCATTTTGAGGGAACTTGTGACTTGAGGTGAGAATGCCATATTCGTGGGATAAAGGTCACCTAACTGCTTATTTTGGCAAACTCACACGTGTGTGTAAGTAAGGTGTCTTGATTTGCAAACCATGTCAAATGGATCACCTACGATATGGTTTCAAAATGGTGTTGATGGAATTAACATGCCAACTTTACATATGATGTTTCAAGTCGATCCCATACCTCTAGAAGTTGCAAATGGTTGCAATCGTCAATCGTTGACCACCTTATTAATTTAAATCGTGGGATAAAGGTCACCTAACCACTATTTAAATGTAATGTTGGGTTCTAGATTTTAATATGAAAATTACCTTAAAAGTTATTAATTATTAAAATAACAATATCGAAAATACTAAAATTGATATTTGTTAAATATTGTAGATGGCCACCAATAATTATGATAGTCATGATAATTCATCCACGTCCGCCCAATCTTTACGAGCGATTCTCCAAAAGGAACGTCTAAATCATAAAAATTTTATCGATTGGTATCGAAACTTGAGAATCGTTCTCAAGCAAGAGAAACGATCATATGTTTTAGACGACCCTGACGAGGATGATGAAGACGCCTATAATGATTGGATAAAGTACACTGAGGACTCTGTCCAAGTGTATTGCCTTATGTTGGCAAGCATGACTCCGAATCTCCAGAAGGAGTATGAGCATCACGGAGCTTATGACATGATAACCCAACTGAAGGAAACGTTCCAACAGCAAGTGAGGGTTGAGCGCTTCGAAACGGTTCGAGCGCTCCATGCATGTTGTATGGACGACAACCAATCAGTTTCATCTTATGTACTTAAGATGAAAAGTCACATTGACCGCCTCGAAAGGCTAAACTATCCCGTCTCAAAGGAATTGGCCACGGATTTGATCCTCAATGGCCTTACCAAAAGGTTTGAGACGTTCGTGTTGAACTACAACATGAATGCTTCGGACAAAAGCATTGGTGAGCTTCACTCTATGCTCAAAACGGCCGAGGTGGCCATGGGTAAAAGGGTTTTACCCGTTCTCACCATCAATGAAGGTGGGAAGAGGCCTCATCCCACACCCAAGGCAAGAGTTGCAAAGGGTAAGGGACCCATAATGGGAAAAGGGAAAGGTGTGGCAAGGGTGCCACCCAAAGCACAGGAGAAGAGGAAAAAGGTTGCTTCTAATGAACCATGCTTCAAGTGTGGGGAGATTGGACATTGGGTAACAAATTGTCCTATCCATCTCCAAGAGTTGAAAGCAAAGAGGAATGCCGGGCAGACCTCAGGTACTATATACATGATCCATGTTGATTTAAACTTAATATCCTCTAACACATGGGTGTTAGATACCGGATGTGGAACTCACATTTGCAAGTTGTTGCAGGGGTTCAAAAGAAGTAGCAACTTCAACAAAGGGGATGTTAGCCTCTACATGGGCAATGGGGCTAAAGTTCAAGTTGAAGCCCGTGGTGACTACATCTTGAAACTTCCAAATGGTTTGGAAGTAATTTTGTACAATGTTTTGTATGCTCCTAGTTTGACTAGGAACATTATTTTCGTAGCCCTATTAAAACATTTTGGATATGTATTATCGTTTATTGGAAACGAAATCCATGTTACTTTGAATGACATGTTTTACTTTAAAGCTATTCCCATCAATGGTATCTATGAATTGGTTTGTGAAAATGCATTGAATGATAGCTTAGTGTACCAAACTAGTACCAAGAAATTCAAATCGGATTTGAGTAACACTTATCTTTGGCATTGTCGTCTTGGTCATATAAACAAGAAAAGAATACAAACACTACAAAAGAATGGTCTTTTAAAAATGAATGAATGTGATTCATTTGATGTATGTGAGTCTTGTTTACAAGGTAAAATAACCAAGGCACCTTTTAGTGGCAAAGCTGAAAGGGCAAAGGATTTATTAGGTATCATACATTTAGATGTATGTGGTCCTTTTAAACCTATGACAAGGTACAATGAAAGATACTTCATTACCTTTACTGACGACTATAGTCAATATGGGTATGTGTACTTGTTAAGACAAAAAGATGAAGCTTTTGAAATGTTCAAGATTTTTCAAAATGAAGTACAAAATCAACTTAATAAGTCAATTTAAATTCTCCGCACCGATAGAGGAGGTGAATACCTGAATGATGCTTTTAGGGACCATTTTAGAAGTTGTGGGATTGTCTCACAACTATCTCCACCGGGAACACCACAACATAATGGTGTGTCCGAGCGGAGAAATCGAACTCTATTGGATATGGTTTGATCTATGATGGCTAGAAGCTCATTACCTCTATCATTTTGCGTTTTTGCTCTGCTCTCTACGGCCCGTATTTTGAATATGGCCCTAACCAAGAAAGTGGAAAGGACAGTGGGGGTGTGAGGCTTATGTGAAGACTCCCACCTCGAACAAGTTAGAAAGCCGTTCCACTAAGTGTATCTTTATTGGATATCCAAAGATATTCTATGGGATATTATTTCTATGATCCAATACAACAAAAGGAGTTTGTTGCCAAAAAGGGTGAGTTCTTGGAAATCAAGTTCCTTATGGAAGGAACCGGTAGTAGAACTATGGATCTTGAAGAGGATCAAGAACCGCAACCCGGTACACGTTTGGTTGACACTAGCACTCAACATGAGGATGTTGAAAGTGATCAAATAGTTGATCAATACACAGAAAACGTTTGCATATTTGGTAGAACTAGTAATCCACCTGAAAGATATGGATATTTCACTGATGGATGCTATGTGATAGATTCTGATGAACCAATCACATACCATGATGCGTTGTCCAATTTGGATTGTGACAAATGGCTTGAAGCCATGAACGTTGAGATGCAATCCATGTATGACAATCAAGTATGGGACTTGGTTATACCACCTCTTAACTCTAAAGTAATTGGAACTAAGTGGGTTTTCAAAAAGAAAACCGATATGCATGGAAACTTGGATACTTATAAAGCAAGACTTGTAGCAAAGGGTTTCACTCAAACTCAAGGGGTTGACTATGAGGAAACTTTCTCACCTGTTGCGATGCTAAAATCTATTAGGATATTGTTTGCCATAGCTGCTCATTATGATTATGAGATTTGGCAAAAGGATGTCAAAACTGCTTTCCTAAATGGATATCTTGAGGAAGATGTCTATATGGTTCAGCCTGAAGGTTTTGTCGATCCAAAACATCCTAACAAAGTATGCAAGTTAAAAAGTCAATCTATGGATTGAAACAAGCATCGAGAAGTTGGAATCACCGTTTTGATGAAGAAGTAATTAAATTTGGAAACGCTGATGAAGCTTGTGTATATAAGAAAGCTAGTGGGAGCATCATCACTTTCCTAGTATTGTATGTTGATGACATACTACTATTTGGAAATGACATTCCAACCTTGGAAGGTGTAAAAACCTGGCTTGGAAGTTGTTTTTCCATCAAGGATCTTGGTGAGGCCACCTATATTCTGGGAATAAAGATCCATAGGGATAGATCAAGGCGGTTGATTGGTTTAAATCAAAGTGCATATATTGATAAGATCTTGAAAAGGTTCAAGATGGAGAACTCTAAGAAAGGTACGGTACCTATTCAAAGAGGAACAATATTGAGCACAACTCAATGTCCAAGCTCAAAGGATGAGCAAGATAAAATGAAGGCAATCCCATACACATATGCTATTGGATCCATTATGTATGCAATGATATGCACTCGGCCGAACGTTTCATGCTCCTTAAGCATGACAAGCCGTTACCAGCAAAAGCCTGGAAGCAGTCATTGGATGGCTGTTCAGAACATACTTAAGTACCTAAGTGTTGATACATGTTTGTCCCTAGATCATGATATGTGGTGTAATAGATCTTGTTTGGTATGATTAATGAACTGATATTGATAGTCTGTTGGTTATAATGTTTATTGTTCATTAATGAGTCGTGACTGAATTGATTGGGTTTATGATTACTTGAATGATTACATATAATATTATATTAATTAACTAAAACATTCAAACTTAACTAAATGAAGTTACCATGTGAATGGCTCATGCGAATGAACCATACACATGAAGAACTTCACACGATTGACTCAGTCGCACGACTGAACCAGGAGACTGGATCAGTCGTACGACTGTAACATAAGATTGGCTCAGTCGCACGACTGAACACTCAGTCGCACGAATGAACCAACCGCATAGTTCAATCGCACGATTCAATCGCACGACTGAACCAAACTAATGGTTCAGTCGCACGATTGAATAGTGCCAACCTATAAATACAACTCAATTCGTGAAAAACGAGAACACTCGATCAAGTACGATTCCAGACGAACCCTAGCCACCAGAAACCTTCCAAATCGTTCTCCAAGTTCATAGAACACATTAGATTGATTCCTTATCGATTTCTAACGTTAGTTCAATCCTTGATTGATTCTTCGTGTGTTCTCACTGATTGGATCGCCAATCAAATAGGATTCCGCACTATTTGATCTGGTATACACGTGATCTCTAGGTATTTCAGTCAAATACCAGGTCCTAGACAAGTGGTATCAGAGCTATTGGCTCTTGATTACGTGTTGATTCAATCAAGATTGCATAAAGGTTGTGTTTTTGCACTAAAAACGCAATCTTTGGCATCAAAAGTGATCTTGGAAGTTCCCTGCTCATCGACGTTTGGTTTCTACGGACTTAGGCGATTAGAACTTGTGAAATTTCGAATTTTTACGGCTGAAACCCGTCAAACCTAGAAATTTTCGCAAAACAGCAGCTTCAGTCGCACGACTGACTCATTCGCACGACTGGACTCCATTCGCATTGCTCATACGCACGATTGGACCTAGTCACACCCTCATTCGGCCGACTGAACCGTTCGTTCGCATAGCTCATATGCGCCAGATTCATTCGCACGACTGAACCAATCGCCCAGTTCATTCGCACGATTGAACCAATCGCAGAGCTTATACGCACGATTAGCTCATTCGCATCCTTCAGTCGCATCAGTGAAAGTTTGTTTGATTAGATTATAAGTTTATTCGTCATGGAAGATCAGATGTCAGCCTTTACTGCTGGGAAGGACTCAAGGATACAGAACCTGCTGTTGCTTGAGAGTGAGGTGGGGAATCACAATAAACCACCAAAGCTTTTGACTTTAGATGAGTTTCCCCACTGAAACACGTTTTGAGATCTACCTTAATGGAGTAGATCCTAATCTGTGGAAGCCATTGAGATAGGTTATAGTACACCAGTGGGAGCTGATGGGTTAAACTAACATTAAGCGGATGACAAACGCACAGAAAGTAAATACAATGCAGAGAAAAGAGTTTATGCATTGATCACTCAGTCTATCCCCAAAGACATATTCCACCAGTATTCAGAGAACAAGCAGTCCAAGAAACTGTGGGATGCGCTAGAGAGAAATATGATGGTAATGCATCATTGAAGGCAATCAAGGCAAAGGAGTTAAAGAAGGATTCGATAACTTCTCATCAATTGGTAATGAAAGTTTGGACGAAGTCATAGACAGATTCTACCACTTGATGAGCAAATTGCATACACATGAGTGGCTACTACCATGGAAGAGAAAGTAAGCAACTTCGCAGATGGGTTGCCTGATAAGTGGGCTACATTCGTGTCTAACCTGAGACAGAATGGAATCCTTGTAAAGCTGGATATAAATGACTTCATTCTTAAGTTACGAGAAGAAGCACTAAGGATGAAGTATAGAGCTCAGAAGTCTTCGTACACACAAAATCCAGCTTTATACAACACCACGCCTCAAGCTAAGACATCTGGAGCACCCCTCCAGACTGCTTTTGTGTCTAGCTCGTCAGGTCCTTCACATGCTTCTCCTTCTGGATCAGACACGTCTGGGTCATCATGTACCCATCTATGGATCAGAAGCAAACGCTACCAAACGAAGATCGAGAACCTCGGTATGTGACCGTGGAAGTAGCGCGAGAGCATATGGATCTCTTAGCAGCAGTGGTTCATTCATATGATGGACTTGTTGCCGGGAAGATTGGAAACTGCCATCTGGCAGATGAGGACTACGAGCAGGTGGATGAGATGGAGCTTGAAAGAATGGATATAATGTGGGCCTTAGCAAGTGCTGTCCGGAGGGCGAAGAAGTTTGTGAAAAAGACTGGACAGAACTTGGTTGCTACTAAGGATACCACCTTTGGCTTCGACAAGAGTAAAGTGACCTGCTTTAACTGTGGTAGAAGGGGCACTTCAAACGAGAATGTGTCAAGCCAAAGAAGACGGGGAATGGGAACCCGTTCTCATCCTTTACTCGCCAAGACAAGCAACCCTCTAGTTCTACTTCATCAAACAAGGATCCAAAAGCCTTAACTGCTCATGATGATGAAGGACAGGATTGGAGTTTCAGGTTTGTCTCACCAGGAGAATCTAACATTGCCAGTGTTGAGGATATTGACGATGATTCTGCGAGTGAAGGTGATATAGCAGTTGAGATTGCAATGTCACATAGTGAAGAAACAACTGCAGCCGAGGTCAGTTACAAATCAATTGAGGAAGTTTCCACATCAGAGACAGAAAAGCCAGAATCACCAGAACCAGAATCATCTGATGCTGCACTGATGGCTAACTCTTCTGAACCATCTCAGGTAAGTACCACTGACCAAATTTTTAATAACCATGCTTGTTCTGATTGTGACACTTTTAGAAATAGCATAGATGAAAATTTTACTAGGTTATTAGATCATAATGATAACTTAGTAAAAGATTTACGTCTGTGCACTGAGGCTAATAGAGTACTAAAACAAAATGAGCAGTTTATAAAGAAAAGATAGACCTATTGACTAAACAACTTAGGAAACCGAAGTAGTGGCTTTAACCAAGCAATGAAATTAGGTACTATCTAAACTCCCTAGAAGAAACTAAGAAACAAAAGGCAGTTCTAGAAGTCGAAGTTAATTCATTAAAACAGAAACTGCATAGTTGGACTAGCTCTTCACACATAGTTCAACACTTAGTGAGAGAAAGGAATAACGGGGAGGGATTAGGCTACAAAGTGGTTCCACCACCACCTGAGACCTTGATGAACACTAAGTCTAGACCAGTAATAATAACCCCATCAAGGATCATGTGGGACCACTCCTCTTGTTACTGATCCAGACACCTCATGTTCATCTACTGAATCTGGTCAGAAACAAAAGGAGACCACTTCAAAGGCAAAGGGTAAATTGCCTTGTGTTAACCTGGAAAATGAATTTGAAAAAGTTAATTTAATGTCAGGGTCAAACAGAGTCAAATCAGAACCTAAAAGGACTTCAAATGCTACTTTTTCACATGCTTCAAGTCAAAACCAGTTAACCAAAAAGTAAAACAGTTAAACTGTAAATTTTGTTAAACCAAGAAAACATCAAACGTACAAGAGTCAAAAACTAAAGTGATTGATGTTACTAGAGTGTCACGTGCCTCTCCACAAAGAAAGTTTAATCATAAAGTTGATAGCAGAGCGTGCTACAACTGTGGAGAATATGGACACATTGCTTCCTACTGTAATTTTTATCAGACACCCAGGAAGAAGATTGAACTTCAGGACTCAAAACCTAAGTCTTCTAAGAAGAGCTCTTTAACTCCACCTAGAAGAGCTAGTGAACCTAAAGTCCAACCTGTAAGCCAGACGACTGTTTATCATAAACAGGCATTGCACAAATCTGCTTATGGAAAGAAAAGTCAACCCTCGTGTCTGATACTGATAACAAGAGGAACCTGAGCTACCCTCACCTCTCTAAGGGTCAATGGGTGGAGTTTATGATGTGTGATGCCTCTGGGAAACCCAAGACAGTCAAAGCTTGGGTTCCTAACCTAAACTGATTCATTTACTTTGTATGTGCAGGGTGTTCGATACAGTGCTGAGACTAACACGTGGATTATAGACATCGGAGCATCCAGGCACATGACAGGAAATAGAGCCCTGTTATCTAACGTCAAACAAATAAAAGGAGGCATGTTTCCTTTGCAGGAAACAAAGGAGGCTATATCACAGCTCAGGGAGAAGTGGGAAATCAGAAAGTTAAGTTTGATAAGTGAACTACGTTCAACAACTTCAGAACAACTTACTTTCTGTTTCCCAAATCTGTGATAAGGATTTAAAGTCATCTTCGATAACCAGAAGTGTTACGTGCTGAAGAAAGAATATATGATCCCAGAGGACCAAGTTCTGATGACTGCTTCAAGATATAAAGACCTTTATGTCTTGGATTTGTCAACAGCTGCCACAACGGATCATGAGGTTCAGTGTTTTTTATCTAAAGCTACTGAGAAGGATTCATCTCGTGGCATCGGAGAATGGGACACATTAGTCAAAGGAAGATGAATCATTTGATTCAGAAGGATTTAGTTAGAGGAGTGAATGTCAAGAACTTCCAACTTCCTGACTTTTGTGTAGCTTGCAAGAAACAAACAGACAAAGAAGGCTCATAAGGAAAAGAATAGTTCATTCAATAGAACTTCCTCTTGAGCTTCTTCACATGGATCTGTTTGGTCCAGTTAGTACAAGGAGCATTGCAGGCGACGTGTACTGTTATGTGGTCACTGATGACTACTCAAGGTTCACTTGGTAATGTTTCTGAAATCCAAATCAGAAACTTTGGAGATATTCAAGGAATTAGTAACCACACTGGAATCACTCTACAAGCTAAAAGTTCGACAAATACGCTCAGACAACGGGACAGAATTCAAGAATCAAGGGATGGAGGCATACTGCAAGGAAAAGGGAATTGTGCATCAATTCACTTCTGCCTACACACCTCAGATGAATGGCGTTGCTGAGAGAAAGAACAGGAGGTTGATAGAGACAGCACGGACTATGCTGGCAGACTCGAAATTGCCTATCCAATTCTGGAATGAGGCAGTGGCAAATGCGTGTTATACACTAAATCGAGTCCTAATAGTCAAGCACCACGGAAAGACATGTTATGAGCTACTTCAAAGACGCAAACAATTTGGAGTATCTTGAACCTTTTGGCGCACCGTGTACACTTCTGAAGAAGACACAAGAAGGAAAATTCAGCGAGAAGGCAGTTGAAGGAATTTTTCTAGGATACAACATACCGAACAAGCGAGTTTACAATAACTCAACGGGTCTTGTAGAAGTGTGGTGTAATGTCGACGTTCAGAGATATACCACACCACCTACAGGCAAAGGACCTGCATACTTCTTCGATTATGATGGATTCTTCAAATCCTTCACATCCCTCTCTCTCCCTCGGATGATGAGTTAGCTACTAGGATGATGTATGATATTCTAAATACACCATCTAGCACACATGGAGAATCATCTACTCAGTCAGAAGGGGTAGTCGATGAAAGTGACTCCTCCTCTGAAGATGAAACTGAAGCAGATGACCAGAACAGTCAGGAGGAACAGGTTCCAGTTCCTGAAAAGTCACAAGCATCCATAAGTGATGCACCCTCGACTTCGGAACCTCAAACTCCACCTCCTCAGATGCAGAACAAAATGTTCACAATCTTGGTTCGGAGGTGACTGTGCCGACTACTCCAGGATCACGACTAAACGTCTATCATCCCCTTGACAATGTTATTGGAGATGTCCGATCAGGAGTACAAACCCGAAATCAGCTATACTCAGCTGATTACGCCTCAGTTATGGAGAAGGGTTACATTCATGATGGTGCTTATCGATGTTTTGTTTCGCAGGTTGAGCCAAAATATGTCAGTGAAGCACTAAATGATGAGGCGTGGGTGAGTGCCATGCAAGAAGAACTTCTGCAGTTTAAGAAGTTAGGTGTATGGACTCTGGTTGATAGACCTAAAGGTGCTAAAGTCATTGGCACCAAATGGGTACTAAAATGCAAGAAGGATGACCAAGGAGTCATTATCAGGAACAAAGCTCGACTGGTGGTTCAAGGTTTTCGCCAAGTCGAGGGATTGATATAAGAGTGTTTGCACCCGTGGCAAGGATGGAAGCTATTCGTATCTTCCTTGCCTATGCATCGTACATGAAGATTAAAGTCTACCAATTAGATGTGAAGAGTGCATTCCTTCATGGGGAAATCAGGAAACAGTCTATGTAAGTCAACCCGAGGGATTTGAAGACCCTTATCATCGGGATAGAGTTTACAAGCTCGACAAAGCTTTATATGGGCTTCATCAAGCTCCTCGAGCTTGGTATGAGAAACTCTCGACTCATCTTGTGAAACACGGCTTTCGCAGGGGAGTCATTGACTGTACACTGTTTATTAAAGAAAAGGATGGTGACCTACTGCTTGTACAGATATATGTTGATGACATAATCTTCGGGTCAAAGAACGAAGAGTTATGCAAAGAGTTTGAAGCAGTGATGAAGAAAGAGTTTGAGATGAGTGCGATGGGGGAGATGAAGTTCTTTCTCGGGTTACAGGTGGATCAAACACCTAATGGGATCTTTCTACATCAGACCAAGTATGTAGGAGACATTCTCAGTCGCTTTGACATGGAGAATGCTTCTGCTGCTGGGACTCCACTTGCTACGAATCATGATATAGCACCTGATGAGAATGGAGATCTTGTAGATGCCACTATGTACCGAGGAATGATTGGATCCCTCATGTATCTCACTGCCTCAAGACCTGATATCATGTATGCTACATGTTTATGTTCCAGATATCAGGCTAAACCTAAGGTCAATCATCTGATCGGGGTCAAAAGGATTTTTCGCTATCTAAAGGGTACACCCACACTGGGGTTGTGGTATCCTCATGATGACGATTTTGAGCTCACAGCGTATAGTGACTCGGACTATGGAGGCTGCAAAATGAACTACAAGTCTACATCAGCAGGGTGTCAATTCTTTGGGAGAAGATTAGTTACATGGCAGTGTAAGAAGCAGACATCGGTTGCATTGTCAACCTGTGAAGCCGAATATGTTGCTGCTGCAAGTTGCTGTTCACAAATCATTTGGATTCAACAGCAAATGCGGGACTACGGTTTGAAATTCTCGTCTACTCCTATTTTTGTTGATAACTCTGCTGCAATTGCAGTAACCAAAAATCCGGTTCAACATCCTAAGACCAAACACATCGGTATTAAATACCACTTCATAAGAGACTGTTTTGAAAAGAACTTAATAGATGTGGTTAAAATTAATACTGATTTTCAACGTGCTGACCTCTATACTAAAGCCTTTGATAAACCACGTTTTCAATATTTGCTAGAGGTCAACGGCGTTAAAAAGAAAAGTGAGGTAATTCCTGATGAGAATAATGTCTAGTCCGATGTAGTTTCGTTAAAGTTTATTGTATTTTATGTTCTCTGTTTTTTTTTCTTTTTGTCTGTTATATTAAAGTTATGTTATTCTGCTGTCTATTAAAATCCAAAAATAATTAAATCCGCAATGATTTAGTATTTTAGGGGGAGAATATGTCAGCAAGTTAACATTAAAAAAAATAAAAAAAATGAGGGAGAAGGGGTAACTAGCTGAAATAAGGTAGATTGTGTCTGTGATACCGATTCAATACCTTTGGAATATGATAGTACACAGGAACAAATCAAGAGGGATTTTAAAACTTTAAGTTTTGAAAAGATGCAAAAGTTCAAAGTATAAGTCTGTGTAGTCTAAGCAATATAAAGGGAAGATGATAGAAAACTGGCAACTCCTAAGGTGACACAAAGAAAGTAGACTTAGAGGCTGCTAGACCACAAATGATATGTTGGTAGATTCAACACAATAGACAATTAGACCTGATTGGTGATCTCAAGATCAAACTAAGTTGTTCAACTGACTGTGGGCTTCCATCTTATCACTGGTTAACACAATCAAATATATTCCAATAAGGGGTATTGAGCATTTAAATGCCACAAAAGTGTGCGGATGACCATAATTAGAGCAAAGCAAAAAAAAAAATGAGACAAATGCAATAAAGCTAATGACGTATGTTGTTGGTGCATATGGTGTCAAATAAAATAAGCTGCTCTAACAAGAGATAGGTTGTGTGCCTCTCTGCTGTGCGATGGCACTGACCTGAGGATAAGCATAACCTAGATATTCTAGAATTCATTGTTGTTTGCCGCCTCTCTGCTGTGCGGTGGCACTGACCTGAGGACAGGCTTCTCTTTGAAAGCTCTAAGAATAGTCTCTTCTTGTAATAATACCCGTAGACCGCTCAAAACCTCTGAGGAATGTTGATTACCATATAAGTGTAATCCACAAATGTTAGCTGAAATAATTAAACCTAAATCAGTCACCAGTCTGCGTCAAAAGTCTGTGTATGGATTTAAGTGGACAAACATACTGACAATCTTAGTGGCTACATTCTCGAGAGTCCAAATCAATGTGAAAATAAGAGTTTCAGTATGATTCCTTAAGTTGCTAACGACTCTGGATGAACACCGAGAATTTAAGCATCAAAAAGTTTTAATAACAAGTCCCAAATGATTGATGTTCCTGTATGATTCCAAAATTGAATTGGTCCAGATATGATCAATCTAAGTTGAAGCTGTCTACTCCCAAACCAAATCTGTAGATTTCCATCTTAGGGTTTATCTCTCACAAAAAGTCCAAAAAAATAAACTTTAGTTGTGTAGTTGTTTAAGTTTCTATGTTTATCTTTTAATTTGTGTGTCTGTCGGACTACATCAGGGAAATCAGAAGGGAATTAACTTACCTAAAAGGCCATGTCTGAGTGGCCACATGTTTTTCAAAATTTAAAAGGTCACGTCTGAAGTGACTGAATTGGTTAAGAGCTTACAATGTTATTATCAAAAGAAAAGGGTCTTAATAGTAAATGTTCAAAATGACTGTAAACTCACAAAGTGTGACCCATTCGCACTAGTGGATCATGGTTATCGACCAACTATGCGAATGGCTTCCAATCGGCCGAATGGACATGAAAATGATCCATTCGACCGAATAGAAGGGGGAGAATGAAACAATAGACCGACTGAGGCTCAGTCGGTCAACTAAAGAGCGAATGAAGGAGACCGATGAGTCAGTCGACCCGACCGACTGACTCAGTCGGTCGACTGAATGCGATTGACTAGGCCAATCGTACGACTGAACCTCAGTCGCCCGAATGAACTGTGCGAATGAGGCCAGTCGGCCGATTGAATTAGGGTCAGTATTTAAGGGTAGTGCCTCAGTCGATCGCATCTCACTCATCACTCACCAATAGCACCCCAAATCGCGTTCTTTACCGTTACTCTGTCAAATTGCCACAGATTCTGATATACATTGCTGTTAAGTTTCTTACATTCGAGTGACGTTTACAGGTACACTACTCTTTGAATCCTACCAAAATCAGCACATTACCGACCTACAATAGCGACACTGGATTGAATCAAGAACCGAACTGTGAAATGACCTAATCACCTATGTAAATGAAGCAAAATGTTAAAATTGAGTTTAATAGGTTATTAGTGACAAGTAGACGAGGCTAATGGACCATTAAACACTGTTAAATGACTTAGATGGTGGTCAGATTCGACCCACAGGCGATCGAACAGTGGGGCAAGCGACTGGTCGTTCGAATGAACTCCAATCGCACGATTGAACCTTACGATTGGATCATTCGACCGACTGAACCACCCGATGAGTCTAGTCGGCAGATTGAACTCAATCGCATGTCTCAATCAGCCGATTGAACTCAATCGCATGCCTCAATCAGCCGATTGAACTCAATCGCATGTCTCAAACAGGCGACTGACTTCAGTCGCATGATTCATTCGCACGAATGAATCAAAATGATGTTCAACTTTACACTTAGAACAGAAGTTTTCATGTCTTATGTACTAATTGTTCTATGTCTTGTGTGTTTCAGATAAATCGCAGAAAGGTGGTCCATAAATCCCAAGCACAACATCTGTGCCCATTTGGATCACACCCCACCAGACGGGGCTGAGTTTACCGACATTATAGCCTTTCTGAGACGGTCCCGGATTCATAAGGCTATCTCCACGCCTTGCACGCCATATAGATCACTCCATCAGGCATTCTGGGAGAATGCCTTGGTGGACGCTCTCGTGAGCCGTACTGTATTAGGAGCTCTATACTGGGCCATGATATTGAGATCTCTGCTGCCGACATTCAGAGGGTCCTAGAGTTCGGGGATGACGCTGATCATCCTACTAAACTACATCCGTTGACAGTGAGAGGATGCTTCCTGAGGATAAAGTACGCTGGGGATATCAACTCAGGTGTGCTCAACAAGAGCAACCTGAGCCCCCAGTACAAGTACTTAGCACACGTGATCCTCAAGTGTGTTGCATCGAGGAGGGGTGGGTTTGACGACCTCTTAGACCAGATTCAAAATGCCTACGTGGCTGACTGGTCTGAACCACCCCTTCAGTTTTTCCAGCATGATATTCTCCTACTTAGTGGAGAATTTGGAGGTAAAGGGAAAAGAGGGGTTTTGTATGTACCCCAGATTCTTACAGCTCGTCTTCAACGAGAAGCTGCCACAGTTGCCCAAAGAGAGTCATGACGCAGTGGCCTTAGAGATAATGGATGATACTACTACTGGGCAGGATGAGAGTTTACAGGGGAAGCAGATTAAGCCCCAAGTGAAAAAATGATTGGCCACTTAGCAGATGAAAGTTATGTGGCACCGGGGAGACGCCAATGGCGTCACGAGGACAGTGACTCCGACGTGGAGCCAATTGTCCTCCCTACTGATGATTCAGAGGAGGATGACAGTGGGGATGATGCTATTCCATCCAGAGGCACTGTGTCTGACTCTGTTCCCTCTGTGTCTGTCTCACTTGCTGAAGTAACTGAGTCAGCAAGATTTCATCAAGATTTTGTTCTTAACGATGAAGATGAGTTGAATCTGATGAGGAGCCACTGACCCGAACTGTGGGAAGGAAAGTTGTTCCCACAGAACATGGGTTAAGAGTTGTTGGTGAACAACCGAGAGGCTCTGGAGATACAGAAGCTGACCCAACTTATGCTCCGGGGTCCTCAGGCGGGATTGTAGGGGGAGCATCCACCTCGAAGGGAACGAGGAGAAAACGGATGGCTCAACCCCATGGCCAGAAAAAGAAGAAGCATAGGGTAACCTTTATCACTACACATCCACCATACCTTCCACCATACCACCTCCACCACTACCACCTCTTCAGACCACCATCCACCACCATACCTTCCCCCACAGCACCACAGACCCACCATACCGACCACCACAAGACAGACCCCAGCCACCACTACATCATTCACCCCACACTCACCCACTATCATCCCGACCTGACCCGATATTCACCACCACCACCACCACCACTAGCCACCAAACCGAGCCCTCAGCCTACCCCTCACACACCTCACACACCTATAGATCTCCTCTACCTCCAATCGGGGTAGAGGAACAGCTGTCAGCTTTAAATAGAATGGTGTTGCGATTGCTGGCGGCTGATGAGGAAAAGACCACTCAGATCCGCCAGCTTACCGACCTGACTGCTGCACAATCGCATAAAATTGCAGAGCAGGATCGAGTAATTGAGGAGCAGGCCCAGCAATTGGCTGCTCAGAAACTCAGATGGACCAACTCCGAGCTCAAAGTGTCGCAGCAGGTAAGCAAATAGAGGAGTTGGAAAAAGCTAAGAGGACCATTTTGCTAAAATTGAAAGGATCAAAGGAGGAACCTCTAAAGATAAGGGATGGAGACAGAGATAATGAAGATGATGATGATGATGATGACAGTGATACTGATGAAGAGAAAACCGAAGAGTGGTGTGCAGATGAAGACACTGAAGAAGGAGAAGCAGCTGAATCTGTCTCAGCTCCAGGGCAAGAGAAGAGAACAAAGAACAGACAGGATCAGTCAGCTTCTGCTTCTGCACCTTCACATGAAAGTCTAGCATTCAGGATAAAAGTAAATAGTATGTTTATGTATTTACTTTTGTATTCTGTATTGAAAAACCATGTACTAAATGTTTATATAAGTTAATGCATTTTTTTGATAAATTACTAATGACTTGAGTGTGAAATGTGTAAATCAAACAGATCCAAAGTACCACAGAGATGAGTTTGATATTGCTCCCCTTCAACAGGT
This sequence comes from Flaveria trinervia, assembly GCA_025506515.1. Lineage (NCBI taxonomy): Eukaryota > Viridiplantae > Streptophyta > Magnoliopsida > Asterales > Asteraceae > Flaveria > Flaveria trinervia. The sequence goes on along the minus strand of CM046442.1, from coordinate 20,039,721 downwards.
CAAGTCTCAACTCACAATGATTCTTGATCTGCAAGGGATTGTCAGAAGGTCAGTGAGTTATACCCCTGAAGAAGGTGAAATAATTCACGACCTATCTAACGAGCAACTGGCAGAGATGTTCAGACTCAATCCTGATGACATTGTCAAGGATGCTCCAACATTGTTCATCACCAGTGACGACGAACTACATGACGTTGATGAAGTTGAGGTTGAAGATATTGCTGCTGAAGAGTACCCTCAGTACGCTGACAACGAGGGTAATGTGGTCCCCAATCTGGGTGAGTCCCTAGTCAGTGATATGTTTGAGGTACTAGACAAGATGGAGCAGGAAGCTGGAAAGACCGAAGGAACAGCCCAAGCCTCAAAATGACGTATACATTCGAAAGGCTGAGTGGGCTGAATGTTTTAAAGAAGTCAGAGCCCAACGTGCTGCACCGAAGAGGGATGCCTACACCAAGTTCTACAGCGTCAAGAAACATCTTATGGTGTCAGATAGGATTATAGCATGGGCATATTTTGATGATCTTAACGTTTATGCCGTTAAGAGGAAAAAGGGCATAGAGTACTTTAGATTTCCACATGATCTAAAGACTCTACCAGGATTTGAGCTCAACCAGCTGGCCAAATTGAAGCTGTTGTATGCTGACCTGAGAAAGATGTCAGGCTGGTTTGAGGCTGCCCTAAGAAAGAGTACCACACACCAGGTGGATTAACTTCAGACCTCAACAACCTACAAGGTATATTAGAAGGTCTGAGATGGATGCCATTACTGGAAAACCAAGATTGTGTTGAAGTGGAGTCCTCCGCGCACTATGTCGAGAATCCCTCTCAGGGAATGCCACAGGACTTCACTCCACACTTCAAATGGTGGTACTATGATGGAGAACTGCTGAAGCTGTCATAGTTCTGAACAAAGGGGATCAAATGGATACTGTCAGGGTATTCGACCCAATGTGGCTAACCAACTTGTCTGCTAATGATGTTATACATTATACAAGTGGCCACTGTTCTATGACACACAAGACATTGTACAAGCCCTCCAGTTCCAAAATGTTATACGACTTTGCTTCGCGTTTGATATTCACGCGGGAGTCACACAAGAGGACAAGTACAAGAAATATGAGGAGGTAATGAAGAAAACAAGACATTAGAGAGATCTAGGTCCAAGGGGGAGTTGTTGATACATGTTTATCCTAGATCATGATATGTGGTGTAATAGATCTTGTTTGGTATGATTAATGAACTGATATTGATAGTCTGTTGGTTATAATATTTAATAGTTCATTAATGAGTCGTGACTAAATTGATTGGGTTTATGATTACTTGAATGATTACATATAATATTATATTAATTAACTAAAACATTCAAACTTAACTTAATGAAGTTACCATGTGAATGGCTCATGCGAATGAACCATAACATGAAGAACTTCACACGATTGACTCAGTCGCACGACTAAACCAGGAGACTGGATCAGTCGTACGACTGTAACATAAGATGGCTCAGTCGCAAGACTGAACACTCAGTCGCATGAATGAACCAACTGCATGGTTCAATCGCACGACTGAACCAAACTAATGGTTCAGTCGCACGATTGAATAGTGCCAACCTATAAATACAACTCAATTCGTGAAAAACGAGAACACTCGATCAAGTACGATTCCAGACGAACCCTAGCCGTCCAGAAACCTTCCAAATCGTTCTCCAAGTTCATAGAACACATTAGATCGATTCCTTATCGATTTCTAACGTTAGTTTCAATCCTTGATTGATTCTTCATGTGTTCTCACTGATTGGATCGCCAATCAAATAGGATTCTGCACTATTTGATCTGGTATACACGTGATCTCTAGGTATTTCAATCAAATACCAGGTCCTGACAAGTGTATCAGAGCTATTGCTCTTGATTACGTGTTGATTCAATCAAGATTGCATAAAAGGTTGTGTTTTTGCACTAAAAACGCAATCTTTGGCATCAAAAGTGATCTTGGAAGTTCCTGCTCATCGACGTTGGTTTCTACGGTCCTGACACTAAGGAGGACTAAAGATATGTCCTGACACGTGATCTCTAGGTATTTCAGTCAAATACCAGGTCCTGACACTAAGGAGGGCTAAAGATATGTTTCTAATCTATGGATCTGGTGATGAGGAACTCGTTGTAAGAGGTTACACGGATGCAAGTTTCCGAACCGATCGTGATGAGTCATGATCACAATCTGGATACTTTCATTCTGAATGGAGGAGTTGTCTCTTGGAAGAGCTCTAAACAAGATGTGGTGGCTTTATCAACTACAGAATCTGAATACGTCACGCCTCATTGGCAGCTCAACAAGCTGCATGGTTGAAGAAATTCATTGCCGATCTAGGGTTGTCCCTTCCATTCAGGACCCCCTAGAGATCTTTTGTGATAACGAGGGTGCCATTGCTCAAATCAAGGAACCTCGTGCTCATCAAAAGACTAGGCACATTGAGCGGAGATTCAACTACATACGAGATGAAGTTGAGAAAGGAAAGATATGTATTCACAAAGTTCACATAGATCAAAATATTACGGATCCTCTTACGAAGCTCCTAGAAAAGGCAAAGCATGAAGGTCATACCTATTCTAGTGATTGGATTTGATCTGTGATTTCGTATTTGGATATTTGGAACTCCCTTACTACTTGAATAAAATTATTTGGTTATAATATTTCAATAAATGTTCCAATTTAGCATGTTTAATCCATGGGTAATTAATTTACTCTAAATGTCCTTAGTCGTTCATACTTGTGGGAACAAATATGAGGGTAAGATTATTATGAATTTGGATTGGTGGATATTCATAAGGATGAATATAGAGCAATTGGTTGCTGTCAAAGCTCATAGATATTTGTGGGATACAAATATTGGACTGACCGCATCTCAAATTTTTTTACTACTGGAATCTTATAGATTGATCATAAGTAATTTTGAGTAAAGGCGAATATCATTTGGTATCCTCAGACCTGAGATACATATTGGTTTTGATATTCACCAAGTGTTATACCTTGAGCTAGTTCTTCACTGCCCTGAAATAATGGACAGTACGTAGGGCTATGTTAGGCGTGACATGAAGTGTTTGTGAGAAACGTATGTATTCAAGATGGAATTTTTCCTCTTATCGTTGAAAGCAAGATGTCTAAGGACGGATTAAGTTAAATCAACAGGAATGATCATTCTAGTCCTTGGATTTAACATGACATCTGTAACAAAGGATAAATGATTGATTCACCTAAATCATTTCAAGTTGGATACTTGAAGGGGATGATGTTATTGAATGGCTTTAAGTCATGCGTATTAAGGGCAGTAAACCATTGTTAGGCGGTATTTACTGCTTCCATCAATCTTCTATGAATCTTGTGCAATGGGAGATTGTTGAATTCTTTATGCCCAAGACACATAGAACATTTATGTGGTTAGTATGTTATGATCCAAGTCGGGTCATACCCAATAACAAGCTTAGCAAACACCAAATAATATTTAATTGATGATATGATCATACAATTAAATAAATACACCAATTTAGAAAATGGATTTTCTAAATAAGTTGCATATGAGATTGAACAATTTATATGGTTATTTTGTTTATAGTTATTGTTTGTAATGTTATTTAAGTTATTTAAATAACATCAAATAATATTGGAGTGTGTGTGAGTTATACAATTAAAAGGTTAATTATATGTATAACTCATATTAGTGACTTGTTATGTGTTAATTTGTGTTTTAAGTTGGGGGGGGGAGGAACCAAAGTGAAAAAGGATTCGGCCGCCCCCTTTGGAGTGTGCCTCTTCTTGGTTGTCACTTGTAGTCTCAAACACATTAGACAAGACATTCACTCCATCTTCTTCTCTCTCTCACATGCAAAAACCAGAAGAAAGAAAAGGGTTTCTCCTCTTGTTGAAGTGATTCACGGCTGAAAGGTTCCCAGCAGCCTTTTCTTACGGTTTTGGTGCTCAAATCCTAGCAACAAGGTGTTTGTCATAGAGCTTGGGGTATGCAAGCTTAAGAGCTTCCTTTTTGGGTGCTTGGTCGTTCTTTCTTGGTCCAAATCATCCTCATCCATTTCGACATTTTGCTACTGAAAGGTAGTTTATGGCAACCTTTTTATGGTTGTCCATATGTTAGTTTTGTGTTTACATAGCTAGTCTTATTCACATATAAAAGGTACTTTGTTCTTGGGTTTGTTTGTAACTTTATAATATCAAGATGAAACCCGAAATTTTCAGTTCATTAACTATGTTATAAAGCTTGTTTCCGCTGATTTTTCACAAAGTTTAAATGGTTAAACTATGTATCTTGCTCTAACAAACCCCAACAGTGAGCATCGTTGAGGATGGCACGGGTAGCTACTTGGCATTTTTGGATGACATCCATTTGATAGAACTATGTCGTTTTTGTAATGTAATACAAATAACAATGTTTTATAACTAGTCAACAATGTATTATTTTGCAAAAGTGATTATAATAAAATAGATGTTTAAATGTTTCCGCTGCCATGGTTATTTAAGTTAATGTAAATTATATGTTTTATGTGCGATGATCGACCAGCTGTAAGCGTCCCGAGATCGGGGCCTTACAAGTAGCTTAAGACATCATAATACATCATAAACCTCATAAAGCATCAAAAGTAGGCATATTCGTATCACTTAGCCTATTGAGCACTAGCTTAACTATTCTTCCTACTTCTGTACAGTAAACATACATCTTACGGCTAACATCTCAAAAATCAATAGTTAAGCCTTTAACATCACGAACTTATGCATAATAGCCCCCCAAAACTATTGAAAACTTGTAAAAGAGGGGATCTAGAACTCACCTAGCCACCGCAAATAACTTCACCTAAAGTATGCTCACGATACGGAGTCTGCGTAATAGTTACCATACAATCATGTCATTTTCTACACAGTTTCTCTTTTAGTTTCTCTGCTAGTTTCGTTGCTAGTTTCGCGTGGCAGTTTCGCCCAACTTTCGTTGGAATGCATGGCTAGTTTCGCAGGAAGAATTGACAGTTTCTCTAGATAAACTCATAGTTTCTCTGGATGCATAATCCAGCCTCTTTTTAACTCAAATCTTTAACTTTTTACATCCAAATCCTTAGTTTTTCATCCATGAACTTATATCTAAGCTTTTTACATGATTTCATGTATAAAAACTACCTTTTGTGTTGATTCTTTACCATTTTTCAAAACCCCAAAACCCTAGAATACGAGTATGATTAAAAGGGACGTTTGGATGATGATTTTTACCTGGATTCTTGCTATTTCCTTGTTGTTTAATGCCCAATAAACAGATCTTTAATCCTTTGATCCATAAAGCCCCAAATCTTCATTTTTCTCCACTTTCTCTCTCTATACACTCTCTCTAGAAGGTTGGTTGTTTGAGATGCAAATGAGAAAAAATATGGGTGATTTGTGTTTATATAACAGGTGTTCACGGGACCTTAACTCGTCTAACACATAACCCGTAACCTTAATTTGGTCCATAATCCATTTTTCTCTTTTTTTATATTAAATAACCCCCAACTAAGCCTATTATTATTAATTGGCTTGTTTCGAATTTTCGGGGCGTTATATTCAAATTCCAAAGCCCCTTGTCAGTTGATTTCTTTGTATAGTTCTGTATACGAAGTTTCTGATTGTATATGCTTTGAATGTTTATTTCAACACATGTTTCATGCTCATACATATATGTAGAAGAGTAGAACTTCTCAAAAATTAAGGCCCTAGGAGAGTGGGGTCCAAATCCCTTGCTATAGTTGCTTTGCGCTTGAGCAGGCTCTGCTTATTTCTTGTTATTGATCATTGTTCCAATTCATCATTTATATATGCAGACATAAGATAGTAACTTGGCACCAAGTTTAACCAACACGCCCATTTGGACACTCCGATTCAAGTATAACTGCCAAGATAACCGTTAACTATTTCTACGTAATATATATGTTAAGCCTGCACCAATGGTATGTACGATAATTACAGAATAATAATAAATAAGTCAAGTTGATATTGTCTACCATATGGATGTAACTAGCATTTATCTTTTATGGCTAATCATGAGAGTTATAAAGTTTGGCATATGGTATTTTAGATATCAACAATTACCAAAGTTTGATCTAATACAGCTAACGTGTATAAGAATTTATATAAGGTGATTGAACATGGTAAGTATGTCAAAGTTGTGATATATCATCATATAAAGTCTTGATGGCAAAATTAACCAAAAAGTCTTCCATTATTTTTCCTTTTCATTTCTTGCATATTTATTTGACTCTACCAATAAATTTTTGCTCTATTTCAGTACATCAAACATGGTTCCACATTTGATCGACATCATACATGTTGGAAAATAAGAGTGTGAAAGAGAGTCTCTTTAATACCCTTGTTCCACATTAGTGTGACCTACCCGCGCAGGGGGCGGGGTTTGCAAAAACAGGTCTCTGGCTGGAAAATTTGAGTTGCCCACGCCCGAATGCCTCTCAGAAAATCCAGGTCCACGTGAAGCCGGTTTTTTGCTTCAACCCGTTATGGTTTATTTTTGTTCGGGAAACTGTTGACATACCAGACTCTTGGCTTTGTCACAACAGTGTTTTGACTCTTGGCACTTCGTTATCCACAAGATTAATTGCCATTATTGTAGTAGTTTTATGTGCATAAATAACACATTTTGTTTCATTGTTGGATACACAGTCTAACACACCAAACTTCCTCAAAACACTACTCTATTCTGGGAATATTCAGGCAAGTGCCAAATCGGGCAGTGCACCGTCACTGTTGCGAACCGGTGTGTATCCTGCGAATAGATGCCGAATCTATTTAAGGAATTGTGTCAAACAAGCCCGGTTCTTTCCTTCTGCTTTGCGGTTTCTATTGATTTATTTTATTGTTTTCTAACAATAAATTGCTTCTTATGTATTTGTGAACTTATCACTTCCTGTTAAATTGCTTCCACTTATCAAAAACGTTTGACCCTTATGTAACTGTCATCTTTTAACTTCTACTTATTTTGAGCACAAATATGAAGCATTGTCTGCTATAACTTAATATTTCATCCCTACATGGTAAAAGACATTCTAAATAAATAACAATTGACATTCAAACTATTATCCAACACTAATAAAAATAAAACACATAAAAGTACAACTATTATTGTATAGAAGCACTATCAAATTTCAATAAAATGGATATAATTATATGCAGAATTCAAAGACGCTAATAAAAGAATGAACAAACTATAATACTTTATTTAGTTTGTTTCATTAATAAACGTACTAAAATTCATTTTATAATTGTTAGTGTAAGCATAAATTGACTTTGTGTGTATTGAGCAATTGGTTATTATGTTATGTCATTAAAAGACACTTCTGCAGTATTAATGATAATAAAAATAGACATGGGTTTGGTGTGACAATATTAAAAAAATTCGATTGGATTTCCAAACTGGTCCGGACACCAAAAAATACCATGCCAAACCGGTTAGTCTAGCTATTTATTGAAGAAATCATAAAATGTCATAGAGTACAGGTCTCTATAGTCTTAGATAGAGATACACATTTCACTTTAAAGTTTTAAAGAAGCTTTCATTATACTAAGAGAACAAGAGAGTATATCAATGCAACTTGTCACCCACAAATTGATGGACAATCAGAAAAAATAATTCAAACCGTCGAAGACATGTTGCAAGAATGTATCATTGATTTTAGTGGTAATTTGCATGATAATTTTCAAACTTGCATAATTCTCCTATATTAACAATTATAATGTAAGTATCTGGAAGCCACCCTATTAAATGTTTTATGGTAGATGGTGCAGGACACGAGTATGTTGGGATGACATCGGTGAGAGAAAATTAGAAAGCCCGGAAACTGTGGAGGCCATAATGGGAAGGCTAGTAAATATCAATGTCTTCATGAATCTATTAAAGATAGATAAAATCTTATGCCAATAAATTGTGCAAACTAATTAAGTTCAATATTAGTGACAGAGTTATTCTTAAAGTATCTCTACGGAAAGGAGACGTATGTTTGCGAAAGTAAGAAAAACTAAGTCCTTAATATATTGGACCTTTCATGGTTGAAGCTAAAGTCAGAGTGGTAGCTTATAGGCTGGAATTACCAGCTGAGCTTACTAGCTTACATCCTACTTTTCATGCCTCACGTTTACAAAAATGTCTAGTAGAGGAGGATGCTCATGTATCGCTTGGTGAAATCGAAGTACACAATAAACTAAACTATGTTGAGGAACCACTAGTATATTCAATAGAAATGAAAGAAGGTAAGATAGAAAGTAGTATATTTAGTTAAAGTTCAATGGAAACATAAAAGAGATTTGAAGCAACTTGGGAATCTAAAGAGGAAATGTGATTGTATTATCCTCAACTGTTCAATAAATGACAGGTTTTGGGACGAAATCTAAATTAGGGGGTAGAATTGTAACATACTAAAAATCTGAATAAGAGGAAAAGATCCAAGTTTTATTTAAAAATAGGCAACTATAGAATGTCCGTAGGGGGTAAGTCTAAGAGTAAGACCTCGTTCCCGAGACGCTCACAGCTGGTCAATTATCACACAAAAAGTACATAAAATTTTAACATTATTAAAAACATTGTAGCAGAATTAACTTAAACCATTTCATATATATATAATCGCTTTTGCAAAATAATACAACATCGCTAACAATTACAAAACATCATTTGTTCGCATTAGAATGCAAAAACATTATCGTTATACAAAATGGATGTCATCTAAAACAAGCCAAGTAGCTGCCCCGTGCCATCCTCAGCAACCATTACCTGCTAACTGAAAACACATAAAAGTCAGTGTTGCTGGGTGAATTCTAGTTTTAAAATAAAATATACTTTACCCTTTTCAAAATCATTATATACTTTCGTACATGATCACACATCATATGCACACATAGATAATATCGTTATTATCTTCCTTTACTGTTCAGTACTTTCATTCTTTACTTCTTTCCTTCTTTCCAGATCAATGTCATCAGCTATACCCCAAATGTATGCACAATGCGGGTACTGGACTGAAGATCATAAATAACTTCCATAACGCACATAGCCTCAACATCGGGGCAAGCGACAAAATCCCATCTGTATACTACACCCCAAACGTATGCACGAAACGTGTACCAGGGCGAAGATCATAAATGACTTTCATATTGCACATAGCCTTGCACTAGTACCGGGGTGAGTATCTACTATAATCCATGTACTATACCATTGGCCAGTCACAAAGACTAGACCCCTGTGAGTATCCGTATGGGTTAGCTAAACCACACAGGTTGAGCTTACGACATTTTAGAGTCGTGCACCTCTGTACATTTCCTTGCAAGGCTTTCTTTACTCTCAGTTTCTCTTTCATTAATGCATGCATTCTATCATTACGTTTCTTTTTTCATTTCTTCCTCTTTACGTTACTTAATACTTTCATTTCATTCACAACCATATCACGTAAAGCCATGGAAAATAAACATACATAATAAGGAACATAAACATAATCATAACCATAACATCACTATACACATCATATCATCATGCATACTAAATCACATAATCATCATCATACATGACCTAATAAAGTCAACTTTTATCACCCCAGAAACCTCCCAAGTCAAAGCCTACACATTACATTTTTCCCAAAATCTCAAAAAATATTCTAAGTCTTAGGCGCATGGGCACTATTGGGGCACATGGCCTTTCAGGCGCATGGGGAACACTTAGGCGCATGGAGAACACTTAGGCGCATGGGGAACACTTAGGCGCATGGGGAACTTTCAGGCGCATGGGCACTATTGGGGCATATGGCCAACACTTTGTCATTCTGGGCAACATTCTAGGCGTATGGGCACTATGCAGGCGCATGCGCTTTTTGGGCGCATGGACACTTATTTAAATTTAGCCTATTTCTAGGTGCTTGGATACTATTGGGGCACATGGAATTTTGGGCGCATAGGAACACTTAGTCCCAATCATCTTACAACATGTTCTAAGCTACACTATAATCATTCCAATCATCTTACCAACATGTTCTAAGCTTAAATCTTACATTTTAAGCAACAGAACAAGAACATGACAACATCATATATCACCACAAATCAAAACCCCACCCGAATACACACACATAAAACATACGGGGTACAAACCCACATTTTATTAAAATGTTTAACATTCATTTCCAACCCCTAAAATTAGTTAAAAAAGGTTAAAAAGATGGATTCTAGAACTCACCTTGACAACTTTCGGATGAACTTCTTCAAAACCCGAATGCAATTGAGTTCTACCACCTAGAAACCCACTAAAACACACAACCGAACACACACAATCAAACAACCCAGGCATAGGCCGGTTAATAACATCAGAAAAACAAGAATTCTTACCTTGAATTCAAACTTCTGCTCTTCTTCTTCAAAAATCTAAATGCTATGCTCCTTTCTCACTCTAAAATTGGTTGTAGAAAGATGATGTACAAGAAGTGGATGGCCATACCCACTTTTACATAAAATATACTATAATATTATACCTTTTGCACATTTAACCCCTCAACTTGGATTAAATTGCATCACCTTCTTTTCTCCACTTTTATTCTTTCTTTTACCAAAAATCCAGGTGTTGCAAGTCCACCCCCGTTATATAGGTTTTGTCCCCAAGACCTATTATTCCTCAAAACAAATATGGGTAATGTTGCCTTATCTCTTCTTCAGTCTCCCACGTAATCTCAGATCCCTTCTTTTGCTTCCAGTTTACACGCATAAGGGGAACTACTTTATTCGTTAATTGTTTCTCCTTATGATCAATAATGTCTACCGGTTGTTCCATATAATTGAGTCGTTCATCTACCTCAATATCTTCCAGTGGTACAACCATATCCTCGTCAGCCAAACACTTCCATAAATGAGATACATGGAATGTTAGGTGAATTCCACTTAACTCATCGGGTAGTTTCAACCTATAGGCCACATCTCCTACTCGCGTAATGATTCGGAAGCCCTATTTATCTTGGGCTCAACTTGCCCCGCTTCCTGAACTGAATGATACCCTTCCAAGGTAAGACTTTCAACATGACTCTATCACCCACCTGGAACTCAATCGGTCTTTGTCTTTTATCCGCATACGACTTCTGACTATCCTTGGCTGCTTTCATGAAGGCTTTGATCTTTGCAAACTTCTTAGTCGTAACCTTGACCACCTCTATACTCCCCAACTCCTTCTGATCAACATCACCCAAACAAACGGGTGTTCTACATATCCTACTATATAGCATCTCATAAAGGGCATACTAATACTGGCATGATAATTGTTGTTATATCAAAACTCAGCTAACAGTAAGTGGTCATCCCAACTTCCTCCAAACTCATAATGCATACCCGAAGCATATCTTCTAGCGTCTGAATTGTCCTTTCCGATTGACCATCCGTCTGAGGATGATAAGTCATGTTAATATGTAACCTCGTCCCCATCGCATCATGGAACTTCTTCCAAAACTTTGATGTAAACGGGGTATCACAGTCGGACACAATGGAGACCGGCACACCATGACGAGTTACAATCTCCTTGATGAACAAATCCTCCAACCTCTCGAATGAATATGTCTCGCAAATCGGTAGGAAGTGAGCAGTCTTCGTCAAACAATCAACTATCACCCATATAGCATCATACCCTCGCGTGGTACGTGGCAACTTCGTATAAAGTCCATGGTGATATGCTCCCACTTCCACTCTGGTATATCCAACGGTTGGATCTTTTCCTACGGCTTCTGATGCTCGGTCTTAACCTATAAACAAGTATGGCACTTGCTCACATACTCCGCTACATCGCGTTTAATACCCGGCCACTAATAATCTTTCATCATATCTTGATACAATTTCGTGGCACCGGGATAAATAGAGTATCGAGTCTTATGAGCTTCATCCATGATCCTCCCACATAGATCCCCATAATGGGGAATCCACACCCTTCCGAATCGGGTTCTAACACTGAGTGTGTTTTCACCCAACTCCGCGACCAGACCTCTGATTCTTTTAGAGTTAAGATAATCTTCTTTCAATGTCTCGTCTTGAAACTCATTTACCTACGTCATCACATCATAGGTCATAATCAACTGATAAGCTTTCACCCGAATCGGCTCGGGTCTCTCCTTTCGGCTAAGGGCATCTACCACCACGTTGGCCTTGCTCGGATGGTAATGGATCTTGCAATCATAATCTTTTATGAGCTCCAACCATCTCCTTTATCTCATGTTCAAGTCTTTCTACTCGAAGAAGTACTTAAAGCTCTTGTGGTAAGTGAATAGGGTGCAATTTGTCCCATATAGGTAGTGCCTCCAAATCTCTAGCGCAAGCCCAAAACTGCTAGCTCGAAGTCATGAGTAGGATAGTTAGCCTCACGAACTTTCAATTATTGGGATGCATAGGCTATAACCTTTCCTCGCTGCATCAAGACACATCCCAACCCCAAATAAGAAGCAACTGAATAATCCACCAAATCCTAACTTCCCTCGGGTAATGACAAGACAGGAGCCTGAGTCAACCTCGCCTTTAACGCATCAAAAGCCTTCTCAGGGTCCTGACGCCATACAAAATTCACATCTTTTCGGGTTAGCTTAGTCAACGGAGAAGCTATCTTAGATAAGTCTTGAATGAACCTCCAATAATAGCCCGCCAAACCCAAGAAACTATGAATCTCGGATGGCGTCTTCGGAGACTTCCATTGCATCACTGCCTCCACCTTCGTGGGGTTCACCATAATCCCCTCAGAATTCACCACATGACCCAAGAACTGAACCTCGCGCAACCAGAACGCGCATTTGGAGAACTTAGCATATAACTTCTCCTTTCTCAATGTCTCCAAACACTTCCCGAATGTGACCGGCATGCTCCTCCTCGCTCTTCGAATAAATCAGGATATCATCAATAAACACAATCACTGATTTATCCAATATTGGCCGACACACTCGATTCATCAAATCCATAAAAGCAGCTGGCGCGTTGGTTAAACCAAAAGACATAACGAGCAACTCGTAGTGTCCACAACGCGTGCTAAAAGCTATATTAAAAATGTCTTGCTCCTTCACCTTTAACTGATGATAACCAGATCAAAGATCTATCCTTGAGAACCAACTGCCACCTTGGAGCTGATCATACAAATCATCAATTCTCGGTAACGGGTACCAATTCTTCACCCGTCAACTTGTTCACTCGTGGTAGACTATGCACATTCTCATACTACCGGCTTTCCTCTTCAAAAATAGGACCGAAGCACCCCATGGTGAGATAATCGGTCTAATAAACCCCATATCGAGCAACTTCTGCAGTTGCTCCATCAGTTCCTTCAACTCAGTCGGAGCCAACCGATACGGTGCCTTAACAATAGGTTGGGCACCTGGTATCAAGTCAACCTGGAACTCGATTTCACGTTCAGGTGGCACACTTGGTAAATCTTCCGGGAACACGTCATGAAAGTCACATACAACCGGTACATCGGATAGTTGTGGTGTTGGCGTATACACATCTTTTACGTAGCCAAGTAGGCAGCAACCATGCCTCATGCACTTTCCCGCCACCACCATCGAAATCACTTCGGAATCGTAGCGACCTGATCACTATAGACCATCATAAAACTCCCGTCAGGCACTGTCAATCAAACCATCTTTTTACGACACACAATGTTTGCCTCATAGTCCGCCAACCAATACATTCTTAGGACTACATCGAAGCCGGCTAAGATTATCACGAATAGTCTAATAGGAAACTTATAACCTTCTAATTCCACATCACAACCTTCTATCATCTGAAAAATCTTGGTAGTCTTACTTATGGCAGTTTCTACATCGAAGGCCTTACCTATACCCCTTCTACTAACATGCAATTTAGCACAGATTGCAGCAGAAATGAAATTTTTACTAGCACTGGAATCAAATAACACAGAAGCAAGAGTTTGATTTACTAGAAACGTACCTAACAGAACATCAGGGTCCGTCCTAGCCTCCTTATACGTCATCATGAATGCTCTGGCGCTCACCCTTTATCCCTCAGTCCTGATCATCTTCTTCCCAGCTCCGGAACTTTCAGCCCTCAGCTTCTTGCATTCTTGACTCATGTGGCCCTCCTCGACAAAGTATAACACATCCTTACCCTGTATTCTTTGCCACATGTCCAGTCCTCCCACACCAGAAACAGACATTGGATCCACTCTACATTCCCTAGCATGCTCCCTTCCACACTTGGCACACCTCTTCGACCCTACACCAGATGTGACCCCACGTCGATCATCCACCGTGCACCTTTTTTGTTTGGAGTGGCACCGCCATGTCCAAATCGCTTCCCGTTCCAATTTCGTTCACCACCACCTTTCTTGCTCACCTCAACCACCACCACATCATGCTCATCATATAGCCTCCCCGCTAGATTGATCGCCGACCTAAATGTACTTGGCTGGGCGACAATCAGGTGCCTACGAATGTTTGCAGACAAGCCTTCAATATACCTCTTGATCTTTCATGATAGAGGCATCACCTTTTCCAACACCAGCCGTGCCATCTCATTAAACTTGGTGATGTATTGCTAATAGGTCATTGTTCCCGCTTCCAGCTGCGGAACTCTCTCTCAACCTTGTCCATCTCTCGGTGACGATGAAACTCCTCAATCACCAGCTTCGTCAACTCTTCCCACCTCATTCTTCCAATTGCCCGACTAGCCTCGGCTTGGATAATATAGTCCCACCAACACAGAACCGAGTCCATAAATGAGTGGGCAACAAACTTTACTTTCTGATTTCCCGACACTCGTTGTTGTCAAGTACAGCCTCCACCTCTCTACCCATCGGTGTGCAGTAGCGTCAGTGTCATTACCATCAAAGGTTTGGGGCTTGCACTGTAACACCCGGTTATTTTGAAGTCAAGGAAAGAATAAATAAAGTGAAAAAAAGAAGGAAAATAAATAAAACCCAAGTCTAGGGGTAAAAGTGTCCAAAAGGACAAAATGTTTGAAAAGTGGGTGTAAAAGGTGGTATGGCCGCCCATATGTCACATACATCACTGATCTTCGGGTTTTAGAGAGAGAGAGTAGCTGGGAGCAGCAAATTCTCGGTTTTGAAGGAAGAACTAGAAAGAATTCGAATTCAAGGTAAGAATTCATGTTTTATGGTGTTCTTAACCGGTTATGTCCTCGGGTTTATGCTTATGAGTGTTTATATGTGTTCGGGTATGTTTTTGGTGGGTTTCTAGGCGGTTGAATTCAATTTTCAAATGAGTTTGGAAGAAGCCATACTCAAAAGCTACAAAGGTGAGTTCTAGGACCCCACTTTTACCTGTTTTAACTGATTTTGGGGCTGGAAATGCATGAATGTATGTTTTCATTAAACTGGGTTTCGGACTCGTATGTTTGAATATGTGTATGATGATGTTATGATATGATATATGATTATGTTCATGCTTGATGAGGTAGGATGATGTTTCTAAGACTTAAGATGTATGATTTAAGCTTAGAACATAATGAACGGTGAATGAAATTGAAATATGATGTTTAAGGCTCACATGTTAAGTTTTTGAATCTACATAAGTGTTGAAAAGTTAATGCGGATGAGTAATGGGAAGAAATGCGAATGAACAGTTAATGCGGATGAGTATTAACTGCTAAGTAAGTTAATGCGGATGAACAGTTAATGCGGATGAACAGTTAATGCGGATGAAAGTTAATGCGGGTGAAAGTAAATGCGGATGAACATTGATTAAGTTTGAGAAATGCGGGTGAATATTGACTAAGTATGGAAATGAGGATGAAGTAAGTCAATGCGGATGGGGAAAGTCAATGCGGATGAAAGTCAATGCGGATGAACATTGATTAAGTCTGAGAAATGCGGATGAATATTGACGAAGTATGGAAATGCGGATGAAGTAAGACCAATGCGGATAAACTATAGCAAATGCGGATGAACTATAGGAAATGCAGATGAACACTTAGACTTTTCTGACCTTCTAAGAAAAGACAAATGTAGGCTTTGACTTGAGATGTTCCCGGGGATTCATGTAAGTTGATTTTTGAGGGCACAAATGTTAAGATGGGCATGTAGTGATGAGCGATTGATGCATATGCATGATGATGATGTATGAAGTTGCATGATTATGCATGTCGTGTATGTATGATGTTCCCCTGTACGATGATGATGTTTGTGTATGTTATGTTCCTTACTATGATATATGTTTATCTTTCCGTGGCTTTACATATTATGTTAATGAATGAACCGAAAGTATTATGTACGTAAAGCGAAAGATAATGAAAAAGGAACATCGATACTTGGAGAACTTAGCATACAATTTCTCCCTTCTCAACGTCTCCAAGCCACGGGAGGTTTATTGATGATATCCTGATTTATTTGAAGAGCGAAATTGTTCTGGTTGCGTGAGGTTCAATTCTTGGGTCATGTGGTGAATCCTGACGGGATCATGGTGGACCTGGCAAAAGTGGAGGCGGTTATGCAATGGAAGTCACCAAAGACGCCATCCGAGATTCGTAGCTTCTTGGGTTTGGCGGGCTATTATAGAAGGTTTATCCAAGACTTTTCAAAGATTGCTCCTCCATTAACCAAGTTGACCTGAAAGGATGTAAAGTTTATATAAGGTCAAGCTCAAGAGAAGGCATTCGAAGAATTGAAGGCGAGATTGACTCAAGCCCCTGTTCTGTCACTACTCGATGGGAGTGAAGATCTGGTGGTTTATTCTGATGCTTCCTACTCGGGGTTGGGGTGTGTGTTAATGCAGTAAGGGAAAGTTATAGCCTATGCATCCCAACTATTGAAGGTTCATGAGGTCAATTATCCTACTCATGACTTGGAGCTAGCAGCCGTTGTCTTTGCACTAAAGATCTGGAAGCACTATTTATACGGAACGAAGTGCATCATTTTCACTGACCACAAGAGCTTGAAGTACTTCTTGAGCAGAAGGACCTGAACATGAGACAAAGAAGATGGTTGGAGCTTATAAAGACTATGATTGCGAGATCCACTACCATCTGGGCAAAGCCAATGTGGTGGCGGATGCCCTTAGCCGAAAGGAGAGGCCTAAACCGATTAGGGTGAAAGCATATCAGCTGATCATGACCTCTGATGTGATGAAGCAAGTCAAAGAGTTTCAAGATGAGGCACTGAAAGAAGATCGTCTTAACTCTAAGAGAATGAGAGGTCTGGTCGTAGAATTGGGTGAAAACACGCTTGGTGTTAGAACTCGATTCGGGAGAACTTGGGTTCCTCGTTTTGGGGATCTATGGGTGAAGATTTTAGATGAATCCCACAAGACTCGATACTCCATTCGTCCAGGTGCCATGAATATGTATCAAGATATGAAGAAAGATTATTGGTGGTCGGGTATGAAGCGCGACGTGGTGGAGTATGTGAGTAAGTGCCTTACTTACTTACAGGTGAAGGCCGAGCATCAAAAGCCGTATGGGAAAATCCAACCTTTGGATATACCGGAATGGAAGTGGGAGCACATCACTATGGATTTTATTACGAAGCTGCCACGTACTTCGAAAGGGTACGATGCCATATGGGTGATTATGGACCGTCTAACGATAAGTGCTCACTTCCTACTGATTCGCGAGACATATTCATCCGAGAGGTTGGATGAAGTAAGACCAATGCGGATAAACTATAGCAAATGCGGATGAACTATAGGAAATCCGGATGAACACTTAGACTTTTCTGACCTTCTGAGAAAAGACAAATATAGGCTTTGACTTGAGATGTTCCCGAGGATTCATGTAAGTTGACTTTTGAGGGCATAGATGTTAAGATGGGCATGCAATGATGTGCGATTGATGCATATGCATGATGATGATGTATGAAGTTGCATGATTATGCATGTCGTGTATGTATGATGTTGCCCTGTATGATGATGATGTTTGTGTATGCTATGTTCCATACTATGACATATGTTTATCTTTCCGTGGCTTTACGTATTATGTTAATGAATGAACCGAAAGTATTATATAACGTAAAGTGAAAGATAATGAAAGAGAAACATGAAGGAAGAATGCATGCATTAACAATGATAAAAGTAAAGAAAGTCTTGCAAGCAAATGTATGGAAGGGACGCGCCTTTAAAAGGTGTTAGCCCAATGGTGTGCGGGTTCGCTACCCCAGGAGGATGCACATTAGGGTCTTTCTTTGTGATCGACTATTTGTATTAAACCTCTACCGCTTACCCCGGTACTGTGGCACCATGTATAGCTGTCTATTTATAGACATCGGCCTAGTAGCCATATAGTTTGGGGTGTAGCACATGGTATTGGTACGGAAGATCTGAAAAGTGAAAGAAAGAATGAATAACGAAGATAATAATGATATTATCTATGTGTACATATGTTGTGTGATCGCATGAATGTAAAGTACAGTTTTAATGAAAGAAAAGTATGTTTTATTATAAAACTAGAACTCACTCAGCAACACTGACTTTTATGTGTTTCTAGTTGACATGTAATGATTGCTGAGGATGGCATGAAATGGCTACTCAGTGCTTTTGGGATGGCATCCATTTATAATGCTTTTATGATGTAATGCAATAATATATTTTGTAACTGATTAACGATGTATATTTTGCAAAAGTTTTTATGATGAAATGAGATGTCATTTTTGAATGTTTCCGCTACAAATGGCCACTGTAATTAGGGACTTACTATACTTGACATAAACTGAGCTGTTCCCTTGAATGACCGTGTTGGTATTTGAATCTTTCAGTGTGCATGTAAATGGCCGGTGGTAGGTCTTCGAAAGCTTCAAGGGGTGGAGGTCATGGTGCTGAACCACGACCCAAGAGGGGAAGACCCAGAGTTGAAAAGGTGGTTCCTGAAGAACCCGAGACCTCTCATCCGGAGGGTGGTGATGAGAGTGCAAACCTAAGGGCCTCGGTGAAAAAGGCAGTGGTTGAAGAAGTCCATCAGGTCATGCAGGCGATCTTACCGTCTGTAGTGACCAAAGTTATCAAGGTGGTACGGGAAGGAGAGATGAAAGAAAGAAGTAGACCTACGGGCGAAAGAAGACAACTCGAGACTAAGACGGTTTTTTCTGATGACGAAGAAGAAGAGGAGGAAGAAGAGCCTACGCCGGATGCGGCAGAAGGCTGTAACTATGGGGCATTTATGAGATGCAAGCCCCCTACTTTTGATGGTAACGGCACTACTGCTGCTGCTCACCGGTGGGTGAGGGAAATGGAGGTTGTTCTTGATATCAACGAGTGTCGGGAGGACCAGAAGGTGAGGTTTGCTACCCACTCATTTGTAGACTCAGCTCTGTATTTGTGGGACAATATTGTCCAAGCCGAGGGTAGGTGGGTGATAGGAAGGATGAGGTGGGAGGAGTTGAAGAAGATGGTGATTAAGGAGTTCTGTCCTCATAAGGAGATGGATAAGATAGAGAGAGTTTTCCTGCAGCTGGAGGCGGGAACCATGACACACCAGCAGTAACCACCAAATTCAATGAAATGGCATAGCTAGTGCCGGATCAGGTGACGCCTCTGTCTCGAAAGATCAAGAGGTACATTCAGGGCTTGCCGGTGGATATTCGCAGGCATATGATTGCCGCCCGGCCAGGAACGTTTAGGTCGGCGGTTGATTTGGCGGGGAGATTATACGATGAATGAGAGGTGGTGGTGACCGAAGTGAGCAAGAAGGGTGGTGGTGATCAAAACTCAAACGGGAAGAGTTTGGTCGGGGTGATGCCTTGACGGGTAACAAAAAGGCACAGGTGGATGACCGCCATGTGACCACATCAAGTACGGGGTCAAGGAGGTGTGGCAAGTTTGGAAGGGAGCATGCGGGGGAATGTAGGTTGGGATGTAACGTGTGCTTCAAATGTGGGAAGATGGGGCACATCGCAAAGGATTGCCGTGTGGGCAGATGTTTCAACTGTGGGGAGAATGGTCATATGAGTAAATACTGTAAGAAGCCGAGGGCTGAGGGTTCTAGGGTGAAGAAGAAGGGAAGCGAAGGACTGAGGGCAAGCGCCAGGGCATTCACTATGACACAGGAGGAGGCTAGGACGGACCCTGATGTTGTGCCCGGTACGTTTCTAGTGAACCAAACTTTAGCTTTTGTGTTATTCGATTCGGGTGCTAGTAAAAGTTTTATTTTTGATGCTTTTTGTACTAAGCTGCCTATTAGTAGTAGATGTGTTGATGCACCCTTTGATGTAGAAACTGCTATAGGTAAGTCTACCCGGATTACCGAGATGATAGAGGGTTGTGATGTGGAACTTGAGGGTCATAAGTTTCCTATTAGACCGTTCGTGATGACCCTAGATGGTTTCGATTTGGTTCTTAGGATGGATGGTTGGCAGACTTCAAGGTGAACATTGTGTGTCGCAAGAAGATGATTCGTTTGGCAGCACCTGACAGGGGTTCAATAACTGTTTATGGGGATTGGGTCATGACGATCCCGAAAGTAATCTCAATGGCGGTGACGGGAAGTGTATGAGGCGTGGACGTAGTGCCTACTTGGCTTATGTAAAGGATGTGGCTACGCCAACACCACATCTATCTGATGTACCTGTTGTGTGTGACTTTCCAGACATGTTCCCAGAAGACTTACCAGGAGTGCTACCTAACAGAGAGATCGAGTTTCAGATTGATCTGACACCGGGTGCCCAACCTGTTGCCAAGGCACCGTATCGGTTGGCTCCAATGGATATGAAAGAATTGATGGAGCAGTTGCAAGAGCTGCTTGATAAGGGATTCATTAGACCGAGTATCTCTCCTTGGGGTGCTCTGGTCCTGTTTGTGAAGAAGAAAGACGGTAGCATGAGGATGTGCATTGACTACCGTGAGTTGAACAAGCTGACGGTGAAGAACCGATACCCCTTACCAAGAATAGACGATTTGTTCGATCAGCTTCAAGGTGCTAGTTGGTTTTCAAGGATAGATCTTTGATCTGGCTAACATTAGCTGAAGGTGAAGGAGCAGGATATCCCTAAAACAGTTTTTCGCACGCGTTATGGTCACTTCGAGTTTCTTGTCATGTCTTTTGGTTTGACCAATGCGCCAGCTGCTTTTATGGATCTGATGAATCGAGTGTGTCAGCCGATGTTAGATAAATTTGTAATTGTGTTTATTGATGATATCCTGATTTATTCAAAGAGTGAGATTGAGCATGCTACTCACATTCGGGAGGTTTTGGAGATGTTGAGAAATGAGAAGTTGTACGCCAAGTTCTCCAAGTGCGTGTTCTGTTTGCGTGAGTTTCAATTCTTGGGTCATGTGGTGAATCCTGACGGGATTATGGTGGACCCGGCAAAGGTGGAGGCAGTGATGCAATGGAAGTCTCCAAAGACGCCATTCGAGATTCGTAGCTTTTTGGGTTTGGCAGGCTACTATAGAAGATTTGTCCAAGACTTCTCTAAGATTTCTTCTCTACTAACTAAGTTGACCCGGAAAGATGTAAAGTTTGTATGGGGTCAAGCTCAAGAGAAGGCGTTTGAAGAATTGAAGGCGAGGTTGACTCGATCTCCTGTTCTGCATTACCCGATGGGAGTGAAGATCTGGTGGTTTATTTTGATGCTTCCTTCTCGAGGTTGGGGTGTGTGTTAATGCAAAGAGGAAGGTTATAGCTTATGCATCCCGACAATTGAAGGTTCATGAGGTCAATTACCCTACTCATGACTTGGAGCTAGCAGTCGTGGTCTTTGCACTAAAGATTTTGAGGCACTATCTTTAGGGGATAAAGTGCACCATTTACACTGACCACAAGAGCTTGAAGTACTTCTTTGAGCAAAAAGATCTGAACATAAGGCATAGACAGTGGTTGGAACTTATAAAGGATTACGATTGTGAGATCCACTACCAACCGGGCAAAGCCAATGTGGTGGTTGATGCCCTTAGCCGAAAAGAGAGGGCCGAGCCTATTCGGGTGAAGACGTATCAACTAATCATGACCTCTGACGTGATGAAGCAAGTTAAAGAGTTTCAAGATAAGGCATTGAAAGAAGATCATCTTAACTCTGAAAGAATGAGAGGTCTGGTCGGGGAATTGGGTGAAAACACACTTGATGTTAAAACCCGATTTGGATGGGTGTGGATTCCTTGTTGTGGGGATTTATGGGTGAATATCATGGATGAGGCTCACAAGACTCGATACTCCATTCATCCTGATGCCACAAAGATATATCAAGACAAGAAGAAGGATTATTGGTGGCCGGGTATGAAATGCAATGTGGTGGAGTATGTGAGTAAATGCCTTACTTGTCTACAGGTGAAGGCCGAGCATCAGAAGCCATCTAGGAAGATCCAACCTTTGGATTTACCGGAATGGAAGTGGGAGCACATCATAATGGATTTTATTACGAAGCTGTCGCGTACTCCGAAAGGGTATGATGCTATATAGGTGATTGTTGACCGCTTGACAAAGAGTGCTCACTTCCTACCGATCCGCGAGACATATTCATCTGAGAGGTTGGATGATCTGTTTATCAAGGAAATTGTAACTCGTCATGGTGTGCCGGTGTCTATTGTGTCTGATCATGACACCCGATTCACCTCTAACTTCTGGAAGAAATTCCACGACGCCATGGGGACGAGGTTACATATTAGCACGGCTTATCATCCCTAGACTGATGATCAGTCAGAGAGGACCACTTACCGTTAGCTGAATTCTCATACAACAATATTTTTCATGCTAGCATTGGTATGCCACCATATGAGATGTTATACGGTAGGAGATGCAGAACGCCCGTATATTGGGGTGGTATTGGTCAAAAATAACTACGGAGCGTCGAGGTATTCGAGGCTACGACTGAGAAGCTCGAAAAGATCATGGCTTTCATAAAGGCAACCAAAGATAGACAGAAGTCGTATGCTGATAAGCGACGCAGACCGATTGAGTTCCAGGTGGGTGACCGGGTTATGTTGAAGGTCTCACCTTAGAAGGGTATCATCTGATTCAGAAAGCGGGGCAAGTTGAGCCCAAGGTACATAGGCCCTTTCTGAATTATTGCTCGAGTAGGAGAGGTGGCCTATAGACTGGAGTTACCGGATGAGTTAAGTGGGATTCACCCGACATTCCATGTATCTCATCTGAGAAAGTGCTTGGCGGATGAAGACATGAGTGTTCCACTGGAGGATATCGAAGTAGATGAACGGCTCAATTATGTGGAGCAACCAGTGGCAATCATTGACCGAAAGGAGAAGAGGCTGAGAAATAAAGTGGTTCCTCTTGTGCGTGTACAGGAAAGGATTCCAGTCTACGTGGAAGACTGAAGAAGAAATGAGGCGGCATTACCCACGTTAGTTCGAGGAATAAGGGAGTGGACTTGTAACACCGGTTAATTATTTTTCTTTGAAGCCGACAAAAGAAGAAAAGAAATAAAGTCCAAAGTCGAGGGACCAAACTCGCCAATGAAAGAGAGTTGGGTGAGTGGGGGTATTTGAAGTGATAGGACAATCCTTACCCTCTCCCCACACCCAAAATTTAGCTAAAGAGAGAAAGGGGGAAGAAAAGGGGAGAAAAAGAAGAGAAAAAGTTGGTTCGGTTGGATTCAAGTGAGCAAAATCGTCATGTAGCGGGTCCAAACGAAGCTCTACTTCTCGGTGTCGATTGTGTGAGTTCTAGGACCCCTCTTTTAAACGCTTTTAGTCGATTTTGGAGCCGGGACACATCTGAAAACCCGTTTTTGTATGTGTGTGTTTGACCCATTTGTATGTTTTTACATGTGATGCGTTTGGAGTTTGTTTCTGAGCTTGTGCGTGCCTGAATGGTGTTAGAATGGGTTTGGATGAGCTTGGAGGTCAAAAATGGCAGATTGGGTTCGGGATGAACTACATTCTGCATCAGCTAGGGCTAGGCGACCGAATGGAGGCCATACGGCCGATTGAGGTGCGATTGAGGTTCATTCACATGAGTGAGGGTTCATTCGCACGATTGAGGGTTCATTCGCATGACTGAGAGCACATTCGCATAAATACTCATCCGTATTAGGCCCATCGGCATTAGTTCCATTCGCATGGAACTCATCCGCATTGGGTTCATCCGTATTAGGTCCATTCGCATGGGTGTTCATTCACATAGGTGTTCATCTGCATTGGTCCATTCGCATGATGTTTAGTTGCCTGTAAGGCCATGTGATTGAAGGGTGTCCATACGCCAAAGTAGGGCTTGTGCACTCGGGGAAAACGTAGTTTATGTTCTAACTTTCGGGGGAAAAGTGCAGATGTAAGTTGTGACGTGGGAGGTTCCCGTAAGTTCACGTAAGATGACTTTTGAGGTCTTAGAGGCTATGTTGGCCATGATGATGTTGCATGTTTATGCATGATGTATGTATGTATGATGTTGCCCTGTATGATGATGATGATTGTGTATGTTATGTTCCTTGTTATGATGTATATTTATCTTTCTCGTGGCTTTGCGTTGAATGCTAATGAATGAAATGAAAGTATTATGTAACGTAAAGTGAAAGATAATGAAAGAGGAACATGAAGGAAGAATGCATGCATTAACAAATGATAACGGTAAAGAAAGTCTTGCAAGCAAATGTATGGAAGAGACACGCCACCATTTGTATAGAACCTCTACCGCTTACCCCGGTACTACGCACCATGTATAGCTGTCAATTTATAGACTTCGGCCCAGTAGCCATATAGTTTGGGGTGTAGCACATGGTATTTGTACGGAAGATATGAAAAGTGAAAGAAAGAACGAATAATGAAGGTAATAATGATATTATCTATGTGTACGTATGTTGTGTGATCGCCTGAATGTAAAGTACAGTTTTAACGAAAGAAAAGTATGTTTTATTATAAAACTAGAACTCACTCAGCAACGCTGACTTTTATGTGTTTCGAGTTGGCAGGTAATGATTGCTGAGGATAGCACGAGATGGCTACTCAGTTCTTTTGGGATGGCATCCATTTATAATGCTTTTGTGATGTAATGCAACAATGTATTTTGTAACTGATTAACGATATATTATTTGCAAAAGTTTTTATGATGAAATGAGATGTTATTTTTGAATGTTTCCGCTGCAATGATTTATGTGCAATGATTACCAGCTGTAAGCGTCCCGGGAACGGAGCCTTACATTTGTTCACAAACACTTTTGATGAATACATATTGAAGTATCAGCTATTAGGATGATTAACTTTGAGTATATTTTCTTAAAATATACTTAATATTATTTTTAAATATGCATGTACTAAGTTGCTAATATAATAACATACATTATATCTTCAAAACAAATAACTACTTATAAGATATTTACCTTTGAAAGAAATTCTAATATATATTTTGAAGCTTAAATATGCTTCTAAGTACTTATATGTTTATGAAGTACAATTTTCTTTCAAAAGCAATTAAGTCTCAGAAGATTTATTTCTTTGTGAACAAAACTTTTTAGTTTTAATATATTCTGAAACCAAATATGTCTCCAAACTGAAAATACTCTAAGTATTTCTCTTCCGAAGCAAAATTTTTATAAAGCTAAGGAATATCTTCCAAAGTCAAAACTGGCTTCGGAAACTTTTATAAACTTCCAATGACAAATTACCTTCGGAATATTTTCGACTCCCATGAAAATTACCTTTCTGGGTAGTTTTTCAAAAGCGGGACCGACATCCGGATTTCAAAATTTATCATTCTGCATTAACTTTTCTCAAATCCATTTCATATACATATATCTTCAACGGTTCCCCCCTCTTTCATTTTTTTCTTTATTTGCAAATATCTCTAACCTAAATTCGCCTAAAAACTGCCTTTACTTTTATCTTTTTTCACCACAAAGCTACTCATAAATGGCCAACCCTGATCCAAGAAACCAGCCAGATTTTTCCATGCATTTATCAGGTTGCTCTGTTATCATCTAAGAAAGATCCTACTTTCTAAGATGTTTGCCATTTCTTGACTTTATCCAACTACTTCACCTCCCACCACAGATCCTCCACTATATGAAGATCAACTTTTGGAGTTTTAGAGGACCTGCTAAGAGGTTTTTATGGATGGGGAGAAGGCACTGTCTACCATCGTTCAGGGGGGACAATTTTCATCACACTAGCCACAATTAACACACATCTTAGGCTGAATAATGAAAAAGACGACTTGTCCATCCCAAAATCTGATATTAACCAGTCCATTAGGCAGATGGGCTATGAAGGTGATTATTCAGTAAGAACCTTCAAAAAGGAAAGGTCTCCTCCTAGTGGAAGTACCTCCTCCATTTAGTCATCCATTGTTTATCAAAACAAGCATGGAGGTTGGGATCAAATTCAGAAGATCTTTCCTATATAGTCCATGCTATGGTTCAACGTGTCAAGTTCAGGTACTCTTAATTTATATATATAAATTTACTTGCTAACTTAGACTTCTTAAAATATTAGATGTTCAACATATTTTTAACTAGGAACTTGGCTTAGGTAATGTTCTTAAAATGAGACAGATGAAGCTTGGCATCTTCAAAACAATGAAAAAGCCTACTGTGAGCTTCTCAAGGGTAGAAACATCACTAGTCCAAAAAATGTTAGAGCTCATTACTCAAGGTAACAATCTAGCAGCACCAGCTAGTATTGAACCCACAACTTCAGCCTCTGAACCACCTACATAGCATGAAGTAACCATCACATACTCTAAAAATCCAAATGAACCCCTACACAAACTACTCAAGTTGCCCAGGCCCCATATCCTCACCCATGCACGAGGAAATGGACACTGGACCTCCCACTTCTCCTAAGTAGCAAACCACTCCCATCATTTCAAGGAACAATGCTAAGGTTCCCATGCTCAACCTGATGAGCTCATAACCCTAACAGTCTTAAGCCTTCACTCAGAGTCTCTAAACTCTAATAAACAAACTTTAGGGGAAAGCTCTCATCCCCATCCTCTAGATCTTAATCAACTCATACCCAATTTTGAATTCTATGATGATGAAGACATGGAAATCAGTGAGTACCATGAATTTCTCTTCTCCACCCCTACTCAAGGAGAGATAAGTGCTCCTACCTCACCTATGTCTAGCCAACAACATCCACCCACAATAAAGGTAGATCTCCCTGAACATGTTTAGGAAATACATATAGAAGAGGCTCTTACTTATTCAAGTGATTAAATCTTTAAGATCTTAACCATGGAAACCAGCCCATTGACACTTCAACTAAAGGTGTCATGATGCAGGGGAAATCCAACAACCAAGAACATAGTGCTAGTGATTAGGAAGAAAACTCTGGTCATATTCTCTCATCAACTATATTACTAGTTTTAGGCTTTGCCATGGATTTTAATATGGACTTTTTTCATTATATTTTATTTTCATTATTTAAATACTTATATTTTCACTTTTCCTACAAAAATTACTACGGATTTTTTAGATTAGTTTTTAATGATTATTACTTAGCAAGATGAGAAGTACTTTCACACATAACACAGTCCATTTTCTTCTTCCTAAGAGTCTTCTTTTGTCAACAAGGCTGAACTTGATCACTTTACTTCTCCATCTTCGTATTTGCAGATGTTAGGGAAATTCTTTTAGGGAGAGAACTACATTGGGAGCTGAATTATTCAAGTTTTATAGCAGTGGTACACAACTGTTCAGCCTTTTTCTTCATGTTGGGACAATTTAAACATGAACTATAAATCTTGCTACTAGAGTTCAAGTTTGTGTGTTCAGCCATAACCACCTCAAATCCTACAAAGATAAAGATTTGTTTCTACACAGAGTTGAAAATGGCCTTGATCTCTTGAGGCTTCTTGTAATTTTTCTTGGCCTTCCTAATCAAGTTCTTCCTTCTTGACTTGGTCATCCCAACTCTTCTATTCTCCTCAAAGAAATAGCGACCCTTCTTAAAATGCTCTTCTTCACTCTTCTCAGAGGCATCCTTCATATTTCCTCTTCATCCTCTTCACTTATGTGATCTATCAAAGGAAGCTCATCTTCACAAGTTCCACACTAGGAGATCTTACAAAGAAGACTGTATATGGAGGATCTATCTCACTAGATCCTAGTCCCTGCTTCTTCTGATAACAAACTTTTGCATGCAAGGATGAGGATATAATGTTCTTGAAGGTCTCTTCTTCAATAACATATTTTTCTGCCATGGTTTTGCTGATCACAAGTTGAGCCTAACATTATGTCAACTTAGTTATGAGATCTTCCACCTAATTACTTGGTTTGGAGATGTATCTTCCACCTAAAAGCTACAGTGAAAGCCTCCTTCTTTAACAGCTATACAACTTGCTGCTTTGGCTTCTCATTTTGGGTGGCTCTCTCAATGTAGTTTCGTCTGGTTTGTGTTTGGCCACCATTTGTCAAGGGTTAAGAGAAAGTTTCATGTGCTTTCATTAAAAGACACAAAGGCTTGTGAAGAGATTGTCTCTTGGAATGGGCTACCTTGAGTGAACTTTCTCTTGGTGTCTCTTGGAATGTAATGAAAGGACCCTTTTGTGCGTTGTTAGGGTAGCAGATAAGATGATATTGTAGTTCTCTACTATCCCTTTCAACTACATAGAGGGCTGAACTCAATTGATTGCCAAAGTTACCAGATGAATTTTGCATGTTCATCTCCATCTGTTATCCAGTGAGAATACCATACAACTCTGTCAAAGTAAGAGTCTTAAGGTTTTTAGTTCTCTTGATAACAACATAATAATGTTTCCATTATCCAGGAAGAGAGGACATGAACTTCCTTATAATGTCCATGTTCTCAGAATCACTCCAACCTCCATTAGAGTGTACATAATCTCAACATACCTGAAGTATTGTTAAGTCATGGTTTCACCTGTTTTGAAGGTGAAGTTTTCAAACTACTACTTCAAGAGGTCTTTCTTTTTCTCCATGGCTTCAGTTGACCCCTCATACATCAGCTTTAGTGCATCCCATACTTGTTTAGCTATTTTGCATTTCCTGAAGCCTCTGTATAGGGAGTTGGGAAGAGCAGTTTCAAGGGCTGTCATGGCTTTCTAATCAATTTCTATTCTCTTCCTGTCTTCTTTAGAATAATTAGTCACATCTTTTAGAATCATACCACCCCCAGCAGTAACTGAAGAGTGTTTGGTATGTGACGCCCTGAGACTACAGATTCCCACATCCTAGAGTCTTGTCACTTGATGAACCCTTTCATTCCTTGGAACCAAGTGTCAAAGTTTTAACGAGTGATCAGTGGGAACTTTGTCATGGTTCCAGTTTCCATATCAGCTTTAGTGAGAGCTGCCATTTGAGATGTTAACTATTTTATGTGTGAGGGAACTTAAGATGGTGAGATCTTACAATCAAGAGGCTAGAATCTCTGATACCAATTAAAGGACTGTTTAAGGGATAGTCACTTACAACACAACACACAATGAGGAGAGTGCTATAGAACACTTAACAAGTCAAATAAAGAACTAGAAACAATATGGTATGATACTTAAAACACATGTAAATATGAGACAGAACAATAACAAACACAAGGATTATTAGTTTTCAAGAATGTTGTATATTGCTCTCAAGTTCTTTTACAAGTGTTAAAGCATAAAGAAAAGATACAAGAACCTGAAATACTTTATACTACAACCAGCCATGCTTAGAAAGCCAGCTCGAAACATTTGATCTAGATAACAACAAAATCAAATGTATAGTCAAAAGGTTGATTGCCTTTTTTACAGTGACTATGACATGTTATAGCTCACATCCTAAGATATTACAATAAGGATAAAAGTACATAAAGTAGAAATCAACAGACTCAAGACCTCAATATATAGTTACCAAAAGCGTAGACCTTTTCACCAACTTGTGAAAGTTGGTGAGTCTTCAGAGTTGCAGCGGAAAGTGGTCCAACTTTATGAAAAAGTACATCAGATAAAGCATGCATCAAAGGTATTCGGAAGAAATTAGTCTTCATTTCTTGGCTTCGGAAGACTTTGTCTTTAAAGCTTCGGAAGACTTTACTTTTGACTTCAGAAGATGTTGGTCTTGGCTTTTGAAGATTTTACACTAAGAATAATTCTGATGCAGGGTGTAAAACTTCAGTTGTTTTCTACTATGCACTTAAGTTCATGCACAGAGGAGAGACTTTGTATGTTTTAAGTGTATCAGTCTTACATGAAACCTTATATTAAGTAACTGTGATTTTACCATTGTATCATTTGTTAGTTATATACTTAAAGGCTAATGCAACTAGAGCAACCAAAGAGCTCTTAGTAGGCACGCATGAAGAACAGAGTAAAGTTACTTCGAAACTTTGACACAACTCAAAGGAAATAAGCTAAGTGTAAAATCTTCCGAAGCCAATTGGCAAAATCTTTTGAAGCCAAAGATAAAGTCTATAGAATATTTAGAGACAAAGTATTCCGAAGCCAAAGACTGATTTCTTATGAAGATGGAGAAGGCATGCTTTCCTTGATCACATTTTGACAAAAAGCTGAACAACTTTTCGCTGCCACCTCTGAAGACTCACCAACTGAGTAAGTTGGTGAAAAGGTAGATGCTTTTGTTAATTGTAGATTATGGTTATTGATTTGTAACTTTCTACTTTTGAACATTTTATCCTTTTTGCAATATATTAAGATGTGA
This sequence comes from Flaveria trinervia, assembly GCA_025506515.1. Classification (NCBI taxonomy): domain Eukaryota; kingdom Viridiplantae; phylum Streptophyta; class Magnoliopsida; order Asterales; family Asteraceae; genus Flaveria; species Flaveria trinervia. The sequence continues at coordinate 20,009,192 of CM046442.1, read as the reverse complement.
CCTATTTTATGTCATGGTCACAAGTCAAAAGGCCCTTGTAATTATCCATTGATCTTGTTGTCTAGATTAGTGTTTCCAACTAGCTTAAAAAGTATAGCCAGCTGTAGGATGTAGTATAAATGGTATAAAGTACTTGTATTTATCTTCATGCTTGTAACACTTATAAGAAACTTAAGAGAAATATACAACATTATTGAAATCAAATATTATCTTCTTATTATTCTTAGTTCTGTCTCATATTTATTTGTGTTTTTAGTATCATAAACTAAAACTCGATTCCCTATTTGATCTGTTAAGTGTTCTAAGTCACTGCTCACTGTGAAATCGTTGCATTGACCCCCTTCAACAGTCTCGCACCATTCTTCTTTCTCATTTGGATTTCATACCAACCTATCTCGAGCACCACCACAACACCAACACCAATCCACCACCACTCTTTGTCACAACCACCACACACCACCACCACTACTCACCACCACCATCTCTATCACTACCATACACCCTCATATCCACCATCGCTCCACCACACCACCACCAACAAACACATCTTCACCACTTCACTACTAGCGAATGGAACAAACCAAGATGGAATGACGTCATCGTCACTACCACCAAAGTCTACTATAATATGGATATGTGTAACTGTGTTTGGTGGTGGTGGTGTGGTAGTGAAGATGAGATCTGTTATCCAGTGGTGGGGATGGGGGCGCGTGGTGGCGGTAGCGATGAGGAATGGTGGTGGTCATGGTGGTGGGGTAGATGGTGGGGTGTGGTGGTTGGGACAAGGAATGGTGGTAGTTGAAAACTTGAAATGGATTGGTCTGAAAGAAAATGAGGAAGAAGAATGATAAAATAGTTAATTTACAGCTATTTAATGAAATAAATTAAGGGTCGTTTGACACAGAGAAAAAACATGTTACATTTTTCAAACCATAAGACTAAACCAGTACTTTTTCAATCTAAGGAACGAAATGTGAAATTTGAGCAAAACCTTAGGAGCGATCCGTGTAATATACTCTATTTTATATTACTTAGTTGAAAAATACCATAACTAGACAAAAGTGTTATTATATAATTAGTTTTTTAAATTTATCATTTTAGAGGAACACAATTGTGTTTAGTAAAACATAATAATTAACAAAAGAAAATAAATTATGCTAAATGATCCAATGACGAGAAGATTTCATATGAACTAAAAACGTATGAAATATATTATTCATATTTTATATAGTGATATTATTCTTATTTTAAGAATACATTCCTTTTTATTGTATTCATAAAAAATATTATTGTGTATAAAAGTTACGAACTTTAAAAAAAAGAGGGGAAACTTCAAAAAAATCAATAAAAGTGAGTATATGCTTAAAATACTCTTTTAACAAAAAATTTTATTAATTTGTTCCCAATCTTTAATTTAAAATTTTTGACGGTTGAGATTATTTGTTACACTTTTTTAGTTTATTACTCTTTTATTCGTACAATTTCTTAAATTTTCTTAATATCAATTTAGGCATCCATCTCTTCATTTTCTTTGTTTCATTTTTTTGTTCTTTTGAAATAAAAATCCATACTTAACTTTTTATTTCTTTTGAAACTTTTACTAGTATGATCTTTTAATATTATTTTAAAATTAATAATTAGTTACAGATAATATGTTGGTTTCACTTATAACTTTCTTATTATAAAATTCTAAAAACACCCTTACTACACATTTATTTTTATCTTCCTTTCGATGTCAATATCTCTTGAAATAGAGTTTTGCGTGATATATTATACAATTAAGCGACACACAAGTGTTGAAATTGTCAAAACAGTTTTGAGTTGGTTATTTTTTACATGTTGCTTTTCTCTTACGGCCTTTACAATTTTTATTTGTTATAAATTTTCAAATTAAGTGTTGCCAATTTCTTATTTTATCAACATCAACATGATTTTTTCGGGGGTAAATATTAATGTAAGAGTCGTCAAAAACCCAATCTTAGAATATTAACTTCGTGTCGCATCGCACGAGTTTCATCTACCATGTAAAATAATATATCTAGTAATTTGAGTATGTATTTAGAGTTTTATAAACATTATATTCTACAAGCTAAAAAAAGTAATTTAGAAAACTAACTATAATATTAAAATATAAAATGAATAACTACTAAACCTCACTAAAAATTACTATTCATTATTGTTCCATGAAAGTGTAAAGTCGCAATTCATGAAATCATGTTTGTTTCTATAGTAAATTTGAGTATGAATCATTTGTGTTTCAATAGTAAATTTGAGAGTTGGTGGTGGAGTAGTTAAATTTTGGATACCCGAAATTTTTCGGAAAGTATAAATCTCATCTGTATCTAAAATTCCGATATCCTAAATTTCGTATATGGATACAGATCTAAATTTCATATATGAATACGAATAGTGATGCAGATATCCAAATTTTAAGTATTATTTTTAATAATAATTAGATATATGTTATTTTAAAATGTTGTAAAAAACTAACTTACATTATAAAAGTCCCGGTATACATTAAAAAATCGCAACCTAAAATATAAAAAGTTTAACATTTAAAAAAATGAAAAAAAAAGTTTTAGTTTGGGATAATTGAATATCGGAATATCCGAAACTTTTCAAAATCATTTTCTAAATCCGAATACAAATTTTCAAAAATTTTGGATTTTGATTTTCGGATGGAAGTGGCGGCTTTAATAGACCATGATTTATCCCCGAGGTGAAAGATGGCCTATATTTCTCATTCATAGTTTGACTATTAATTTGAAAGATTCTTCAAAATAATTGTATCCAAGGGTGACCAAAGATGAAAATTAGTTTTAATCAAGTTGCATGATGGTGATAGTGGTATGCAGATATTGTTTTAACTTTTAAGCCGACGATGATTATGACGATGATGATAATTGTTATATAACTGTAGGCTTATTTATCAAGTGGACTACATCCCATGCATGTATTATAATTATAATAATAATCATGGTAGGAGTAATATTAATATAATAATAATAATAATAATAATAATAATAATAATAATAATAATATAATAATTAACCTTTTTTTTTATTAAAGGTTTATATCAAATACTATTTTTATTAACCTTACTCTAAAAATGATAATAATGATGATGTTTCAATAAATGATATTTATCAACTTATATTTGTTTTTTCTTTCTTAGTTACAGGTCCACGAAGCAATTAACTCACCAGCCTCACATTGTTGAAATATATAATTTGAAAATTAAAATATATATAAATATAAAAATTGATAATAAAGTCAAACAAATTCTAAAGTTAAATATAATAGTTGTTCCTCTTTCTGTATACATTCGAGTCTATTAAAAGATTTTTTTGTATTTTTTGCTTCATCGGAGAATAATTGTCATTAACTATATTCATTTCTAGAATATGAGTGTCACCAATGAATAATCATTTATGCTTAGTAACAAAATCGACAACAATTCTAAAAGATAACTAAAAAGTTATGAAATTACACTATTCATCGGTAAATTACTGACATATATGAAAACCCATGTTGGCAGGTTGATTAGGGGTGGATCTACACTAAAAGAAATGCTCTCACCATGGTTACATGCGCTAGTAGGGCGATAGTATTATTCGTGACATGTCACCGCTATTGACACTCGATCCATTTCATAACCTTTTGAACATCTCAACCTTCTGCAACTATCGCTTCTGTCACTGTCGCCACCAGAGCCCTCAAACAAATGTCGTGAGCCCTCAAACAAATGGGTAACAAATGAATTCTTTGTAGGGCTAGGGGCCATGCCTCGTACTTAGCCACACAACGTGAATCTTTTTGGTAGTGTTACAAAACAGACACAAAAGCCTAATGATATGTGTAGTTTGATTTATGTCGTGATTGGATTGGCGATGAAAATTTGAGCTATATTGTATTGTTATATGAAAAAATTGTTTGCTTAGTAATGTTTCTATTAATAACCCAATGACTAGATTTCAAAAAATTAAAAATCATAAAAGCAACTATAAATAGATTGAACTTAATTATGCATTAAAATTTATTCAAAATTATTATTATGTTTGTATAAGTGAAAGGCTTCACGACTCACGAGAGCTCAGTTTATGAAGCTTGGGGTTGGATTCATTTGTTAATTAAACTAACTTATTTTTAAGCTCTAGCTAAACTTCAAATTTGTTTACCTAAGAAATAAGTTCATTTATATATTAAAAATAATAATTTTAACGATACTATTGTTAGCCATAAGAAATATTTTAGTACAATACGTTTACAAATACGACAAAAAAATATAAACAATATTGTACCAAACTTGATTCGAACAAACGTCTTTCGTATATACTCCAAAAAGTCTTCATATAAAATTTTTTACACGAGTCTTCATCATGTTTGAATCTTCAAGTATACCCCTTGACTATAACAAATAACATACAAAAGATTGACGGTTGTGGCTGAGAATCGTGTTAGACACAGGTCCCTTAAAACAGATTTCGTGTCTCTACTCAAGACAACACGTCTGTCTCCTAGGGTACAACAGCTAAAGCAGCATGTACTGTCGGAGAGTGCCCCGGCTCAATTGATCACCGGGTAAAATATATGTGTTATGAAGTTATATGGAACAAGATTAAAGATGATGGTGTATAAATAACAATATAGAGAATATTCCTCTCTAATTTCTATAAAACTTGTTGACACTCAAGAAATTAAACTTTTTCTTCTCATTTTTCATCATTATGAGTTTGTTTATATACGGATGCTAATAAGTTTATATTAATGTGAGTTTTATGATTCACAACCAAAACTCCATTTGATTTATGACATATTTTATTAAACTAAATTAAAACTCTCATTTTATTCATTACAAGTTTAATACCAATTTTAATAAAAATTATGATCCATAATAGACATTCATAATATTTATTAAAAGACTTGGTCAACATAAAACATACATGTTAATCAATACATGGCTTTATTAGCATTATCCAAGAAATTATAAAATTTCCTACAATAATCACCCAAGTTTTACTTTTTTTCATTTCGACCACTCAATTTGAGCATCGATATCTAATTCATCTTAGCTTCAGTTTGGACATGGTTAGTTCGTTACAAAACAAGAACTTAAACCAATAAATAAATAACTTTTTATATAATAAACATATATATATAATTATTTTGTGTCCAAAATTCCAACAATCCTCCACATGAATGGAGATCGATCAAAACACATGATAGTTGAGTCTTGCAGGATAGGTTGGTGTTTCCATTGAACCTTCCTTTGTGAAGCATATTTAGCCTACTGGTGGTGTGTAGGCGCAATGTCTTTGAACAGACTCCGTTTGGTGTAGACGACAATATACATTCACACAAGACTCTCTCTAGTCGGGCACATCCCTTCATTGTCGTGTCCGTTATGGTCATGGATCACTATCATTGTTCTACAAGAGCTCTAGGATTTGCGTCACCCTACAAATCTATTCGAAGCGACCCCACTTCTCTCTAATAGGTGATTCCATGAATCATTAAAAGCATGATGGTTATATTGATTTCCATAATCATCTAACCTAAATATGCTTAACCTTCCTTTGGTCACTGGTTCGGGGTACTCCCCCAGAGTGAATGGACTAGGAAGTTCTTCACTCTCTTTTCGTTTTAGGGTACTCCCCTATAGTGACTCCGTTGATCATATGATTAAGTTGTCCTATTGAACCTAGATCTTGGGATCTCCAGTCAGCTAGGTTAGGTTTCCCTCATATTCCTCTTTTCCGACGGGCTTTACTCGAATTCTCTCTATCTCATCTCGTGTCAACCCACTGATTGTTTGGATCCAAAACTATTATCTATTACTTTGTCAAGTCAATATAGATAACTCCAACAACACAAAGAGGTTATAGTTACAATACAACAACACAAAGAAGAGATTAACAAAACTTTAATCAAACAGTAAACTAGATTAACCAAGTGTTGAGATGCTAAGAACACAAGTAATGCAAGAAACAGAACACAAAGAACACAAGTATTTGGTTTTCAAGAATTCAGTATATTGTCTTCTCTATGTTCTATTACAAGTGTTACAAAAGCATATTCGAAAGATACAAGAACATAAGATACTTATACGACATCCTACAGCTGGCTATACTTTGAAAACCAGCTGGATACAATTGACTAGACACAAACAAAATCATTGTAGAGTCAAAAGGCAAATTGCCTTTTGACTTGTGACTATGACATGCCATAGCTTACATCCTTATCTATTACAAAAAAAGGATAAAGTACATAAAGTAGAAAGTTACAGACTCAAGACCTCAATGTACAGTTACCAAAAGCATGGACCTTTTCACCAACTCATGTAAGTTGGTGACTTGCAGAGGTGTAGCAAAAAGGTGTCCACTTTATGGAACAGTACATCAGATAAAGCATGTTACTAAAAGTCTTCGGAAGAAATCTGTCTTCATGAGTTGAAGCTTCGGAGACTTTCTCTTTGAGGCTTCGGAAGACTTCATGTTTAGCTTCGGAAGATATTGGTCTTGGCTTCGGAAGATTTCACACTTGGAGTATTTTTTCTGTTTTATGTTGAAGCTTAAAAGATAGTCTATATTATCAACATAGTGAAAGTCAACAAAAGTCAACGTCACGGTCAAAGTCAACAAAAGTCAAACCCGACACGTTCGAGACGAGGAACCGAGACGAGACGTTGAAGATTTAAATGACTAGGAGTTTTATTGTAATAAATATATTTTGTGTGAAAAAAATATATTTTGTCTTGTTTTTAGTCATTTTTATGCCTTATATATAAATATATTAGCCTAAGTTTAGGGGGTTAAGTGCAATTAGTGAATATTAGTCTAGACTATAAATAGATTAATTGTCATTAGTGTTGGAAAATGTTGAATGACCAATTGATTGAGGGATTTACTTGTAAATAATATTATTTGCAATCAATAGAGATCAAGGGGGTTTTGATTGTGATTATCATATTTTGATCTAATTCTTCATGATTTGATTCAAGTTTGTTCATCCTGGAGTTACAATTTGGTATCAAAGCCTTATTGGATCAAATTCACTGAAGATTTGAAGATTTTTAGAGAGAGAGAAGTTGAGGTTTTGGGTGTTTTTGTTCAATATCAAGTTTTCATCAATTTCGGATCAAATTTGAGTGTTATTGATATGGAAATTGATTGAAGTTTGCTGGTTATTGGTCGGGAAAGCTTTGTTAATCATCAGGTTTCAAATCCATTCAGATTTGGGCGATTTCAGATTGATTTCGTGTTGAAAAAGCTTTTCAGCTTCGTCCAACAAAATTAGTTGTTCATCCAGCGAAACTACGAGTTCTTCATTGGTTATCCTGATTGAAGTTGTTTTCTGCTATCCTGCGAAACTAGTGTCATTGAACGAAAGTTCAACAGTGCTTGTGGGTGATTTACAAGCGAAATTGCTGCCGAAAGTATCATTGAACGAAAGTTCAAGCTTGTTTCGTGCGAACTTATCAGCGAAACTAAGTCATTTTTTACATTCGTCTAGCGAAACTGCGCTGAAATTGTCAGCGAATCTACTGTCGGCTCAGCGAAACTAGCTCTGCGAAACTATAAATTGGCAAACTATCATTTCTTTAGCGAAATTCGAATGTTAAAGATGAAGTTTTCCCCCTAGTTGGGATTAATTAAGTTCATCCCGATTAATTAAGATCAGCTTGACCCCAGTTGCTAAGATTGTCTAGCGTGACATTTAAAAAGAATATATTTTTCCCGGGGGAGAATTATTTTACACTTTTTGGGAAAAATATTTTTGAGGAGTTTAATTGTTCACAATTTCTAATAAAATGTCATCTTCGGAAGATTTCAAATAAGATAATCTCACAACGGCACAAAGCCGGCTTGACTCTTTTGCAGCAATGAAGAATGAAAATTTGACAGATTTGATTTATCGATTTTTAAAGGTGGCAAATAATCTAAAGAAACATGTTCTTGATCTCAGTAATCATGAACAAATTCAAAAGCTTCTTGACTCGCTTCCGTCTGCATCGAATCATCAAGTTAAAATGCTGAAGCAAGAAAGAGGTTATGTCGACACAAAACTTATGGATATGATCAACAGGCTAAAATCTCTCGAGCTGGATATCTAAAGAAACGAATTTCAGCAAGCCATGTTCCCACATCAAACTAACGCGCTTAATACTAATCTTGTCTCTTTTGTAACAAGCATGCTTGATTACAAAACGGAGATGATTGAAAAGTTGAAGTTATTGAGAACTGTATCGGATTTAAATTTTGAATTCAGAGAAACTATTGAAGAGAACTTTGAAGCTCTGAGAGTCGACAATGACACTACACCAGAGTCTATGAGAACCGATGATGATAAGGATGGAAAAGCTGATAAAAGAAAGAAAATGTAACACCCCAACCCGATTAGGCTGACGTGTCACTATCATAGTAATCATAACATAAGACATAGGTCCACGATTGGAACGTTAAGGATACAACATCAAAACATCGTTTGAGAGCCCTAGGGTAAAGTATTCGTTACATATTGTTTAATCAGCCAAAACTAGATAACTAGCACATGCTACAAAAATAGCTATCTTCCACTGATCAAAAATCCTAGTGCTTAATTTATCTCTCTTTACACCCCGCCCGGAGTAACCTGTGAACCTGTGGAAACAAATATTTACGGAATGAGCCGAATGCCCAGTACGGATAAAGGCATAAGTAATACTAATAATAACTTTAATAAGATCGAGAGATAAAGTAACATAAAATGATACGATGCAAAGAAGGACAAGTCAATAAAGTAAATCGTATCATATGGATGTACCTATTGAGCCGAATAACTTATATCAGAACAGACATGCACGTAGAGCTGCAGATTCTATGTACCGAACGTGAAATGGAGTGTGGGGATACACAACAACCATACACCATAATCATATGCATATATCATAGGACCAGTCCATACGCCTCCCCAAAATGATATGGCCAATGTACCTCGCAAGTACCGAAGGAGACGCCGTGATCTCTACTCACCGTCACGGTTGGTGCCACGTCATCGATGCTGCAATGACATGCTTGTGGTCACCCCCACAAGTAGGGACATGCTCGGGTAACAGAATACAACAAACTAAAATAGTGCTACACTAATATATACCAAATGTGTTCTTTAATCCAAACGCTGAACAAATACATAATCAAATCATAACATAAGAACATGCGATAATGAGTTCAATTCAATAATTTTCAATCGCATGTAAAATAATACTACATCCAAGGTAACATGATGAAATAATAATAAATCATGATATTAATGAACGCATGATCAATTGAAACAAATAGGAATGTCAAAGACGTTTAGGAATTTCAACATAAGGTGAAAATCAAAGGGTTTCCTTAATCAAATCGAATACCATAACAATAAACGGTGGGGTAAGAATCCGTACCTTGACTAACTTGTCACAAAGATGTTAGACTTGTTTCCTAAAGGGGGTTGTGATAGCCTCAGTCATCATTCGGAAGAGATCTATAAGGAAAACGTGAATCACCAGAAGAAACGTAACGCTCGACGGAAAATCGTTGCAGCAACGACGATAAGTTTATGGTGCTTCTAGTGGCCAACGAAGGTTATACATGATGGAGGTGATGAGTGGTGTGTCGGTCTTTGAGTTTAGAGTGCACAAAGGTTGGCCGGAGAAAGTAGGTGGTGAACATATTTTTTCACCAAGAGAGAACGAAGGAAGGCTAAGGTGTAGTATGGTTGAGATTGATAACAAATCTGGGTTTTTAAGAACAATATTCACAAGTCAAAAGTGAGGGTTTCAAGGCTATGTCGTGAGGTTGTTTTCAATTTTCCTATATGATATTGAGTGAGATTTAAGATAAACAAAAGGATTGTTCAAAGCTTCTTGTTTTAGATGTTGCAGAACATGGTCAAACAAGATGAAGAAAGTAGGAACTAGTCAAACAATGGTGCTTGTATAAGCCAATCAAATAATTCCACTTAGTTTTACTATTATTATATATATATATTATTTTTCTTGATGTATTACCTTTAAAATTTCTTATTATTATAATTATTATCCTTATTTGATTATTAATGATACGTATAATTATTAAAGTATGTATTAAAACTAAAATACATGTTTAACTCTAGTCGTGAGCAATGATTTTGTTGTTATTATTTGTTTGTTTATTCTAAATTTTAATATTATCTTAACTCTTTTATATTATATCTATACATACACTCACACATACATATTTATATCTAAGGGAAATTTACGGTTATTTCAACTATTACCCCCTAAAAGAAAATTTCGTCCTCGAAATTTATAAGTCAAGACATAAATAGTTAACGAATATAAAAAAAAGTAGCGGAGTCAAAAGTTGTCTGACATACGTAAATGACAGTACATGGTTCACAGTTACTTTGATACATGAAAACCTAGTTTTCAAATAGACTAGGGTACAAAGTGCGAATGGATTCTTCAATTTCCCAAGTAGCTTCTCGCTCAGAGTGATTTTTCCATAAGACTTTAATGAACAGAATTACTTTTCTTCTCATGGTTCTTTCTTGTCGATCCAATATAGCTTCCGGTTCTTCCTCATAGGATAAGTCTTCCTGTATCATATGTAACCGATAACTAATGACATGGAGCGGATGATAATTATATCCTCTTAGCAAGGATACATGAAATACGTTATGAACGTGAGAAAGCTGAGGCGGCAATGCTAGGCGATAAGAAACTTCTCCAACTCTCTCAAGAATCTCAAATGGACCGATGAAACGAGGACTAAGCTTTCCTTTGATATCGAATCTGCGAATGCCACGACATGGTAAGACTTTTAAAAACACGTGATCTCCAACTTTGAATTCTAATGATCGGCGATGTTGGTCTGCATAACACTTTTGTCTACTTTGTGTTTCTTTTAATTTCTCTCATGCGACGACAACCTTTTCATTTGTAATTTGGACTAACTCGGGTCCCTCGATGAGTTTTTCACCAACCTCTTCCCAACATATCGGTGCTCTACACTTCCGACCATACAGGAGCTCAAAAGGAGCCATGCCGATACTACCTTGCCAACTATTGTTGTAGGCAAACTCGACAAGGCATAAATACTCATCCCAGTTTCCAGTCCACTCGAGTGCGCATGCACGCAACATATCTTCAAGAGTCTGAATCGTACGTTCTGATTGCCAGTCTGTTTGTGGATGAAAAGCAGTACTAAACTTCAATCGTGTACCCCAAGCTGCTTGAAAACCTTTCCAAAATCGAGAAGTGAAACATGGATCTCTATCTAAAACAATTGAGGATGGAGTGCCATGGAGTCGAATAATCTCTTGAAGAAACACCTCTGATAACTTGCTAACTGAAAATCCTTGTTGAATTGGTAGAAAATGAGCTGACTTAGACAATCTATCAACAACGACCCATATAGCATCATTCTTCTTAAATGTCTTGGGCAAGCCTGTAATGAAATCCATTGATATTTCATCCCATTTCCACACAGGAATATCCAACGGTTGCAAGAGTCCGCTGGCTCGTTGGTGCTCAATCTTCACTTCCTGGCACGTGACGCATCGACTTACATATCTTGCAACGTCTTCCTTCATGCCATTCCACCAAAAGTTTTGACGTAAATCACGATACATCTTTGTTGATCCTGGGTGGATAGAAAAAAGGCGAGCTATGCGCCTCAGCTAGTAATGACTCACGGAGGGTGGAATCATCAGGTACACATAATCTTTTCCCACACCAAATTACTCCTTGTTCATCCACACGAAAATCTGACTGCTTACCCAACTGAATATTATCTGCTATTGCCCACAATTCTCCATCATGTTGTTGTGCCTCTTTAATCCGTGAGTGAGTATTGGGGCAGATACAAGTCAATAATTTTCAATCGCATGTAAAATAATACTACATCCAAGGTAATATGATGAAATAATAATAAATCATGATATTAATAAACGCACCACCAATTGAAACAAATAGGAATGTCAAATACGTTTAGGAATTTCAACAGAAGGTGAAAATCAAAGGGTTTCCTTAATCAAATCGAATACCATAACAATAAAGGGTGGGGTAAGAATCCGTACCTTGACTAACTTGTCACAAAGATGTTAGACTTGTTTCCTAAAGGGGTTTTGATAGCCAGTCATCATTCGGAAGAGATCTATAAGGAAAACATGAATCACCAGAAGAAACGTAACGCTCGACGGAAAATCGTTGCAGCAACGACGATAAGTTTATGGTGCTTCTGGTGGTCAACGAAGGTTTACATGATGGAGGTGATGAGTGGTGTGTCGGTCTTTGAGTTTAGAGTGCACAAAGGTTGGCCGGAGAAAGTAGATGGTGAACAAAATTTTTCACCGAGAGAGAAACGAAGGAAGGCTAAGGTGTAGTATGGTTGAGATTGATAACAAATCTGGGTTTTTAAGAACAATATTCACAAGTCAAAAGTGAGGGCTTCAAGGCTATTTCGTGAGGTTGTTTTCAATTTTCCTATATTATATTGAGTGAGATTTAAGATAAACAAAAGGATTGTTCAAAGCTTCTTGTTTTAGATGTTGCAGAACATAGTCAAACAAGATGAAGAAAGTAGGAACTAGTCAAACAATGGGTCTTGTATTAACCAATCAAACAATTCCACTTAGTTTTACTATTATTATATCTATATATATATATATTATTTTTCTTGATGTATTACCGTTAAAATTTTTATTATTATAATTATTATCCTTATTTGATTATTAATGATAAGTATAATTATTAAAGTATGTATTAAAACTAAAATACATTTTTAACTCTAGTCGTGAGCAATGATATTGTTGTTATTATTTGTTTGTTTATTCTAAATTTTAATATTATCTTACTCTTTATTTATCATACATACACTCACACATACATATTTATATCTAAGGGAAATTTACGGTTATTTCAGACAGAATCTGAGACTGACGAGATGCTGAAGGTAGCAGAAGAGGAACAACAAAAATCATAAGGGTTGTAATTGTGAAAAGAGCTTAGCTGCAGAACGAACTATCATGGTCTTCCTTATGAGACTGTCCAGGATATGTGCTCTTCTGCTTGCAAAATTCGTTTATTTGGTGTGTATAAAGCTAATAGGTTACTTTTAGATAACCGAAAGGAATTAACCACTATAAACGCAGAATTTAAAAAGAATGAAGCCAAGTATTTCATAAAACTAAATGAGCTTTAAAAGAAAATGTTCATTTAAAACGAACTCTTCTTGAAAGAAATGTTGAAATTAATCTTTTAAACGAAAGAGTCACTTTGGCTAAATTTGAAACAAGCAAGCTTAAAACAAAGCTTGATAGAAGGACCATATCCAGAATGAAATAGGAAGAACTATTGTAAACAGAGGGGAGCTAGGATTAAAACGGAGTAGGTTGTGGTAAAATCCTACGTCTATCCTCCTCCTAGAACCCATTGCTACTCTCCTATGCCTCAACCACATCCATCTAATGATTTGATTAAAGCTGCAGAAACTAATACTTAAATGCAGGTTTAAGCAACGTTAATCTTAAAGAGGTTAAGATGTAGGATTCTCCTGTAGGTTTGGGATTTCTCAAGCAGGGGTCTGATAAGAAGATTAATGACGATTCTACCTCTGATGCTCCAAAATCAATATTAGTTGCTTCTCCAACCTTCTTCAACAAATTCAAAATAGGTAACATTCCTTCGTTTGTTCCTGTCAGGTTTGTCAAAGAAGGAACAATTGTTGAATCGTCAGGCAATCAAAATCCTATAACCGAATCTGACACAATAGGAGGTGTCAATCAAGATCCTTGAAAGCAGATTTGTGTATATGAGACTGGATAAGCTCAAATGATGAATCAAACATAGAGGAGCGTGTGGTTCCTCACATATCAATATATCTCCTGACATTCTAAAGTCTCAAAAGCTTCCAAAAGCTTAATTAAGACCAATGGATCTCGTCTCCAACTTCAAAACACCCACTCAAACAGTGAAGATCTCATTCCCTGTTCAGCATAGCAAATGCCAAAACAAGCAAGAATCTGCTACAAGCTCAAAGCAATCCTCATCCCCACCTGCATCACACGGTTCAATCAAGCATCAAAAGCCTTTCAGGCTTGTTTTGAGTGTGGAAAAGAAGGTCATGTGGTAAAGAAGTGCCCTCAAAGACTTGCTTCGAATGGTAAAGGCAAAACGAATTGATTCTCCAAATGTAAGTCTACAAAGAATGTTCCAGACGGTAAAGGCAGCAAGGTTGCTTCTCTGGATCAAGAGGTAAAAAGCACACATCTTTGATGGTTGGATAAAAACCCTCCATCTAAACCTTTTCATGTGAAGTCGGTTTCACATGATTCAAAGATGAAAATGACCAAAGGTTTAAAACCAAATTCTTTCCCTTCCGGTCTTAAACAGAAAATGATTTGCAAATTTAATTCATTCAAATCCAAATCAATTGAACCGAAACAAATTTGGCAAATTAAAAAGAAGAATTCAGATATCTCCGATTGTTTAAACGGTTGTGTGCAAAAGCAAGTTTTTTATATCGATGAAAATGCAACTTCCAGGACTACGATAGCCTGGGTTCCCCTTTCACTAATTTGTTAATGAGTGCAGGAATAATTCAGGAGGACTGTTAGTAATCCAGTTTACTGACAGGAATTGTTCATAATTCAACTTTGAGGCGGAACAAACAGGTTAAAGTCATGGTATTTTATCCACAATCTGGATTTTTATCTACACAATCACAGTTCTCACTTCATAATCACTGCATATTTCTTGAGAATTCATTTCTTATCTTCATATCAGTGTAGTTTGGAAGACCTTCTTTGATAAATTTTTATTTTTGTACAGTTTAAAAAAAATTTAAATTTAAAAAAATTTAAAAAAATAAAAAATATAATAAAAAAAGAAAAAACATTTGCAAAATAAAAATTTAGGGGGAGAGTATAAGTAAATAAAAATGAATAGTGAACTAGGAACTTGATTTGAGATGATTGAGAAATGATTGTATATCTTGAAATGCTTGTTTTTGCATGATTTGCGTTTTTTAAAATGAGAAATGATAGTAACTGATGCTGTTATCTGATTCACACTTATTTTAAATTGTAAATAATAGAAAACAACAGATTCTTTAATAATGCTTGGTAGACTCAGCGAAGAATAAAGTAGACAGCATATCATGATTTAAATTAAAATATATTTTAAGGATGTCTGGATTCACGCAATCATTTTGGCCTGCACAAAAACTGAGTTCCGACAAAAATGGATTGAGAATTGATCTTTCACCCACTATGATACAAATCATAAACCATATCCTTGAGTCATGTTTGGTTTATTTATATGTCTTGTGTTTGTGCTAATCTCTCTGTTGTACGGTATACTGACCTGGAGTGATGATCTCCTCTGCTGTACGATAGTACTGACTTGGAGCTCCCTCAGCACATGATTAAATGTCATCTCCTTTGTTATACGTAAGTATAGACCTGGAGCTCATCATTTTAATCTATGGTGTCAAATCATCTAAATGATGAATTCATCACAGAATGCATATTCTGTTAATAATGTGACATCTCTTAATTTTGTTAACTTAGAAGTTAACTTGTTAAATCTTAAAAGGGCCTTTTATGCCATTTTTAAACTTGGGGTTTGTTATACTTATAATTAATTTGGTGATCAACAATTAGTATAATAAATAACATTATAAGTGTATAATGTTTGCTTATTATTAAAATTTAAGTGATAATAAAGCTAAAAATTGTAATAATAATAACAACAATAATAATGATATTAATATTGATAATAATTTTATAAAAGCTTGGAAACTAACAAATTAGTTAAACTAAGTTCGGGGATATTTATGTTATTTTAGAAACTTGAATTTAAAGTTCTAACATAAAATAACAAACTTTAAAATTACAGGGACCATTACTGTAAATTAATGAGAGATCCCAAACCACCCGACCCTAACCCCGTTTTTCCGGCCGCCGGCCGGCCAAGCCCGGCGCGGCGCCGGCGAGCCGCAATTCGACACTAAACCACCCGATTTTGATACCAAATCACTCCAAAAGCTTCGTGAACACGATTCGAAGGTTTTGGTGAGCCTAAAACGCCTTTAAATCGTAGTTATGAACCCCTGTGAAACGAGTAACCGTTGTTCTAAAACATAAAACCGTTCGACAATTAAACACTAATAAAAATCCAATTGATTGAACTTACACGATCGTCTAACCATGCCTAAATCATTATCATTCAATTACACATGAAACAAACACCACCATCAAATTCCATCGTCGTTTTCATCGCGACCTGCAACTACTAGGACACTATCATCAGGTTTCAAAACTCGAAATAACAGAGGGCTTTTCATCTTAGTGATCATTTGAAGCTACCTGTGCAACGAATTAGATTATCGTAAACGTTTGATCATCGTTTGGGCACAAGAAGTTCGCGACCTGTTCATCGTGTTGAATACCTTTGATTCGTCATCAACCAGGTAATTTAATCCACTTAAACACTCGTATTAACTTGTGAAACAAAAGCCCCATGATCTAGATCGTTAACAACATCGATTTGATCTTCAATTTGGGCTCGAATCAACCTAGGGTTCATAATATTTGGGGTGATTTGTATAAGATGCTTTTAAGGTTTGGAAACGAAGATTAACCGCGGCTAAGGCCTTGGTTCACTGGTTCCCCACACACATTCTAACTTGGAGGTCCCGGGTTCGACCCCGGGCACCCCCATATTTTTGTTAAAATGGCTTTTCAAGCCTTAAATCAACTTTAGAAAATTTTTAATAATATAGAAAAATATTTTATAACCTTAAATATATTTTAGTTGTCAAATAGTTTTTAGTAATATTTTAAAATACTAAACAATTAAAAACCTTTGTAAAAAAAAACATTTTAAAGGTTATTTTTGAATTATTAAAGTAGATTTTAAATAATTAACAAAATAGTAGTGACCCGAACTGTCCTTAAATTCTATTGCTTAAATCACGATATTTTAAATGGCGTTTTATTTTAAAACGTTATAAATTCTTTTGTGTAATAAACTATATTATGTTTCAAGTTATATTTAATTATAAATCTAAATGATAAATAACTAATTCTTCAAGTAGTTGTTAAAATGATTATGTGAATATATGTTATTATCTAATCATTTGAGCATGTTATATCATTTAATGAAGTTATTCGTTAACTTTTATTTAAATTCTTGAAAATTATAAAACAATATAAATTGCTTTAAGTTTTTAAAACTTGATAATAAATTATTTAAAAGCTCAAAACCTTATAAAATGATTATAATATGTAACCTCCTTATCAGCTTTTAAATAGTTTTTTTTATTAATAATTTTCTTTTCATATATTATACTTAATTTCTATAAAATCAATAACTTAAATTGTTAAGACATTTTCAATTATTATTTGGTCTTAATTGATTTAAATTATCTTTATTAAACCTAGATGATTTATTATTAAACTCCCAAATTTCATTTGAAACCCTAGTTCATGTTTTATTGTTAATCTTATTACCAAACCTAATCTTGGAATCTATACGTTTAAACAACTTGTAAATGAAATCATTTGGAACCTCGTTTAAATTATTATCATCATCAATATAAACATAATTACTCATCAAAACCCTAAAACTATGGAAACCCTAATTCTTATTTAATCATTAATCAATATATTAACCTTAATCTTCATCTTGTAATACATATTTTAGGTGCCTTGTAATGAATACTTGGGATTACTTTGGATCATCCTTTAATCTTTATTTATCATCTTGTAATACTTATATCAATGTGAGTATTCTATACCCCTTTTTCCTATTTTCACACTTTGGGGTGAAACATGTTAACTTATACTATTGCACTTGTAGACTTATTTGAGACTTGTAAACCTATGGCAATTCATCTTGTAAAAGTTGTGGTTAGTTGAACTTTTGTGATTACCATGTTATGGCGTTATATGTACAATCATTAACTATTGCTAGCCCAGCGAAGTCATAGATCTATGGGTAAGACAAGCCTGCTTGGTTGATCCAAGTACACTTAGCTGATCGTATATACTTTTAACGTTTGAGACTTGTAAAACTTTTGTCGAGGTTTGATTGTTGCATTGTTCATAACATCCCTAATCACTTTATTCACTAATTATGACTTGAATTGCCATCTTTTATATACTTATGTATTGAAAACTATGGAATGCTCACCAACATTTTTATGTTGACCTTTTATTTTTAACATGTTTCAGGAATACCCCAAGTATGTGTTCTACTCTTTGAAGCTTATCACATCTAGGATTGGACCTAGAGATAAATGGATGATCATGTTATTTGTAGCAGTTGTACATGATGTATCATTTGTTGAAACTTTTGCTTGTAATGTTGCAATTGAATCTTATGATTAATATATTTGGATTTAATAAATAGCGTTATGTGGCTGTGAACAATCGTAACCCTCACATCTCGACGTTTCCGCCGTCAAGGTTGGGGTGTGACAATAATCACTTAAACACTAATGCACAAGCCTGTTCTAGAAAGATCGTAACAAAATTCAAGAATCCTAAGGTTGGGTGAGGGTTTTTGCCAAATGATTGTGGGGTCCTATATCTAAGGCATCTAATCGAAACCTTAACGAATCATATGTTGTTTGTTGAAAAAGATAAGGCATTGGGTAAATGGACAAACATATCAGCATCTATGATTGTTTAAGAACTTTAAAATTCATTCAAAGACTGTGATTAGATTTAGTTATCAGTGTGATCTCATTGCTTGTTGATGTTTAAATTCATATTTGTGCTAAAGTATATCTTAAGGATATGATCTGATGATCGATTTAGTTATCAGTTTAAAAAAAACAAAAAAAATAATGATAGATACAAAATGATATAATAAATGGTATATAATAAAATAAAAATATAAGAAATTTTATTTCAAAATTCTTTTAGGTCTTCCATATTATGCTGTTACAATTTTATCATTTTTCATGCATTTACAGAAATTGCACACAAACGAACACGGGTTCGCTTTTTTTCACACACAGATAAGCACGGGTTATTTTGTTAAAATGAATGATCTAATTAGAAATGTCGAGATTGTGTTTGAGAATGTGTTTCAGTTTTGTGTTAAGTGATGACCGATCATCAGTTGATTAGTGTACTTGATCAGGGAACCTATTCCTTAAGATTGCAGAAGATATCGACCTAGGAATCCTCCTCCTACATCTTCTGAATCACTCAAGGTTAGAGATTTTGGAAATCAGTTCCAATATCCATGCAAAGGTTGCATTCAGAAAGGGGGAGCACATAAATAGGGGGAGCTTATGAAATGAATGATCTTTCTAATCAAATTCAGAAAGATTCAAATTGAATATCTTTCTACTGTTGACTTTTCGGTGCTGATTTCGTTTGAAGACGTTGATAATGATAGACTAAGGGGGAGTATTGTTGGAGCTGTAAAAGATAGTCTATATTATCAACACAGTGAAAGTCAACAAAAGTCAACGTCACGATCAAAGTCAACAAAAGTCAAACCCGACACGTTCGAGAGGAGGAACCGAGACGAGACGTTGAAGATTTAAATGACTAGGAGTTTTATTGTAATAAATATATTTTGTGTGAACAAAATATATTTTGTCTTATTTTTAGTCATTTTTATGCCTTATATGTAATTTTGTATTTATAGCCTAAGTTCGGGGGTTAGTACAATTAGTGAAATTAGTCTAGACTATAAATAGGTTAATTGTCATTAGTGTTGGAATGGTTGAATGACCAATTGATTGAGGGATTTACTTGTAAACAATATTATTAGCAATCAATAGAGATCAACGGGGTTTTGATTGTGATTATTATATTTTGATCTAATTCTTCATGATTTGATTCAAGTTTGATCATCCTGGAGTTACAGTTTCATGTGGTGAAACTTCCTAAGCTTCTTCTTTAAAGCACTTGTGTAGTATGCAGGAAAGGACTAAATATGTTTAAGTGCATCAGCCTCTTCATTAATCTCTACAAACTCCCCCTAGGCTGATGCTACCAAAACACTTTGAAAACTTCAGATATTAACAGTCCTAATTAGGATGATCATCATTCCTTTCTTCACAAGATGATCAGGATCCTTTAGGCTGTCAAAGTGTCTTCTCATGTCAAAGAGGTCATGCAGAGGCAACTAAAACATTCTTGGCATGTGAAATGTCTTCAATGCCTGATCTCTAATAACATGCCATCATTCTGGTTGTGGTGTATGTCAAGACAAGATGGATCTTTCTATTTCTAGAGGAGCTATTTGAATGGAGTTGGTGTAGCTTCCTCTGGTTGCACACCAGGCTGTTCTGATCATCCTGAGGTTTAGAAGGGGATGCAGGCTTCTTCTTCTTCTTAGGCTTGGTCTAGAAGCCATCCTATTCTTTCTCTTTCCAAATTTAACTGAAAGGACTGGCCTGCAGCACCAAATTCATCTTCACTGTCTTTCTTAGTTGGGACTTCCTCTTTCTCAGGTTTAGATTGAGAGGGAGGTTGACCCTGCTGTGGATCAGAGATGAAGCTTGCTGAGCATTAGCAGGAGGTCCAGGTTGTGTTGTCTCGGTTGTTCAACCTTAACCTCCACTTCAGGTGGAGCCTGACTTGGAGTGGAGTGTAAGTCAGTGAGCTCTCCACTCTTAATCTTCTGCTTGATTACCTGATATGCTCATCCATAGTGGATAGAGACATGGGTCCAAGTCTCCTTCTGGAGAATCCATACAGCTTCAAGAAGCTCATCATCCTCTGCCTATCAGCAGACTTATCATGCTCTTTTGGATGAGGCTCGTGATTTTGCAGCTTCTCTTAGCTTCTTCTTTGTTGTCTTCTTCCTTGACTAACTCAAGCTCAAGTTGTTTTAAGTACTCAAACTTAATATAATCATAAGGCAAGGGAAGGAGTGCATCTGTCTGATAGAAGCCTGTGGCACTTGGGTAGTTAATCATCTTTGATTATGTCTTTTTCTTTATCTATCTGAGGTTCTTGTTGAACCACGTCCTCTTATTCAGAAATTTCTTGACTGGGGAGAGGGTAGGCATACCTTTCTAGGTCAAAAGTGCATTCAACTCATCCAAGGGAAGAGAAATTGACACTATCTTGTCATAGTTCTAGTCTGTAGATAGTAATCCTGACTGCCCTTACTCTCATTCTGAGTTCTGGTCTGGGGGCAGCCCTGATTGCAGACTCCATGAGTCTAGAGATCAGCAGAGGAACTTTCCTCTTAGCCTCTTTCCTCTCTATTCTCCTCCTCCTCAATCTCCTCAGAGTCATCTTTCTTTTCCCATTGTCACTCACAGACCTTTGTGGACTCAAGGTGGAGAGATGCTTTGGCCATCAAGGCTTGTTGCAGCATCTGAGTAGGCTAGAGAGAGGTTGAGAAGCACCTTCAACAGCAGGTGTCTCAGAGGCAATAGGGACTTGCAGTAGTTGGAGATGATGAGATGGGGCTCTTAGGTTCTGTCAATGGGCCTTCAGTCAAGGTGTCCCCTATGAAGTAATCTTAGGGTCTGTGTGATACATGTATGTCCCTAGATCGTGATATGTGATGTAATAGATCTTGTTTGGTATGATTAATGAACTGATATTGACAGTCTGTTGGTTATAATGTTTAAAAGTTCATTAATGAGTCGTAAATGAATTGATTGAGTGTATGATTACTTGAATGATTACATATAATATTATATTAATTAACTAAAACATTCAAACTTAACTTAATGAAGTTCCCATGCGAATGGCTCATGCGAATGAACCATAAGCATGAAGAACCTCATACGATTGACTCAGTCGCACGACTGAACCAGGAGACTGGATCAGTCGTACGACTGTAACATAAGATTGGCTCAATCGCACGACTGAACACTCAGTCGCACGAATGAACCAACCGCATGGTTCAATCGCACGACTGAACCAAACTAATGGTTCAGTCGCACGATTGAAGAGTGCCAACCTATAAATACAACTCAATTCGTGAAAAACAAAGAGATTCGATAAAGTTCAATTCCATACGAACCCTAGCCGTCCAGAAACTTCCAAATCGTTCTCCAAGTTCATAGAACACATTAGATCGATTCCTTATCGATTTCTAACGTTAGTTTCAATCCTTGATTGATTCTTCGTGTGTCTCACTGATTGGATCGCCAATCAAATAGGATTCCGCACTATTTGATCCGGTATACACGTGATCTCTAGGTATTTCAGTCGAATACCAGGTCCTAACAAGTGGTATCAGAGCTATTGGCTCTTGATTACGGTTGATTCAATCAAGATTGCATAAAGTTTGTGTTTTACACTAAAAACGCAATCTTTGGCATCAAAAGTGATCTTGGAAGTTCCTGCTCATCGACGTTTGGTTTCTACGGACTCAGGCAATCAGAACTTGTAAAATTTCGAGTTTTTACGGCTGAAAACGTCAAACCTAGAAATTTTCGCAAACCAGCGCTTCAATCGCACGACTGACTCATTCGTACGACTGGACTCCATTCGTACTACTCATACGCACGATTGGACCTAGTCGCACCTTCATTCGGGCGATTGAACCATTCGTTCGCATAGCTCATACGTACCAGATTCATTCGCACGACTGAACCAATCGCCCAGTTCATTCGCACGATTGAACCAATCGCAGAGCTTATACGCACGATTAGCTCAGTCGCATCCTTCAGTCGCATCAGTAAAAGTTTGTTGATTAGATTATAAGTTTATTCATCATGGAAGATCAGATGTCAGCCTTTACTGCTGGGAAAGACTCAAGGATACAGAATCTGTTGCTGCTTGAGAGTGAGGTGGGGAATCACAATAAACCACCAAAGCTCTTGACTTTAGATGAGTTTCCCCACTGGAAACAACGTTTTGAGATCTACCTTAATGGAGTAGATCCTAATCTGTGGGAAGCCATTGAGACAGGTTATAGTACACGGTGGGAGCTGATGGGGTTAAACTAACATTAAGCGGGATGACCGACGCACAGAAAGTAAAGTACAATGCAGAGAAAAGAGTATATGCATTGATCACTCAGTCGATCCCCAAAGACATATTCCACCAGTATTCCGAGAACAAGCAATCCAAGAAACTGTGGGATGCGCTAGAGAAGAGATATGATGGTAATGCATCATTGAAGGCAATCAAAGCAAAGGAGTTAAAGAAGGAATTCGATAACTTCTCTTCAATTGGTAATGAAAGCTTGGACGACGTCATAGATAGATTCTACCACTTGATGAGCGAATTGCATACCCATGGAGTGGTTACTACCATGGAAGAAAAAGTAAGCAACTTCGCAGACGGGTTGCCGGATAAGTGGGCTACATTCGTGTCTAACCTGAGACAGAATGGTATCCTTGTAAAGCTGGATATAAATGACTTCATTCTAAGTTGTGCGAAGAAGCACTAAGGATGAAGTATAGAGCTCAGAAGTCTTCGTACACACAAAATCCAGCTTTATACAACGCCACACCTCAAGCAAAGGCATCTGGAGCACCTCTCCAGACTGCTTTTGTGTCTAGCTCGTCAGGTCCTTCACATGCCTCTACTTCTGGATCAGACACGTCTGGGTCATCATGTACCCATCATATTGGATCAGAAGCTAACGCTACTAAACTGAAGACCGAGAACTTCGGTAATGTGACCGTGGAAGTAGCACGAGAGCATATGGATCTCCTAGCAGCAGTGGTTCATTCATATGATGGACGTTGCTGGGAAGATTGGAAACTGCCATCTGGCAGATGAGGACTACGAGCAGGTGGATGAGATGGAGCTCGAAAGAATGGATATAATGTGGGCCTTAGCAAGTGCTGTTCGAAGGGCGAAAAAGTTTGTGAAAAAGACTGGACAGAACTTGGTTGCTACTAAGGACACCACTTTGGCTTCGACAAGAGTAAAGTGACCTGCTTTAACTGTGGTGAGAAGGGGCACTTCAAACGAGAATGTGTCAAGCCAAAGAAGACGGGGAATGGGAACCCGTTCTCATCATTTACTCGCAGGACAAGCAACCCTCTAATTCTACTTCATCAAACAAGGACCCTAAAGCACTAACTGCTCATGATGATGAAGGACAGGATTGGAGTTTCAGGTTTGTCTCACCAGGAGAATCTAACATTGCCAGTGTCGAGGATATTGACGATGATTCTGCGAGTGAAGGTGATATAGCAGTTGAAATTGCAATGTCACATAGTGAAGAAACAACTGCAGCCGAGGTCAGCTACAAGCCAAATGAGGAAGTTTCCACCTCAGAGACAGAAAAGCCAGAGTCGACAGAACCAGAATCATCTGATGCGGCACTGATGGCTAATACTTCTGGACCAACTCAGGTAAGTACCACTGACCGACTTTTTAATAACCATGCTTGTTCTGATTGTGACACGTTTAGGAAGAGCATAGATGACAATTTGCTAGGTTATTAGACCATAATGATAACTTAGTAAAAGATTTACGTCTGTGTACTGAGGCAAATAGAGTGCTAAAACAAAATGAGCAGTGTTATAAAGAAAAGATAGACCTATTGACCAAACAACTTAGGGAAACTGAAGTAGTGGCTTTTAACCAAGCAAACGACATTAGGTACTATCTTAACTCCCTAGAAGACACTAAGAAACAAAGAGCAGTTTTAGAAGTCGAAGTTAATTCATTAAAACAGAAACTGCATAGTTGGACTAGTTCTTCACACATAGTTCAACACTTAGTAAGAGAAAGGAATAACGGGGAGGGATTAGGCTACAAAGTGGTTCCACCACCACCTGAGACCTTGATGAACACCAAGTCTAGACCAGTAAATAATAACCCCATCAAGGATCATGTGGTGACCACTCCTCTTGTTACTGATCCAGACACCTCATGTTCATCTACTGAATCTGGTAAGAAACAAAAGGAGGCCACTTCAAAGGCAAAGGGTAAATGCCATGTGTTAACCTGGAAAATGAATTTGAAAAAGTTAATTTACAGTCAGGGTCAAATAGAGTCAAATCAGAACCTAAAAGGACTTCAAATGTTACTTTTTCACAAGCTTCAAGTCAAAAACCAGCTAACCAAAAAGGAAACAGGTTAAATCAGTAAAATTTGTTATACCAGAGAAAACATCAAACATCCAAGAGTCAAAAATAAAGTGATTGATGTTACTAGAGTGTCACGCACTTCTCCACAAAGAAAGTCTACTCATAAAGTTGATAGCAGGTCATGCTACAACTGTGGAGAATGTGGACACATTGCTTCCGACTGTCATTTCTATCAGACACCTAGGAAGAAGATTGATCTTCTGGACTCTAGACCTAGGTCTTCTAAGCGGAGTTCTCTAACTCCACCTAGAAGAGCAAGTGACCCTAAAGTCCAACCTGTAAGCCAGACGACTGTTTATCATAAACAGGCATTGCACAAATCTGGCTTATGGAAAGAAAAATCCACCCTCGTGTCTGATACTGATAACAAGAAAGAACCTGAGCTACCCTCACCTTCTAAGGGTCAATGGGTGGAGTTCATGATGTGTGATGCCTCTGGGAAACCCAAGACAGTCAAAGCTTGGGTTCCTAACCTAAACTGATTCTTTTACTTTGTATGCGCAGGGTGCTCGATATAGTGCTGACACTAACACGTGGATTATAGACAGCGGAGCATCCAGGCACATGACAGGAAATAGCGCCCTTTTATCTAACGTCAAACAAATAAAAGGAGGGCATGTTTCCTTTGCAGGAAACAAAGGAGGCTATATCACAGCTCAGGGAGAAGTGGGAAATCAGAAAGTTAAGTTTGATAAAGTGAACTACGTTCAACAACTTCAGAACAACTTACTTTCTGTGTCCCAAATCTGTGATAAAGGATTTAAAGTCGTCTTCGATAATCAGAAGTGTTACGTGCTGAAGAAAGAATATATGATCCCAGAAGACCAAGTTCTGATGACTGCTTCAAGATATAAAGACCTTTATGTCTTGGATCTGTCAACAGCTGCCACAACGGATCATGAGGTTCAGTGTTTCTTATCTAAAGCTACTGAGAAGGATTCCATCTCCTGGCATCGGAGAATGGGACACATTAGTCAAAGGAAGATGAATCATTTGATTCAGAAGGATTTAGTTAGAGGAGTGAATGTCAAGAACTTCCAACTTCCTGACTTTTGTGTAGCTTGCAAGAAGGGCAAACAGACAAAGAAGTCTCATAAGGAAAAGAAAGTTCATTCAATAGAACTTCCTCTTGAGCTTCTTCACATGGATCTGTTCGGTCCAGTTAGTACAAGGAGCATCGCAGGCGACGCGTACTGTTATGTGGTCACTGATGACTACTCAAGGTTCACTTGGGTAATGTTTCTGAAATCAAAATCAGAAACTTTGGAGACATTCAAAGAATTAGTAACCACACTGGAATCACTCTACAAGCTCAAAGTTCGACAAATACGCTCAGACAACGGGACAGAATTCAAGAATCAAGGGATGGAGGCATACTGCAAGGAAAAGGGAATTGTGCATCAATTCACTTCTGCCTACACACCTCAGATGAATGGAGTTGCTGAGAGAAAGAACAGGAGCTTGATAGAAACAGCCGGACTATGCTGGCAGACTCGAAACTGCCTATCCAATTCTGGAACGAGGCAGTGGCAAATGCTTGCTATACACTGAACAGAGTCCTAATAGTCAAGCGCCACGGAAAGACATGTTATGAGCTACTTCAAAGACGCAAACCGAATTTGGAGTATCTTGAACCTTTTGGCGCACCGTGTACACTTCTGAAGAAGACACAAGAAGGAAAATTCAGCGAGAAGGCAGTTGAAGGAATTTTTCTAGGATACAACATACCGAACAAGCGAGTTTACAATAACTCAACGGGTCTTGTAGAAGTGTGGTGTAATGTCGACGTTCAGAGATATACCACCCACCTACAGGCAAAGGACCTGCATACTTCTTCGATTATGATGGATTCTTCAAATCCTTCAACATCCCTCTCTCTCCCTCGGATGATGAGTTAGCTACTAGGATGATGTATGATATACTAAACACTCCATCCAGCACACAGGGAGAGTCATCTACTCAGTCAGAAGGGGTAGTCAATGAAAGTGACTCCTCCTCTGAAGATGAAACTGAAGCAGATGACCAGAACGGTCAGGAGGAACAGGTTCCAGTTCCTGAAAGTCCACAAGCATCCACAAGTGATGCACCCTCGACTTCGGAACCTCAAACTCCAACCTCCTCAGATGCAGACCAAAATGTTCACAATCTTGGTTCGGAGGTGACTGTGCCGACTACTCCAGGATCACGACTAAACGTCTATCATCCCCTTGACAATGTTATTGGAGATGTCCGATCAGGAGTACAAACCCGAAATCAGCTATACTCAGCTGATTACGCCTCAGTTATGGAGAAGGGTTACATACATGATGGTGCTTATCGCTGTTTTGTCTCGCAGGTTGAGCCAAAATATGTCAGTGAAGCACTAAATGATGAGGCGTGGGTGAGTGCCATGCAAGAAGAACTTCTGCAGTTTAAGAAGTTAGGTGTATGGACACTGGTAGATAGACCTAAAGGTGCTAAAGTCATTGGCACCAAATGGGTACTAAAATGTAAGAAGGATGACCAAGGAGTCATCATAAGGAACAAAGCTCGACTGGTGGTTCAAGGTTTTCGCCAAGTCGAGGGTATTGATTATAACGAAGTGTTTGCACCCGTGGCAAGGATGGAAGCTATTCGTATCTTCTCGCCTATGCCTCGTACATGAAGATTAAAGTCTACCAATTAGATGTGAAGAGTGCATTCCTTCATGGTGAAATAAGGGAAACAGTCTATGTCAGTCAACCCGAGGGATTTGAAGACCCTTATCATCGGGATAGAGTTTACAAGCTCGACAAAGCTTTATATGGGCTTCATCAAGCTCCTCGAGCTTGGTACGAGAAACTCTCGACTTCTTGTGAAACACGGCTTTCGCAGGGGAGTCATTGACTGTACACTGTTTATTAAAGAAAAGGATGGTGACCTACTGCTTGTACAGATCTATGTTGATGACATAATCTTCGGGTCAAAGAACGAAGAGTTATGCAAAGAGTTTGAAGCAGTGATGAAGAAAGAGTTTGAGATGAGTGCAATGGGGGAGATGAAGTTCTTTCTCGGGTTACAGGATCAAACACCTAATGGGATCTTTCTACATCAGACCAAGTATGTAGGAGACATTCTCAGTCGCTTTGACATGGAGAATGCTTCTGCTGCTGGGACTCCACTTGCTACGAATCATGATATAGCACCTGATGAGAGTGGAGATCTTGTAGATGCCACTATGTACCGAGGAATGATTGGATCCCTCATGTATCTCACTGCCTCAAGACCTGATATCATGTATGCTACATGTTTATGTTCCAGATATCAGGCTAAACCTAAGGTCAATCATCTGATCGGGGTCAAAAGGATCTTTCGCTATCTAAAGGGTACACCCACCCTGGGGTTGTGGTATCCTCATGATGACGATTTTGAGCTCACAGCGTATAGTGACTCGGACTATGGAGGCTGCAAAATGAACTACAAGTCTACATCAGCAGGGTGTCAATTCTTTGGGAGAAGATTAGTTACATGGCAGTGTAAGAAGCAGACATCGGTTGCATTGTCAACCTGTGAAGCCGAATATGTTGCTGCTGCAAGTTGCTGTTCCCAAATCATTTGGATTCAACAGCAAATGCGGGATTACGGTTTGAAATTCTCGTCTACTCCTATTTTGTTGATAACTCTGCTGCAATTGCAGTAACCAAAAACCCGGTTCAACATCCTAAAACCAAACACATCGGTATTAAATACCACTTCATAAGAGACTGTTTTGAAAAGAACTTAATAGATGTGGTTAAAATTAATACTGATTTTCAACGTGCTGACCTCTATACAAAAGCTTTTGATAAACCACGTTTTCAATACTTGCTAGAGGTCAACCGCGTTAAAAAGAAAAGTGAGGTAATTCCTGATGAGAAGAATGTGTAGTCCGATGTAGTTTCATTAAGTTTATTTTATCTTATGTTATCTGTTTTTTTGTCTGTTACATTTAACTTCATGTTACCTTGCTGGTTATTAAAATCCAAAAATAATTAAATCCGAAATGATTTTAGTATTTTAGGGGGAGAATATGTCAGCAAGTTGATATTAAAAAAAATGAGGGAGAAGGAGTAACTAGCTGAAATAAGGTAGATTGTGTCTGTGATACTGATTCAATACCTTGGAATATGATAGTACACAGGAACAAATCAAGAGGGATTTTAAAATTTAAGGTTTGAAAAGATGCAAAAGTTCAAAGTATAAGTCTGCGTAGTCTAAGCAAATAAAACGGGGAAAATGATAGAAAACTGGCAACTCCTAAGGTGACACAGAGAAAGTAGACTTAGAGGCTGCTAGACCACAAATGATATGTTGGTAGATTCAACACAATAGACAATTAGACCTGATTGGTGATCTCAAGATCAAACTAAGCTGTTCAACTGACTGTGGACTTCCATCTTATCACTGGTTAACACAATCAAATATATTCCAATAAGGGGTAATGAGCATTTAAACGCCACAAAAGTGTGCGGATGACCAAAATTAGAGCAAAGCAAGGAAAAATGAAAGACAAATGCAATAAAGCTAATGGCTCATGTTGTTGGTGCATTTTGTGTAAAATAAAAGTAAGCTGCTCTAACAAGGAGATAGGTTGTGTGCCTCTCTGCTGTGCGATGGCACTGACCTGAGGATAAGCATAACTAGATATTCTAGAATTCATTGTTGTTGCCGCCTCTCTGCTGTGCGATGGCACTGACCTGAGGACAGGCTTCTCTTTGAAAGCTCTAAGAATAGTCTCTTCTTGTAATAATACCTGTAGACCGCTCAAAACCTCTGAGGAATGTTGATTACCATATAAGTGTGGGATCCACAAATGTTAGCTGAAATAATTAAACCTAAATCAGTCACCAGTCTGCGTCAAAAGTCTGTGTGGATTTAAGTGGACAAATATACTGAACAATCTTAGTGGCTACTTCTCCAAAGTTCAACTCAATGTGAAGATCTAAGAGTTTCAGTATGATTTCCTTAAGTTGCTAACGACTCTGGATGAATACCGAGAATTTAAGCGTCAAAGAGCTTTAATAACAAGTCCCAAAATGATTTGATATTCCTGTATGATTCCAAAATTGAATTGGTCCAGATATGATCAATCTAAGTTAAGCTGTCTACTCCTAATCAAATCCCTTAGATTTTCATCTTAGGGTTTTATCTCACAAAAAGTCCAAACATAAACTTAGTTGTGTAGTTAGTTTAAGTTACTATGTTTAATTTTAAGGTGTGTGTCTGTCGGACTACATCAGGGAAATCAGAAGGGAATTAACTTACCTAAAAAGGGTCATGTCTGAGATGGCCACATGGTTTTTTAAAATTAAAGAGTCTGAAGGTCTGAAGTGACTGAATTGGTAAGAGCTTAACAAATGTGTATCACAAAGTGAAAAGGGTCTGATAGTAGTAAATGTTAAAAAAGACTGTAAATCACAAAGTGTGACCCATTCGCATAGTGGATCATGGTTATCGACCAACTATGCGAATGGTTCCAATCGGACGAATGGACATGAAATGGTTTCATTCGTCAATGGAAAGGGCGAATGAAGGAGACCGAATGAGTCAGTCGACCGATGAGACTCAGTCGGCCGACTGAATGCAATTGACTAGGCCAATCGTACGACTGAACCTCAGTCGCCCGATTGAACTGAGCGACTGAGGCCAGTCGGCCGAATGAACCTAGGTTTAGTATTTAAAGGTCTTAATCGATCGCATCTCACATCATCACTCCCAAAAAACCCCGAATCGCGCTCATTACCGTTACCCTGTCGAAATTGCCTCCGATTCTGATATAATTTGCGCTTAAGATTCTTCATTCCAGTGACGTTTTACAGGTACACTACTCCTTG
This sequence comes from Flaveria trinervia, assembly GCA_025506515.1. Classification (NCBI taxonomy): domain Eukaryota; kingdom Viridiplantae; phylum Streptophyta; class Magnoliopsida; order Asterales; family Asteraceae; genus Flaveria; species Flaveria trinervia. Next base: position 19,978,315 of record CM046442.1, on the reverse strand, counting down.
AATCCTACCAAAATCAGTACATCACCGAACTACAATAGCGACATTGGATTAAATCAAGAACCGACTGCGAATCGACCTAATCACCTATGTAAATGAAGCAAAATGTTAAAATTGAGTTTAATAGGTTATTAGTGACAAGTATACGAGACTAATGGACCATTACACACTGTTAAAAGACTTAGAAGGGTCAAGATTCGACCCACAGGGATCGAACAGTGGGGCAAGCGACTGGACGTTCGAATGAACTCCAATCGCACGATTGAACCTTGCGATTGGATCATTCGACCGACTGAACCACCCGAATGAGTCAGTCGGCAGATTGAACTCAATCGCATGCATCAATCAGCCGATTGAACTCAATCGCATGGCTCAATCAGCTGATTGCCCAATCGCATGCCTCAATCAGCCGATTGAACCAATCGCATGCCTCAATCAGCCGATTGAACTCAATCGCATGACTCAAACAGGCGACTGACTTCAGTCGCATGATTCATTCGCACGAATGAATCAACTGACTTTCAACTTTACACTTAGAACAGAAGCTTTCATGTCTTATATACTAATGGTTCTAGTCTTGTGTTTCTACAGGAAAAATGGCTGACGATGGTCTCTAAATCCAAAGCACAACATCTGTGCCCATTTAGACCACACGACAAGGAACGGGGCCAAGTTCTCCGATATTATAGCCTTCCTCAAACGTTCACGGATACATAAGGCTATATCTACGCCCTGCACACCTTACAAATCACTACACCAGGCATTCTGGGAGAATGCCTCAGTGGATCGGTCTCATGAGCCATACAGCATCATAAGCACCATCTTGGGTCAAGCTATCGACATCACCGCCACGGACATCCAAAGAATCCTTGAGTTTGGAGATGACTCTACTCACCCCACTAAGTTACACCCATTGACTGTGAGAGGGTGTTTTCTCCGAATCAAGTATGCAGGAGACATCAACTCGGGGGTGCTAAATAAGAGCAACCTGTGCCCTCAATACAAATATCTGGCACATGTGATTCTTAAATGCATCGCTTCGAGAAGGGGTGGCTTTGATGACCTATCAGATCAGATACAGAATGCCTTCGTGGCTCTAGTGCTGAACCACCCTTTCAGCTTCTCTAATATGATCTTCGCTTATTTGATAGAGAATATTGAAACTAAAGGGAAGAAGGTTTTGTATGTACCCACGATTCCTTCAGATGATATTCAATGAGAAGCTGCCTCAGCTCCCAAAGAAAGTCAAGATGCAGTGACATTGGAACTGATGGATGATACCACATGGGGGTAGGATGGTGGTATATCGGGGCAAGCAAGTTAAGCCCCAGGAAAAGAGACTGATTGGCCACTTAGCGGATGAAAGCTATGTTGCACCGGGGAGACGCCTATGGCGTCACGAGGACAGTGACTCCGACGTGGAGCCGATTGTCCTCCCTACTGATGACTCTGAGGAGGATGACATTGAGGATGAGCTGTTCCATCCCGAGGCACCGTGTCTGCCTCTGTTCCCTCAGTGTCTGGCTCACCTGCTGAGGTAACTGAGTCAGCAGGATTCCATCAAGATTTTGTGCTTACGAGGAAGATGAAGATGAATCTGATGAGGAGCCATTGACCCGGACTGTGGGAAGGAAAGTGGTTCCCACAGAGCACGGGTTGAGGGTTGTCGGTGAACAACCGAGAGGATCCGGAGATACAGAGACTGATCCATCATATGCTCCGGAGTCCTCAGGCGGGGTTGAAGGGGGAGCATCCACCTCGAGGGGAACGAGGAGAAAACGGATGGCTCAACCCCATGGCCAGAAAAAGAAAAAGCGTAAGGTAACCTTCATCACCCCACATCCCATCATTCACAATACCACCTCTACAGACATACCTTCCACCACTACCACCTCTGCAGACACACCTCCACAACCATACCTCTCCCCACAGCAACCACAACCACCACCATACCGATCACCACAAGCCAGACCCCTGCTACCACTACTACATTCACCCCACACTCACCACCACCATCATCCAGACCTTACCCGATATTCACCACCTCCACCACCACCACTAGCCACCAAACCGAGCCCTCAGCCTACCCCTCACACACCTCTAGATCTCCTCTACCTCCAATAGGGGTAGAGGAACAGCTAGCAGCTTTAAATAGAATGGTGTTAAGACTGCTGGCGGCTGATGAGGAAAAGACCTCTCAGATCCGCCAGCTCACCGACCTGACTGCTGCACAATCGAAGAAAATTGCAGAGCAGGATCGAGCTATTGAGGAGCAGGCCCAGAAATTGGCTGCTCAGAACACTGAGTTGGACCAACTCCGAGCACAAAGCGTCACATCAGGTAAGCAGATAGAAGAGTTGGAAAAGGCAAAGAGGTCCATTTTGTTAAAGTTAAAAGGATCAAAGGAGGAACCTCTAAAGATAAAGGATGGAGAAAGAGATAGTGAGGATGATGATGATGATGATGACAGTGATTCTGATGAAGAGAAACCAGAAGAGTGGTGTGCAGATGAAGAGACTGAAGAAGGAGAAGCAGCTGAATCTGTCTCAGCTCCCGGTCAAGAGCAGAGAACAAAGAACCGACAGGATCAGCCAGCTTCTACTTCTGCACCTTCACACGAAGAGACTAGCATACAGGATAAAAGTAAATAGTGGATGTTTATGTATTTAATTACTTTTGTATTCTGTATTGAAAACGATGTACTGAATGTTTATATTAACCTAATGCATTTTTTTGATATATACTAATGATTTGAATGTGAAATGTGTAAATCAAACAGATCCAAAGTACCACAGAGATGAGTTTGATATTGCTCCCCTTCAACAGGTCAAGTCTCAACTCACAATGATTCTTGATCTGCAAGGGATTGTCAGAAGGTCAGTGAGTTATACACTGAAGAAGGTGAATAATTCACGACCTATCTAACGAGCAACTGGCAGAAATGTTCAGACTCAATCCTGATGATATTGTCAAGGATGCTCCAACAGTTGATTCAACCAGTGACGACGAATACACGATGTTGATGAAGTTGAGGTTGAAGATATTGCTGCTGAAGAGTACCCTCAATATGCTGACAATGCGGGTAATGTGGTCCCCAATCTAGGTGAGTCCCTAGTCAGTGATATGTTTGAGGTACTGGACAAGATGGAGCAGGAAGCAGAAAGACGAAGGAACAGCCCAAGCCTCAAACGATGACGTATACATTCGAAAGGCTGAATGGGTGAATGTTTTAAAGAAGTCAGAGCCCAACGTGATGCACCAAAGAGGGATGCCTACACCAAGTTCTACAGCGTCAAGAAACATCTTACGGTGTCAGGCAGGATTATAGCATGGGCATATTTTGATGATCCTAACGTTTATGCCGTTAAGAGGGAAAAGGGCATAGAGTACTTTAGATTTCCACATGATCTAAAGACTCTACCTGGATTTGAGCTCAACCAGCTGGCCAAGTTGAAGCTGTTGTATGCTGACACGAGAAAAATGTCAGGCTGGTTTGAGGTTGCCCTCAAGAAAGAGTACCACACCAGATGGATTAACTTCAGACCTCAACAACCTACAAGGTATATTAGAAGGTCTGAGATGGATGCCATTACTGGAAAACCTAAGATTGTGTTGAAGTGGAGTCCTCCTCACACTATGTTGAGAATCCCTCTCAGGGAAATGCCACAGGACTTCACTCCACACTTCAAATGGTGGTACCATGATTGGAGAACTGCTGAAGCTGTCATAGTTCTAAACAAAGGGGATCAAATGGATACTGTCAGGGTACTCGACCCAATGTGGCTAACCAACTTGTCTGCTAATGATGTCTATACATTATACAAGTGGCCACTGTTCTATGACACACAAGACATTGTACAAGCCCTCCAGTTCCAAAATGTTATACGACTTTGCTTTGCGTTTGATATTCACGCGGGAGTCACACAAGAGGACAAGTACAAGAAATATGAGAAGGTAATGAAGAAAACAAGACATTAGAGAGATCTAGGTCCAAGGGGAGTTTGTTGATACATGTATGTCCCTAGATCGTGATATGTGGTGTAATAGATCTTGTTTGGTATGATTAATGAACTGATATTGACATTCTGTTGGTTATAATGTTTAAAAGTTCATTAATGAGTCGTAAATGAATTGATTGAGTGTATGATTACTTGAATGATTACATATAATATTATATTAATTAACTAAAACATTCAAACTTAACTTAATGAAGTTCCCATGTGAATGGCTCATGCGAATGAACCATAAGCATGAAGAACCTCATACGATTGACTCAGTCGCACGACTGAACCAGGAGACTGGATCAGTCGTACGACTGTAACATAATATTGGCTCAATCGCACGACTGAACACTCAGTCGCACGAATGAAACCACCGCATGGTTCAATCGCACGACTGAACCAAACTAATGGTTCAGTCGCACGATTGAAGAGTGCCAACCTATAAATACAACTCAATTCGTGAAAAACAAAGAGATTCGATAAAGTTCAATTCCATACGAACCCTAGCCGTCCAGAAACCTTCCAAATCGTTCTCCAAGTTCATAGAACACATTAGATCGATTCCTTATCAATTTCTAACGTTAGTTTCAATCCTTGATTGATTCTTCGTGTGTTCTCACTGATTGGATCGCCAATAAAATAGGATTCCGCACTATTTGATCTGGTATACACGTGATCTCTAGGTATTTTAGTCGAATACCAGGTCCTAACAGTCTGCCTCAACATCTAGTTGACCGATGACATTGCCTGATTGCCTAAGTCTCATTCTTAAGCTGAACTCTACAGTGATCCTGTCTTGGATTCTTTTAGCCAGTCTGTCAGCTTGTCTTGATTGGCTTGGGTTGACAAGTGGCATGTTGACTAGATCAAGACCTTCATAGTAGTCCAAGGTCTGAAAATTGAATACTTCTTGCTGTCCTTGAACTCTTATGATGATTAGGGCCTTCCTGTTGTTGTCATACCTCCACCCAATGATGTGATTGGAAGATGGTGAAGGTGACATAGCCCTTGGTATTCCATCCTCAAACAGACTCTGTATGAAGGAGTCTGTGTAGTCCACATCAATGTGAACTAGGGGAGGTTGCTGAGAATGCACAGTTGCAAGTGAGGATGGTGAGTCCTCAATGTCCATTCTCTCTGAAGAACTCCCAGGTTCTGTGACTGTAATGACTTTCTCTCCTTTTTGGTAGCATCACCCACTTGCATAGGTGAGCTGGAAGATAGGTCAATCACATTCACAGGTTCTTGTGTTCCTGGTTGAGCCCTCCTTAAGGGTCTCCTAGCTAGTTTTTCCTTAAGATATGAAATCTCAAATTGCTGATCATTGATCCTGTTGTGTAAGGTAGTCACCTGAGATTCAAGATGACTGACCTTGGAGACTAGGTAAGTGTATGTTTTAGAAAATTTTTGCACCAGTAGTCTCAGATTCCCCTCATCTTCATCAGAAGACCATTAGGGGATGAGATGATTGGACCAGAGTCCTCTCTCTCACCACTAGCTTGAGGTTCTTGGCTGCTGGTTTTCCTCTGCTCACTGGCAATCTCAATTGAGATGTCAGTGGGCTGAGTTGCCATGGTTGAGGTCTTAAGGATGTAATCACTTTCAGAAGTGAGAGCCTCTTCCATATGGACATCCTGAACAGGTTCAGGAGTATCCACCTCAGTGGTAGGTGACTGATGTGGGATAGATGTAGGAGACTCAGGAGTACTCATCTCTTTATGAGTAGGTGGAAAGAAGAGAGATTCATTATACTCACTGAAACCTATATCTTCATTAGTATAGAAGTCAAGGTTGGGAATTGGTTGGTTGAGATCTATAGGCTGGGGATGGTAACTGTCCCCTGAAGGTTGATGACTTGAGTGTTGAGACTCAGAGTGATGGCTTAAGACAGTTGGGCTAATGAGCTCATCAGACCGAGCATAAGGAACCTCAGCACCTATTCTTGAAGAGATGGGAGTGGTCTGCTCCTCGGGAGAAGTGGGAGCTCCAGTGTCCACTTCTTCCTGTATGGGTGAGTATATGAGGGCCTCCACAGACTGAATAGCCTGAGCAGGGGTTCGTTTGGATTTTCTTTGGTAAGTGATGGTGATTTGAGGCTGTGAGAGTGGTTGGGAAAAAGCAGGTGTGGGTTCAACACTAGCTTGTGCTGCTAGGTTGTCACCTTGAGCAATGAACTTTAACATTTTTGGGACTAGGGTTGTTTCTACCCCAGAGAATCCAACAGTGGGCTTTCTTAGTATTTTAAAGATGTCGGGCTTCATCTGTCCCAATTTAAGAATGTTACGTGTTTCCCTCAACTGTGAGCCCAGTTCAAAGTTAAGAATGTACTGGACATATCTAGGAAACATGTAATGCTCTAAGGAGTCTAAATTTGCAAGTAAATTTGTATAGACAAACTGAGAATACCTGAATTTGACCCCTTGAACCATTCCATGGATTATGAAGGAGAGATCCTCAGGAATCTGATCCCATCCACCATGCTTGTTTGCTAAGCTGTGAATGACCACATGGAGCAGGAATCTCCACTAGGATGAGACCTTCCCTTTCCTAAAGGTCTTTATAGAGAAATCTCCCTCATATCCCATCTGCTCAAAGGAATGATTGACAGCTTCCTTTGGGAAAAACACCTCACCTTCTTCATCATCTAGCTGAAGATGTCTGTTGATGATGGCTGGAGTGATGAAGATTGTTCTTCCCTGCACTGTGGCAGACAGTGCCTTCTCCCCATCCATAATGACCTCTTGGCAGGTCTTCCAGAATTCAAGTAATTGATCCTCATGGAGTGGAGGATCAATGGTTAGGGAGGTGAAGTAGTTTGACAGAGTTAGGAAACGACAAACCTCTGAGAAATGAGGATCTTTCTCAGAGCTTAACAGAGCAACCTGATTGTGTTGTCTGTGTAGCTGCATGGTAAAGTTGGTATCATTTCTGTGAGCAAGGTTGGCCATTATGAAGTAGCTTAAGGACGAAGAAAGAAGAAAGAAAGAAATTTCAGAGAGAAATTTGGGTTTTTAGGTTTGGAGGAAGAACAGATGATAGAAAGAGGGGGGAAACCGTTGGGTTTATATGTGAGAATGATTTCAGATAAAGTTTAATGAAAGAGGATAAACTTTGAAATCCGGATGTCGGTCCCACCTCTGAAAAAGTAGTTTACTTTTGCTCAAAAAGTAGTTTTCTTGGAAGTCAAAAAGCTTCCGAAGGTTAATTATCTTCGTAAGTTTTAATTAAAAAGCTTCCGAAGCTAAAATGATTTTGGAAGAATTTCCTGAGAGATTTGAGAATTTTGCTTCGGAAGAGAAATTAAAACTTGAATGCTTTGTATATAGACCAACAAAGCTTCCGAGAGTTAATTTTGCTTCGGAAGTAAATGGTCCTTTAAAATAAGTAAGTGTCTGAGACAAGTATTTAAGCTTCAGAATATAAATTCGAAAGCTCTTCCGAAGGTAAATTTCTTAGATAGTTATTTATTTTTGAAGGCATGATTTACTTCCGAAGTTAAAAGCATAACTTCCGAAGTATTAGAAATTTTCAAAAGTCTAAGGAAAGTCTTCAAAAAGAAATTTTCATCCAAAGAAAACATGAGCTTATGAAAGTGATGAAGTAGACAACTTAGGACACATATAATTTTTTTATGAAATAATAAGAATTAGTTTTAAAAAGAAAACTTACTCAAAGTTATCATCCCAATAGCTGATATTAGATATTTAAATCTCTGTTCATCAAAAGCCTTTGTAAACAGATCAGCATATTGTTCATCTGTGTGAACTTTGACTAGTTTAATTAATCCCTTTTTATAGTTATCTCTTATTAAATGATACATGATATTGATGTGCTTTGTCCTTGCGTGTTGCACAGGGTTCTCTATGATTGAGATAGCACTGTTGTTGTCTATGTGAATGGGAGTCTCCTTGAAGTTTAACCCGTAGTCCAGCATCTGATTTTGAATCCAAAGTACTTGAGCATAGCAGCTTGCAACAGCAATGTATTCAACTTTAGCAGTTGATGCAGAGACATAGGATTGTTTCTTACATTGCCATGAGACAACCCTTCCACCAAGAATTGACATCCCCCAGATATAGACTTTGCAGTCATATTGCAACCACCATAATCACTATCTGTATAGGCATACAGATTGAAGTCAGGATTCTTGGGATACCATAAACCAAGTGTTGATGCACCTTTGAGGTATCTTAGAATCCTCTTGACAGTGATAAGGTGAGACATCTTAGGGTTGGCTTGATATCTTGCACAAATACATGTAGCAAACATGATATCAAGCCTGCTAGCAGCAAGATACATAAGAGACCCACTCATAGCCCTGTATAAGTGCTCATCTACACACTCCCCCTCAAGATCAGGACCAAGAGAGTGGTTTCTAGCTATGGGTGTCTTAGCAATCTTACATCAGTCATATATAACCTCTTGAGTATGTCCTGAACATACTTTGGCTGACTTATGAAGATGCCATCTTCAACTTGCTTCACTTGAACTCCCAGAAAGAAATTGAGTTCCCCCATGGCACTCATTTCAAATCTGTCTTTCATCAGCTTCTCAAAGTCTTTGCAGAGCTTTGGATTAGTTGAACCAAAGATGATGTCGTCCATATATACTTGAACTAGCAATATGTCTTTTCCTTGTTCTTTGATGAAGAGAGTTCTATCTATAGTACCTCTCTTGTATCCATGTTTACAAAGATACTCAGATAGTGTCTCATACCATTTCCTGGGTGCCTGATGCAGCCCATAGAGAACTTTGTCAAGCTTGAAGACATAATCAGGATGATCAGGATTTACAAAACTAGGTGGTTGTTTGACATAAACCTCTTCATCTATCACTCCATACAAAAAGGCACACTTCACATCAAGTTGAAAGACCTTGAAGTTCTTGGATGCGACAAATGCCAGGAATATCCTAACAGCTTCTAATCTTGCCACTGGAGCAAATACATCAGTGTAGTCAATCCCTTCTTCTTGTGTGTAACCTTGAACAACCAGTCTAGCTTTGTTCTTGATGATAATGCCTCTATCATCTTTTTGTCCCTAAACACCCATTTGGTTCCAATGGTAGTCTTCCCAGAAGGAAGAGGACAAAGGTTCCAAACTTTCTGCCTTTTCAATTAAAGCAGCTCTTGTTGCATAGCTTCAACCCAACTTCCATCCTTTAGAGCTTCATCAACTTTCTTTGGCTCTATCTGGGTTTGTCCTCTTGTCTTTACCCCTGAGACAACATCTCCATGATGTTTGTGGTAGGGTGAGAGTTGTGGATCCTAAGCTGAGGGATCACAGCAAGTGTTGAGAAAGATCTAAATTAGAGAAATTTAGATCTGGCATGGATGTTTCACCCACCACATCAGCACACTTTTCAAGTGAAACTTGATCCAAGCAGTGTGTGACATCATTGATGTTCTCATCAATGGTGTGGTTAGTGGCATCAAGAAATTCTTGGTCACTGTCACCACCACCATTGTTGTCTTCCACAGTTGAGGTGTTCAGATGAGTTGTCATTGTTGTGTTGATAGAAACCTCATTTACAGAAGTGGTTCCAACTGGAGCTGAAGATGTATGACTTAAGGATCTTCCTAGCTCAAATCTTGGATCAGGATCATCTATATTTAAATTTTCTGCAGATCCTAAAACATTCTCACAAGATTTGTTAAAATAGTTGGTAACCAAGTCAAGATCAAACAACCAATCCAAACCAAAACCAGCAACACAGGGTGTATGTTCATTGAAAGTCACATTGGCTGACTCCTCAACAATTCTAGTTCTGAGATTGTACACTCTATAAGCCTTAGCTTGGGAAGAGTATCCAATAAAGTGTCCATCATCTGATTTCGTAGCAAACTTGGCAATTTGATCTTTGGTATTCAAGATGGTGCAAGGACATCCAAATGACCTGAGAAAATCAATAAAAGGATTCCTCTTGTGCTAAAGTTCATAAGGAGTCTTGCCATGAGTCTTGACTACTAAAACTCTGTTCTGCATATAGCAGGCAGTGTTGACTGCCTCTGCCCAGAAGGTGATGGGCAGTTTAGAGTCAGACAGCATGGTTCTTGCAGCTTCAATCAGTGTCATGTTTCTCCTCTCAGCAACGCCATTTTGCTGAGGAGTCCTGGGAGCACTGAATTGTCTTGTAATACCCTTTTTATCACAAAATGTATCAAGGATTTGGTTCTTAAATTCAGTTCCTTGATCACATCTTATGATCTTGACTTTGTGATCAGACTGATTCTAATCTTTAAGATGAAATTCTTCAAAATCTCAAGAGTCTCATCCTTAGTTCTAAGGAAGAAAACCCAAGTGAATCTTGTAAAGTCATCTGTGTTCACTAGACAGTATAAGGTCCTTCCTAAACTCATTACACTGGTGGGGCCAAAGAGATCCATATGTAACAAGTGTAGGGGTGTAGTGATGGAGTTCTTTTCCTTAGGCTTGTGAGATACCTTATGTTGCTTCCATTTTAAGCATGCAACACAATGGTCATCACTTGTAAACTCTTTCTTTGGCATTCCAGTTACCAAATCATGCTTAATTAATTTATTCATGTTCTTAAAGTTTACATGACACATTCTTTTATGCCATAGGAAAGACTCATCACTATTGGCTTTAGATAGAAAGCATGAAACTTCTCCAGAGGGAGAGGTTGCTTGCAAATCCATCTTGTACATGTTTCCTTTCCTGGGGGCTCTAAGCAGTATATGCTCATGAGGAATGACCACACCAGGCTTAAGAACAATGCACTCATGCTCAGTAAAGAGCATGTTATGACTCTTATCACAAAATTGAGATACACTCAAAAGATTGTATCCAAGCTCCTTAACAAAGTTTACATTTTCTATACTGAGCTTACCATTTGTGACCTTGCCCTTTCCAGAAATGTAACCACCTTCATCTCCCTGAAAAGCAACTGGTCCTCCATCAATCCTTTCAAAGTTCTGGAGTAGTGACCTATTGCCTGTCATGTGCCTGGAACAGCCACTGTCTATGATCCAGACATTTCTGTCTGTCTTCAGCTGTCCCTGCACAAAGAAAATGATGAGTTGCATTTGGAAACCCAAGCCTTGCTTGTCTTGGGCTCATTTGCAGAAGGTAATTCAACAGTAATAGATCCTATGGTTGTACTAAGAGGATCTTGAGCTGTTGTTGATGGAGAAATCTCAGTCACTTGGTCTTTCTTAGACAACCACACCACCTTTGGAGTCTTCGACTTGACCTACAAAACTTCGGAAGCATTTGGAACTTCGGAAGATTCTACAGACACTGCAGCAGACTTCAGTGCTTCAGAAGAACTCCTGTCTTCCAAGACCAAATTTTCTTCCTAAGGGAATTTTTTACTTCCCTTCTTGTTAGATTTTGAGCTTCCGAAGGAAACAGGTTTTCCTTCCGAAGCTTGAATCTTCTTAGAACTCTTTGAAGCCTTTGTCTTGGTCATATGGATAGTACCTTTAGGATTGAAGGGACAATCATTGGCAATGTCAGTAGTACTTTCACACATGACAGAATTCATCTTCTTCTTCACAAGAGCCTTTTCTTTGGAATAGGACTATCTTTGGTCACATCCCTTCTCCACCTTCATCTTTGCAGATGATGAGATAATCCTCTTGGGCTGAGGACTGTGCTTGGAGTTTGATGGTCCAGGCTGTGCAGCAGTGGTACATAGCCGACCAGTCTTCTTCTTGCTGCTGAGATGAGTTGAACAAGAACCAGAACTCTTAGCAGAAGAGTTTTGGTTGATGTCTTCAGTCCCTACCACTTTAAACCCTGCAGAGATAAAAACTTGTTTCTGCTTAGAGTCAAAAGTAGTCTTGATCTCTTGAGCCTTCCTTGCCTTTCTTTTGCTCTTTCTGATCAAGTTCTTTCTCATGGACTTGGTCATCACAGCCTTCTTTTTCTCTTCAGAAGGATAGTGGCCCTTCTTGGAATCCTCCTCTTCACTCTTCTCAGAGGGATTCTTCACTATCTCTTCTTCATCCTCTTCACTCATAGGATCTATGAGAGGAAGCTCATCTTCACAAGTTCCACACCTAGGAGATCTTACTGACAAGATTGTGTGTGGAGGAGCTATCTCATTGGATCCCAGTCCCTGTCTGTTTTGATAGCACACTTTGTTGTGCAAGGATGAGGATATCATGTTCTTGAAGGTCTCTTCTTTAAGAACACTCTTTTCTGTCCTGGCTTTGCTGATCACAAGCTCAGCCTGGCACTCAGTTAACTTGGTTATGAGATCTTTGATTTGAGTCCTAAAATCTGTGTGTTCATGTTTTTGAACTGAAATGGTTTTCTCTAAGTCCTCTATCTTTAGTTTATAATCATTTTCAGACTTTCTAAAATTAGATTTTAAGATGTTTAAGGACTCAGAGTCAGATCTTAGTTCCAAGCTGTAGGACCTGTACCTGTTAACTTTAGCAATGCATTCAGGAGTACAGAGATGTTCTAATACCTTGGCTTCATCATGATCAGCCATTAGTTCTTGGTTCGGAGAAGCATCTTCCACCTGAAAGCTCCAGTCAAAGCCTCCTTCTTAATAGCAACAGCAACTTGTTGCTTTGACTTCTCATTCTGGAGAGCTTTGTCAGTGTAGTTTGGTCTGGATTGTGTTTGCCCACCATTTGTTCTAGGTGCCTTACACTCTCTAGCAAAGTGGCCCATCAAGTTACAGTTGTAACACTTGACTTTGCCTTTGTCCAGTCCAAACTTTCCACTAGTTGCATTGCTTGGAAACTTCCTTCCAGTCCTCTTGTAGAACTTCTTGGCTCTATGAGTGAGAAGAGCCATCTGCTGGACTATTTCCATATATTCCAGATCATCTGGATGGATACAGTCCAGGTCTTCAAGAGTGAAAAGAGAGTTGCCACAGCTTTCATCAGAAGACATAAAAGCTTGAGAGAGTTGTCTCTTGGAATGGGCTTCCTTGAGTGTAGTTCTCCCTTGGTGTCTCTGGGAAGGTGATGAAAGGACCCTTTGGTGAATTGTCAGGGTAGCATAAGAGATGATGTTTGGGTTCTATGCTATCCCTTTCAATCACATGTAGGGCTGAACCCATTTGATTGTTGGAGTTGCCAGATGAACCTTGCATGTTCATCTCAATCTAGTAGCCACTGAGAACCATATAACTCTGTCAGAGTAAGAGTTTTGAGATTTTTAGTTCTCTTGATCACCACACAGTAGTGTGTCCATTGCCTAGGAAGTGAGGACATGAACTGCCTTACAATGTCTTGTTTTCAAGAGAAACTCCTCCATCCACTAGGGTATCCACAATCTCAACATACCTGAAATATTGTTGAGTCATGGTTTCACCTGTTTTGAAGGTGAAGTTTTCAAACTGTTGCTTCAAGAGATCCTCCTTGTTCTCCTTGGCTTCAGAAGAACCCTCATACATTAGTTTCAGTGCATCCCACAACTGCTTGGCTATTTTGCACTTCTTGAAACCTCTGTATACAAAGTTTAAAAGGGCAATTTGAAGAGCTGTTATGGCTTTTCTGTCTATCTCTACTCTCTTCCTATCTTCATCAGAGTAGTTAGCCACATCTTGGGAATCATACCAGCACCAGTAGCAGAAGGGGTGCCGGGTATGAAAGGTCCTTTCTCAATAGACTCCCACATTCTTGAATCAAGGACCTAATGAAACCTTCCATTCTTAAACACCAAGTATCAAACTCATAAAGAGTGATCAGTGGGGACTTGTTCATGGTTCCAGTTTCCATATTAGTTTTGGAAATGGCTGCCATTTGAAAAGTTTAGTATTTGTGTGTGTGAGGGATCTTAAGATGGTGAGATCTTATATCAAGAGCCTGAAACGCTCTGATACCAATGTAGGATCGTTGAAGGGTTATAGTTACAACACAACAACACAAAAGGAGATTAACTAAGCTTTAATCAAACAGTAAACTGGATTAACCAAGTGTTGAGATGCTAAGAACACAAGTAATGCAAGAGACAGAACACAAAGAACACAAGTATTTGGTTTTCAAGAATGCAGTATATTGTCTTCTCTATGTTCTATTACAAGTGTTACAAAAGCATATTCGAAAGATACAAGAATATGAGATACTTATACTACATCCTACAGCCAACTATACTTTGAAAGCCAGCTGGATACAATTGACTAGACACAAACAAAATCAATTGTAAAGTCAATAGGCAGATTGCCTTTTGACTTGTGACTATGACATGCCATAGCTCACATCCTAATCTATTACAAAAAGGATAAAGTACATAAAGTAGAAAGTTACAGACTCAAGACCTCAATGTACAGTTACCAAAAGCATGGACCTTTTCACCAACTCATGTAAGTTGGTGACTTGCAGAGGTGCAGCGGAAAGGTGTCCAACTTTATGGAACAGTACATCAGATAAAGCATGTTACTAAAATTCTTCGAAAGAAATCTGTCTTCATGAGTTGAAGCTTCGGAAGACACTGTCTCTGAGGCTTCGGAAGACTTCATGTTTGGCTTCGGAAGATTTCACACTTAGAGTATTTTTTCTGTTTCATGTGTGAAACTTCCTAAGCTACTTCTTTAATGCACTTGTGTAGTATGCAGGAAAGACTAAAGATGTTTAGGTTGCATCATCTTCTTCATTAATCTCTACAGGTTTCCCTCATATTCCTCTTTTCCGACGGGCTTTACTCCAATTCCTCTCTATCTCATCTCGTTTCAACCCACTGATTGTTTGGATGCAAAATTATTATTTATTACTTTGTCAAGTCAATATAGATAACTCCAATCGAGATAAGTTTTCATGATGTGTTCTTAACTCGTAAGTTAATAATGTCATTGTGAAACTTCTAAGTTCAAGATGAACACATCTCCTTTATGTCTTTGGTAGTAGACATCTACATAGGATCCAAAATTATTATCTATCACTTTGTCAAGTCAATATAGATAACTCCAATCAAGATAAGTTTTCATGATGTGTTCTTAACTCGTAAGTTAATAATGTCTTTTGTAAGACTTCTAAGTTCAAGACGAACACATCTCCTTTATGTCTTTGGTAGTAGACATCTCCATATTTCTAACATTTTATCTTCAAATGCAAGCAACCCCCATATTTAGTGTTATTAGATAATATCCATATAAGGTAATGAAGATTCTCCCTTTCTAAGTAGGTTTGAGAAATTTCTCACAAAACTATTTCTACATACCCTAAGGATTGTTTCTAAAATGGCATCCCCCCACATTTCTTGCAATTTGATTTCAAAGTGAGGTTTGCTATCAGACAAACCTAGAAAACTAAGTCCTCCTCATTAGGCTTTGTATACTAGATAACATTATCTAGTTACTTAAGTTTTCTATAGGTTATATCAACCTCCTTGAACCGAGTGAATATCATCTTTCAACTTTGTCTATACATTATTGACCTCCTTATAGAATCATAATTGATAAGTACTAGGCTAGCATGCTTTAGACTACAGTACTTTAGCATGTGAACAAAAGATACATCATTCTGATCCTTCACAACTTTAAGAAATAACGCATTATGCCTTGTCCATATCCATATCTTATTATAGACAAATCATGAGACTTATTCGTTATCATTCAGTTTAGGAACATAATTCGTTTTCCTTCAAACCTCTCATCCACAAGCAAGTTACCAGTCATAATGCTGGACCCGTAGTTGCCTCAGCAACAACTTAGCAGCAGCCAGTTGATAGTAACTACCGGAACTCGACATTACCACAATAGGTTGGTATCAACTCAAAGGCAAGCTCGGTACCATATAGCGTACACACACTTTAGTAGTTGGCATTGAGTTAAGACCAAGATCTCAGTAGCATCTTTCAAAACTACTCAACCGACTTTCAAGCATAACAGTGCGAGTGTGCGAAGTGCAAATGGCACTATCTTCCCTTTGATTATGAAGACTTAGTAATAAGTCTTGATTCAATTCACTGTTGTGAACACATTTATGATTAACAAGATAAATAAAACTCGTCAATAATCAATATTACATTAAGATAGGTCAAACACATTGACACTAAACAATATGTAATTCAAAATTTTTGCCTAGAGTTATTGGCACACATGTATTGTTGTTCCTTTTAAGCTATGTATAACTAGAATACTTTCCCAAATGAAAGAGAAATCCTCCACATAAATTTAACAACATTAAGATGGTAGACGCATCAACATTTAGATCTTTCAAAATGAATTTAGCAAAATTCATTAAAGATAACATATATTGCTTTCATATGTAGATTTATCCACACTTGTGAATTTTTATGATAATTTCAAATGAAATTTATCGGTATATCTCATACTTGTATATTTCATCTCAATACACTTATCATATTTTCGATCTCATGATATTGTATGACATTTGATGTCTCTTCGACACTTAAACCAATTCAACAATTCTCAAGTTGTTTTCTATGCAAATCTCTTATTGCACTATCCATTTAAAGTTATATATTTATGTTAAATTATTTCCCTCAAAATCATTTTGAAAGTCATAATAAAAATTAATTTATAACGTTGTAAATATTGTATGGGTTATTTTAAGATATTGAAAACAAATAATAATACAACCGAAAATAAAAATAAAGTGTAAAACAAATTTTAATAATAATTTAAACGGATAAAAGTTACATCTAGACATCAAATTCAAAGTGTTATTATCTATAACACTTTCATCATTAGCAATGATATCGATTTTATGGCATGTCTTGAGGTACTCCCTCAATATACTTCATGCACTCATACGATCAAGTTTTTCATCTTATCTTCAAACTCTAATTTAAAGATTTTATGACATGTCTTGAGGTACTCCTTCATATACTTCATGTACTCATATGATCAAGTTTCTCATCTTATCTTGAAACTCTAATTTAAATAGTCAAAACCGAAAAAAACAACGTTATGCATACACTATCTTATTTATAAGTAGTTGTATTTGAACAATTATTTCTATTCACAACAACTTCATGTTTTTTTAATAATCTCATCGAGACTATTATGTGGTTCGAGACGTGCTACTTCTCCCATGAGTAGTTAACCATTTTAGGTTGCAAAACACATGTTTTATTCATTTCCTAGCTTTGCAATTTTTAAAAATATGTCATTTTTCTTTTATCTCTTGATCATAATAATCAAAACCATAAACTACAAAAATAGTTTTATAGTTTAATTAATATCTAACACGCTCGTTAGAAGACAAACAATTACAAACCGTTTTTAAAAAAAATTATTTAATATTTTTCGATTTGTAGAATAAATCGTTTTAACACATTCATTACAAAATAAATGTTTTTAAACACATTTTGGTTTATACACATAAACCGTTTTTAACAAATGATTACAACAATCATTTTAAATATTACGGTTCTTATTACATAGACCGTTTTCTAACACGCTCGTTAGAAAATAAATGATCATAAATATCATTTTACAAATAACCACTTCTAACCGGTACGTTAGAAATAAACGAATACAAAAATCATTTTAAAAACTTTCCGATTTATATAAAATAAATCTAGTTCTAACTTACTCGTTAGAAATAAACGATTACATAAATCGTTTTTTGTATATAAAATATAATCCGGTCCTAACACGCTTGTTAGAAATAAACAAATACAAAAACATTGTTTTTAAGTTTATCGGTTTATATACAATAAACTTGCTTCTAACACACTCGTTAGAACCAAACGATTACAAAATCGTTTGTAAGCTTCTCGTCTCATATAAGAAAAACTATTTCTCTTTTTGTTATTGCAAAACACTAGTTTTCATTTCTTTCTAAAACAAATTTTAGTTTTGCTTAAATCATTGTAATGATAAATAGTTTTGAAACTATAAACCCATGATTTTTTAATGACTTTTAGTAATTAAACCATCTCTACACATACGTTAGATTGTTAACCATTTACAAAATATTTTAACATATGATAGAATCAAGGTATTTGTTTGGTAACTCTTTATGTTAAATTTTAGATTGTACTCCAATCTTTATTAAAACCTAAACATGGTATTGTACTATGTTATTTCTCAAAATATTGTTTGATTTTCAACAAAAATCTTAACTAATATTTTCTTTAATGTTTCGTGAACCCAAAAAACTGTAATAGGTTTTTAAAAATCCAATCACGAAATCTATTTTAAGATTGTAGGAAACAGGTGTACTTTAATATTAAAAATAATAATTCTAGCGATACTCTCGTTAGCAATGAGAAATTTTTTAATACAATACGTTTACAAATACGACAAAAAAATAAATATAAACAATATTTATGTACCAAACTTGATTCGAACAAACGTCTTTAGTATATACTCCAACGAGTCTTCATATAAAATTCGTGACACGAGTCTTCATCACGTTTGAATCTTCAACTATACCTCTTGACTACAACAAATAACAAACAAAAGATTGACGATTGTGGCTAAGGATCGTGTTAGACACGGGTTCCTTAAAACAAATTTCGCGTCTCTACTCAAGATCACGTCTCCGAGGGTACAATAGCCAAAACAGTATGTACTGCCAGAAAATAGCTCGGCCCATGAGATGACAGGATAAAGTATATGTGTTATGAAGTTATATGGAACAAGATCAAAGATGATGGTGTGGGAAGAATAATTTAGATAGTACTCCTTTCTAAATTTCTATAAAACTTGTTGACACTCAAAAAATTGAATTTCTTCTTCTCACTTTTCATCATCATGAGTTTGTTTATATACTCATGCTAATAAGTTTATATTAATGTGAGTTTTATGATTTACAACCAAAACTCCCATTTGATTTATGAAATGTTTTTTGAGACCAAATTAAAACTCTCATTTTAATCATGATAAGTTTAAATTTTAATAAAAATTATAATCCATAATAAACATTCATAATAATTATTAAAAGACTTGATCATCATAAAACATCCATGTTAATCAATACATGACTTTATTAGCATTATGCAACAATTACAAAATTTCCTACAATAATCACCCAAGTTTTACTTTTTTCATTTCGATCACTCAACTTCAAGCATCGATATCTAATTCATCTTAACTTCAGTTTGGACACAGTTAGTTGGTTACAAAACGAGAATTTAAACAAATAAATAAATAACTATTATATAAAAATCATATAATATAATTATTTTGTATCCAAAATTCCAACATTTTAAGCATACCTTGATTCGAGCTTTTAACCAATTAATCTGAAGTAGCTCACAGGTGACTGTATTCATTTGCACCCATACGACAACTATAGTTGCAGCCAAAACAATGTATCGAAGAACCATATTTCAGAATTGTTTTCCCTCTGTTGTATAGTTTAGTTATTTGCAGCTAAGTTTTTAACGAGAAATTAGTTAGTTTTCAAATCATTATATATTGTTATTGAATTTGGAAATGGCGAAGCAGCCAATTATAAAATATAGAATACGTAATGGAGGAGTAGGTGATTCATTAATACACAGATATTGTTTATACAAACGTCGCCATTGACTTGTATACGTTAAAAAGCCCCCACCTACACAAAAAAAAATTCCTATATATAGAGGATGCATAAACACTTCATCTATCACAAGTAACACTTTCTTCTAAAACATCTATCATTTGTTAAAGTTCCATATTCATGGCTTTATCACAATTATCATTTTTGTTTCAACTTTCAACTTTATGTCTACTGATTCTGTTTGGAACTAGTTCGGGTCAACTATCTGCCAATTTCTATGCCAGAACATGCCCAAATATTCGTTCAATTATAAGTAGGGCTGTGAACACAGCCGTATCAAATGAAGCCCGCATGGGAGCCTCGTTGCTCCGCCTTCATTTCCATGATTGTTTTGTTAATGCAAGTTTCTAACATTTTAACACTCGATACTTATAATTGTGTCATGTTATATGAGCTAGCTAGTATGTTGGTATACTGGTCATATAACTTCAACATAGATCGCATGCATTTTTTTCTACACATATGCATACAAATTTAAACTTTCTCTGACTCATCTACTTAGTACTAACATGGTTAATTTCTGTGCATAAACAAATATAAATAGTCATAATAATTTTCACGCTTGAAGTACTATAAAAGTTATATTTTTAAACGGTTCATCTTATAAAAAGGAAACTAAACGTAACAATAATGGATCTCTAGTTTTATATATGTTTTAACATAGGTACATATTTTAAACAAGAGTGTTGATTATTGTACTTATCTTTATTTAAGCAAAAGTTTGTGCGATTACGAATTAACATATCTTTCTAGATACTTTTTTGTTTTGAATGACCAACTAAGATCCAGGAAATTAGTATAAAACATTGTATATATTCGACTTTTTGGGCACACTAATATAATTATATTATATCCTATTAATACTTTGCATGTCACCTATTGGCTAAAAACCTATCCTTGGAGAATTCTATTTCGATTTTTATTTGACTTTAAGTACACGTCTTCTTTCACGTTGCTTG
The DNA here is from genome assembly GCA_025506515.1 of Flaveria trinervia. Taxonomy (NCBI): domain Eukaryota; kingdom Viridiplantae; phylum Streptophyta; class Magnoliopsida; order Asterales; family Asteraceae; genus Flaveria; species Flaveria trinervia. Next base: position 19,957,919 of record CM046442.1, on the reverse strand, counting down.
CTTGTTGACTCTGATCATATGATGCTTCAATGATTGAATATAGTATCAACTTCGTTATTGATGTTTCATGTTTCTATTCACACAATAATTGGTTAATATGTGTGATCAAAAACTTTTCTTTTTTTTTATTATTTCATTTAGATAAGAAAAAGTTTCATTGATTGTGTGAAATATGTAGGGATGTGATGCATCTGTGTTACTGGATGACACCGCAAACTTTACTGGTGAAAAAACAGCAGGCCCAAATAGGAATTCGATTAGAGGATTCGAGGTCATTGACAATATCAAAACCCAACTGGAGAGACAGTGCCCAGGAGTTGTTTCTTGTGCAGATATATTAGCTGCTGCTGCTAGAGATTCTGTTGTGGCAGTAAGTGAAACAAATCTATCATGATTAAATATTGGAACACTCGGGTACTAGAATGCGTGTATTAAGTTATTGTGGTTAAGCTAATTTGTTTATTTTATTTTAGCTTCGCGGGCCAAGTTGGAACGTGTTATTTGGTAGAAGGGACTCAACAACAGCAAGCCTAAGTGCTGCAAATACTAATCTTCCATCACCAGCGTCAAGTCTTAGTACTCTCATCTCATCGTTTTCAAACCAAGGTTTTACTGCTAATGAAATGGTAGCTCTCTCGGGTGAGTTAATTACTTAAACTGTTCAATTTTGGTCGACAAAATATCAGTTGACACTTGTTATTCTTACTCGAATCAACAAGTAGTTCAAAGGTGTCTATGTGCTTTATCATTATTGGTTGTATTTATTCATCAGGATCTCATTCAATTGGTCAAGCAAGGTGCACAACATTTCGCACTCGTCTGTACAACGACAATAACATAAATGCATCATTTGCTGCATCTTTGAGACAGAATTGTCCTTCGAGTGGTGGTGACAACAATCTCTCCCCACTAGACTCTTCACCTACATCTTTCGACAATCGCTACTTTAGTGATTTGATTAACCAAAGGGGATTACTGCATTCAGACCAAGAGTTATTCAATGGAGGTTCCGCCGATGCACAAGTGAGGACCTATAGCTCGAATTCGGCTACCTTTTCTCGTGACTTTGCAAGTGCAATGCTAAAGATGAGCAACCTTGGCCCTCTAACAGGCTCTAATGGTCAAGTTAGAACCAACTGTCGAAGAACAAATTAACCTCGTCTTAAATAATAAAAAACGCCTTTCAAACCGTTTAAGGAGCTGAAATATAGCTGCTTATTTAAGGTATACTTAAGGTATAATGTTTTCCTTTTTTCTGTGTGGTTTGTTTTGTTGCTAGTTGTTGTGGTGTTAAGAGTCATGAAGTTGTAATTTTGCGAATTGTTATGTTGTAATAACTAAAGGCGTTTGCAAATGTATGTCAATTTTTTTAAGTCAATTTTAATAAAATGGTGATGGAAGATTATATGTTAGATAGTGAAGTGATGAAACAGTAACATAATAATATTGCATTTCAATTATTGACAAGGAAACTCCAAGTTCACATGCAATACCTTAAACTCCAGTTAGGGCATAAAGTTAAACGTAAAAAAATATCATAAAATATTAATCAAGTTTTAAAATATAATGTAAGGTATACTAAAAATCTAGTAAATGGATTTTTTTATACAAGGTCAGTCTTGAGTATTTTATAGCCTTGGATGGGTTGGGAAAAAAACCATTGGACCCTAACGATTTACATAAACGTAAAAAAAGCATAGTATTAGAATACAATAATGTAATAAAGCTAACCGATAAATACTTTATTCAACTTCATTGCTACCTCCGGTCTAAATTTGAATAATTTTTCCTTTTATCTCCATGTAGCCTAAGAATTCAGATTTATGTTTTTTGAAAAGGGGCTTTTAGTTAGACTTGATGAAAATGAGTTATAACTAATAAGTTTATCTAATAAAAATAGGCCTCAATAATTATATTTCGGTTAAAAGGTAATTGAATAAATTTGTTAGTTATGTAAAATAGGCTATAACTAGTTAAAAAATATATATATATGTATATATGTATATATATATGTATATATGTATATATATATATATATATATATATATATGTATATATATATATAGGGGAGAGTTCAAGAAAAAACCAAATTTTAGGAGAAAACCAAAAAAACCACTTTGTAGCCCTAGATGTAGTTGATCTATGGTTGATATTGATTGGTGGCATGGTTGTAATTAAGTGAATAATTTTAATCATTAATAAAGCTTTAAGGTATTATAGGAAAAGAAAAACATATTAATTTGGAAACTGTCAAATTTAATTAACTCAATTTTCTAAATTTAATATCATCTCTCATTTATTTTTAGTCAAACAAATTAGTGCATTTAAGTTTATGAATTTGTAACATTCACAAAGATTTCCACAAGTACAAGAATTTTAGTAAAATAATTGTAAAAATAGTGTGTTACATATACGGATGATTGTGTTAGGTATATAAAAGACTGTCTATGTATACAGATTACTTTGTTACGTATACGGAAGACTGTGTTATGTATACCGAAGATTTTGTTACGTATATGGAAGATTGTGGTATGTATACGGAACAATGTGTTATGTGTGCAGAACATTGTGTTACGTATACGCAAGACTGTCTTCCATTTACAAAACATCGTGTTACGTATATGTAACACTATACAAAAACACTGTATTACATATACGTAACCCCAACAAACTTTAGTTTTATGATCAAATCGAATCTTAAACTTTTTAACCATCTAAACCACATTGATAAAACTTGCAAACGTATGTGCAATTGTTCACATTTATGTATATGTAACTATAACACGTATAAATATTTTATTGAACTCATAAATTTACGAGTATGTAGACGTTATTGTGTGTCTATAACTTGAGTTACATGTATGTAACCTATCCTATTATATATACATAACTCACAGTGTTATAATATAAAAGAATTGAAAATAAAGACAAAGAAAAAAGATATTATATGTAGAATCCATCAACTTCACTTCTGTTATTCACTTGTAAGTTTAGTAAGATCAAAAACACTTTATGAGATCCTAAATAATTATTCATTCTCTGAACATTGTACTCAGAATAAAAAGAATAAAAGACCTCAAACTGATTGATGAAAACTTAAATAAGAAAATGTTGTAAACTCATAAACCTTAAAAAATAATATTGAATGTGCTTTGGAAAAATGATTATAGATGCTTGATGCTATATGATACAATCTAAAATTATATTCTTGAAATAAATTGTTGTTGATGATCTCTGCACTTTTATTGAAAGTGAAATTGTAATCGATGATTAATGGTGAAGATTGTAAATAATTTTGGATAATTAATCCATGAAAATTATGAGTTTATTTTAATTTAAAATATTATACATGATTTGGTTTTATTCAAATTTAAATCTATTATTTATGGATATGATAATGTGATTTAATAAAAGAAAGTAGATTCTAAAATTAGTTTAGAAATACATTTACCAAAATACCCTTTATTAAATTAACTATAAATAAACTAGAAATTATGGGATTGGCTAAAATAGTTTTTTTGGTTTTCATTTTTGTTTTTTGTATTTTTAATGAAAGATGGAAAGTTGGGGAACATTTTTGTCTTTTTATTTTTTTATTTTTATGTTATTTTTTTATTTATAAAATTTTTAAATATGTTTTTGTTAATTACAATTTTGCCATTGCAAACTAGTGATTGGGATTGGTTCCTAGAGTTCTCACAAAAAAGCTAGTTCTCATTTGATCCATCCCTTAAATATATATATATATATATATATATATATATATAATTATAATATATATATATATATATATATATATATATATATATATAATATATATATATATATATATATAAATGTTATAATATATATATGTATATATATACGTATATGTATATGTATATATATAAATGTATATATATATGTATATATATACGTATATGTATATGTATATATATAAATGTATATATATATATATGTATATATATACGTATATGTATATGTATATATTAATTGTATATATATATATATTATATATATACGTATATGTATATGTATATATATACATATATATATATATACGTATATGTATATGTGTATATATATACATATATATACATCTATATGTATATATATACGTATATATAATATATACATATATATATATACGTATATATATACATATATATATATACGTGTATATATACATATATATATATCGTATATATATATACATAATATATATACGTATATATATACATATATATATACGTATATATATATATATACAATATATATACATATATACATATATATATACATATATATAATAAACCGAAGGAAAAAATTAAAACTTTTTGGGCCCTTTTAGCGAGTGAACTATACAACTAGCTCGCCTCTCCTTAGGGGTGATTATGTTTGTATATTTCTCATAATCGATTTCAATGTTATATGCAACTAGGAGACTACAATAAAGAATGCAATATTATGATACACCACAAGAATCAAGGAAATACATAATAATGAAATATACGAAGAATAATGGTTTGTTTGGTATGAGATAATGGAATAGATAAAGGAATTGAATTAATGAAGGAATAAAATGGATGAGAGAATGAAATGAGTCATTTGTGACAACCTAATATTAAGGTTAGGCAAAGTTATATATAAATAAAATTCTCATAGGTGATACCCATTATTTGACTAACTCTATGAGTTATGTATGTTTTAATGTACATGTATATGTGTAGTACGTATGCATGCTTACATGCATGCATGAAACTTACGTGTGCATATGTCCATGTGCGTAAATCCTTGATACCAAACATTATATGATTCAAGTATCTCAACATTATGGCATCAAGCATACACCAAATAGATCATGTTATAACCCAACCAAACACCATAATACAAAGATATCATCAAGGAAACTTAGTATCAACACAAAAAATCAATCAAACCTTAAACACCTAAAACTCAACATAAGCATAACCTATGCTCTAGTCTCGGTTCATTAAAGCAACAAACAACCTCATTAACAAACTAAACATTATTTAAATTTTGCATTAATGGCTTGATGAGTCATGTACCTTCATAACTTGCCACATTGCAAGCCTTGACACCAATCCACCCATTCAACCCGCCACCTAATTGGCCTCTCTCTATACTTGTCACCTTAGCACCCTAAGACATACACCTCACCTATAGCACCTAGACCTAATGATTCTTTCTCCACTACAATAACATCTTCGGCCAACAATGGAAACCCACACAACAACCGCATATTACCACCACCTTCACTCTCGATCACCATTACAAACCATCACTACTCCCTCACCTCTCGGCTCACAAAGCTAACCATCTTCTGCCATTATCTACTCTCTTTTGGTCTCATACCAACCACATACCATCACCCGAAACTTGGAGTGCTCATCATCTTCCAAACCAGATTGCAAGGAGATCAAGACTTTGGAGCTCAAGACAATCATCCAAGTCGACTCATCAAGAAGAAAGAAGCTGCCATCAACTACCTTTCACCATCTCCTTCTGTCAAAATCAAGGTTCCAACTTCAAATCACTAACTAACTATGTTCATAAAATGTATGTGTTTAAACAATACATATAATCAACCCTTTTGATTAGAACTTCAAAGTTTTTCACTAACCTTTACAAAACACTTCATCTTTATCTAAAATTTAGTAAGAAAGGTTTAAGAATCTGGAAAATATGATAAACCATGGAATCAAACAAAAAGATTACCAATAAAGGGTTGAAATTATGTGTAATCTTGTTAAAATTAGTTTATTATTTAAATGACTGTGATTGTAGGAATAAACATTGTAAACATGTTTAGAATATTAAGAAATAATATTCTACAAGTTTTGGTACAATTTATAGACAAAATAATTTATATAAATTGTTTGAGTAATTAAAAGAATATACCCAATTTGAATAACTGAACCTGGTGAAAAACTGAAAAATTATATTATAAACCTTGTATTTTATGCGACATATATATTAATTTTCAGGACCAAATTTGGAGTTATGTTTAATTACAAATTTTGAAAGAACCTGTGATTCAAAAATCAAGAAAAATCTATAAACTATGAGATAAATCATGAAAATTTATGTAAAGTACATGAATTATGTTGGAACTGTTTGTCTGAAATTTAGAATTTTTGAATATGTTTTGCTTTTTTTACCAAATATTAACAAAATGCTAAAACTTATTAAAAAAGTTATGTGATGATTTAGCACCTCAAGAAATTATGAGAAAGTATATGTATTGGTATTTAATTCTGATAATTTTGGTAAACTTTAAAGACCCGTAAGTATTTTGCTAATTTATTCGAATATAGTAAGATTTCCAAAAAATAATCTGAAAATAATTACCTTTTGAAATTTTGACATAATTTTTAGATTTCTGCATATACCTACTGTAAAAATTTCATGACATACAACTGATTATAGCCTCTATATTGATATTTTTAAATCAGATGCTGAAAATTTTGAAAAAAATATTAATTGTTGTAAATATTTTATAGGAAAATCTACCGGAGTAAAAGGTGATACTCATAGACTCATTTTGTATTTATAAAGTGTTTGGGGTTAAAGTATATTGTGTTTGAGATTGATGCATATGTATAAGATTTTTGTGTTTTACTTTCATTTTGATACAATCATTAATTCGGATGTGCAACCGTTTGATATATAGGTAGCGCTACTTAGGAAATTATTTCCTCCACCAACAGGATGAGTGTTGTGATGCTATATTATCTGATTTATATTATGACAGTTATAAATCATCTGTTTATAAGTAGGTTTGGTTGTAATTATGTTGCATCAATATATGTGTTTTGTTATGATATTAAACCTATGATCTCATCAACTTTTTATTGATTATTTTGAGTATGCTTTTTCAAATGTTCAACATGTCTAATAGCTCAATGTTCTCTTTTGATGTGTAAAATGGTTAGGGTGAAGTCATGGGAAAAGTTTGTGTGAATCTAACTGTTAATATGTACGATCTTAGCTTGGCGGTGGATGCTCACTTCCGTCGTAACTGAAGATGTAATAGTTAGATATCATGTTTTGTAATAAGATTATGTTATATTAAATTTTGACTACCAAATAATATGATGTAATCCTAACCTTGATTATCTATAACTATGTAATATATTTATGTTATGTTGTGTTTTATTGGGTTGAATTATTTAAACTTTCTTGATCAATGTGTTCTGAACGAGCTAGTTACATCCAATAAATTTCACGCTTCCGTCGGGATGTGACATCATTATATTTCATTGTCTTGTTTGGTAACCATTTAGTAACAAATTAATCATTACTTTGCGTTGTTTGTTAAGTATGAAAAAACGAATCAACGAAATGTAAAAGTGGTTATGATGGTGATGGCGAGCGATGGTGGTGGCGGCGGTAGTGGCCGTCAATGGTTTCCAGAGGCGAAGGTGGTCGGCGGTGGAGACGGCCCGAGGATGGTGGCCGGCGGTGGTTTCCGGCGGTGGCGAGGGCCTGAGGGTGGTGGCCGGCGGTGGTTTTTGGCGGTGGCGGCGGCCCGAGGGTGGTTTCCGGCAGCGGCGACAACCCAAGGGTGGTGGCCGGCGGAGGCGACGACCCGAGGGTGGTTTCCGGCGGCGGTGACGACCCGAGGGTGGTGGTCGGCGGGTTTTCTGACGGCAGCGGCGATGACCCGAGGGTGGTGGTCGGCGGTGGTTTCTGACGGCAGCGGCGACCCGAGGGTGGTGGCCAGCGGCGGTTTCTAGCGACGACGGTTGTCAGCGGTGGTTTCTAGCGGCAACGCCAGTTTCCGGAGGTGGCGGTGGCCGGTGGTGGTTTCTGGAGATGGCGGTGGACGACGTTGGTTTCAGTGGCGGTGGCCCGAGGGTTGGTTCCAGCAGTGGCGGTGGTCGACGGTAGTTTCGGTGGCTATGATTTCGGCGACGGAAGTGGCCGGCGGTGCCTTTGGTGGTTTCCGTCAGCGCCAGGCTCCGGCGATGGTGTTCCCGGGGCGGTGGTGACTAGTGGCGGCGGTGGTTGTTACGATGGGTGAGTGAGTGGTGTGGTGATTAATGATGGAGGAAGGGATAGAATGAAAAAAAAGAAAGGGATGTAGATGGAATGAATTAAAGAAATGAAATCAACTATGTAATGGTTCATTCCATTTCAGCACTCATTCCTTCGTACCAAACGCTACCTAAGTTAAATGTTTCACTCCTCTAAAGTTGATCATTAAGATGGCAAATGCCCAACTTCAACTAACAATTGTAAATGTCAAGCTCCGAATAACAAATCTACAATTTGAATTTTGGTGTTGATGTGCAATGGCACAATTTGCTTTGATTTTGTATGTTCTGTTAAAGAATAATAATTTATTTCAACTTGCTTTATGCGTTCATGAAAATTAGATCATTAGTAATATGCATAAGCGATAAATTGTTACAAAATAATTGAGCTGGAGTATTTTTGATAAACTCCAAGATCTTTTAGAAGTTGTTGTAACCACAAAATTCACTCATCGTAGTTGATATTGTCCGGTACTCGCCCTCTATCGATAATTGTAACACATTATCATTTTTTCAATTTCAAGGATAGTAGTGCTCCCATAATAAGCGATAGATATAATTCTATATCTTCTAGTGCATCCAAACTAATTTGAGTCAATGTAAGTTGTGATATCTATTTCTCCTCTTTTTAGTATTAAAATTCCTAGTCTTCGATCACCTTTTAGTACCATAAAGTCTAATGGCATATTCATGTGATTTTTCCAAGGTGTTCCATAAACTCAATGGTTGTGTCAAGGGTCTAACACAGATTCACTTATTACATTCACTAAATATTGTTGTCTAGTATAATAGCCGAGTGTCATAATTTGGTGTTTAATTGATCTAAGTGTTTGATTTTACATCATGATTATGGTGGAACAAGTTCAAATTGTTTGTCTTTTGGATTATAGGTGATTGGAGATAAAGTAAGCTTATTTTGGATAAAAAGATGCAAAACGAGAAACCGGGACTAAGTTTGGTGAAACATGAAGAAAAGGGAAGAAGCGGGATGGAAATCGGAGCCCGAGAAGTGAAAAAATGCAAAAACCGAAAGTTCAAGACCATGGTAACTTAAAATGGGCATAACTTGGGCTAGGAAAAGAGTTACGGGGCTCACGACCTGTCAACGGAAAGCTCGGGAAAAGTTACATGTGAAAATAAAATTTTTATAGGGGCCCAGCGTATGATAAGCCGCCCTGGGTGTTGTAACACCTGAATATTTATTATTTGAAGCTGGTGAAGAAAGAAAAGAAAATAAAGTCCAAAAGTCGAGGGACCAAACTCGCCAATGAAGAAAAGTTGGGAAATGTGGTGATATATGTAGGGAGAGGGCAGCCCACTCTCTCCACACTCACAAATCAGCAAAGAAAAGGGAGAAGAGAGAAAGAAGAGAAAAAGAGGAAAAAGTGTTGGTTCGGGTCGCCAAAATCGTCATGAAGCAAGCCAAATCGAAGCTCTTGTCGTTGTGCTCGATTATGTGAGTTCTAAGACCCCTCTTTTACTTGTTTTCAAACGATTTGGGGCTGGAAAACATCTGAAATCGGGTTTTTTCGTATGTGTGTAAGTTGACCCGTTTGTGTATGTGTATGTGTATGTATGATGCATTTGTGACTTGATTGTGAGCTTGTGTGTTCTTGAATGGTGTCGTGGTATGCATCCCTAAGGTTTAGGATGGTCGATTTGGGCTTAAAATGGTTTAGATGAGTTTGGAGGCCGAAAACCCTCGGCTGCAGTCGGGATGAACTGCATTCTGCATCAGTTAGGGCTAGGCGACCGACTGGAGGCCGAATGGAGGCCATACGGCCGATTAGGTGCGATTGGGTCCATTCGCACGATTGAAGGTCCATTCGCATGATTGAAAGGCCAGTCGCATGGAGGTCATGCGACTGAAGGTCCAGTCGCATAAGTGCTCATTCGCATAAATCCCATTCGCATGAGGTCATCCGCATGGTCCATTCGCACGACTGGATGTTCATTCGCGTAGGTGTTCATCCACATTAGTTCAATCGCATGATGTTCAGTCGCATGGAGGCCATGCGACTGAAGGTGTCCATACGCCCGAGTAGGGCTGTCACACCCGAGGAAAGTGTAGTTTGACTTCTGACTTTCGGGGAAAAGTGCAGATGTAAGTTTTGACGTAAGGGTTCCTGTAAGAGCATTTAAGATGACGATTGGGGCCTTAGAAAGCATGTTGGGCATGATGATTATGTTGCATGTTTATGCATGTTATATATATGTATGGTGTTGCCCTGTATGATGATGATGACGTGTATGATGTGTTCCTTATTACGATGTATGTTTGTCTTTCTTGTGACTTTACGTGTTACGTTAATGAATGAATGAAGTATTATGTAATGTAAAGTGAAAGATAAGAAAGAGGAACATAAGGTAAGAATGCATGCATTATTGAATGGCGAATGAATGAAGGAAAGGCTTGCAAGCATACAATGAGGTGAGCAACGTGTGGTTACGAAAGACTCGGATCACAGGCAATCATGGAGATTTCCAATGGGGTGAGCACGTGTGGTTGCAAAAGACTCGGATCATAGGCATCATTAAGATGGCCAGAGAAAGGAGGTGAGCAACTTAGTTGTTGCAACAGACTCGGACAACACGTTATTGTGAAGTTGCCATGAGGTGAGCAACCCTATGGTTACAAGAGACTCGGAAAGCATGCTATTGTTGAGATTGGCAATTGGGGTGAGCAACTATATGGTTGCAACAGGCTCGGATAGCGCGAAGTCGTTGGGATTGTTAATGAGGTGAGCGACCATGTTGTCACAACAGACTTGAAGGAACGAAAGTATAGAGGGATGAAAGATTATGTATGAAAGAACGAAGTATGAATGAACGTAAATGAATGATCAAAATAATGTACAGAATAAGATCCTTGTCAGTCGACCTCAGTAATCGTGGCTGAGTACCACGAAGAGGGTAAAGTCTGACCGATCTAGATAGAGAAACGAACGATAATGTAACACGTGAATGAGTAAGTTAATGAACGGAATGATGAAGATAATACTGATATTATCTGTATGTACGTATGATGTGTGATCGTGAACGAATGTAAAGTAAAGTATGTTTTATTTACAAAACTAGAACTCACTCAGCAACGCTGACTTTGATGTGTTTCCAGTTGGCAAGTAATGATTGCTGAGGATGGCACGGACGACTACTCAGCTCTTTTGGGATGGCATTCTTTGATTAATGTTTTTGCATTGTAATGCGAACAAGTTATTTTGTAATGAATGTTGTATTAATTTGCAAAAGCATTTACATGGAAATGAAAGATTGTTTTAGTTTTCCGCTGCGATTTTATGAAATACAAATGTAATTATACGTTTTAGGTGCAATGAGAACCCAGCTGTAAGCGTCCCGGGAACGGGGCCTTACAGGTGTATCATATGCCGGTCGGCGTATTGGCAGGGTAATTACGGGCGTATTTGACCCAAATTTTAGAAAGTTGGGCTTAGAAAAGCTGAGGGGGCGTATGATATGCCACCTTGGGTGTATCACACGCCGGTGGCTGAACTAACACCCGGATTTTGTGGAATTTCAAGTTTATTTAAGGCAAAACACCCTAATTCGATTTAGAACTTCTTTGAGACGAAAAGTGACAAACTTTATGTGACAATCCAAAAAACTAAGGTTTAAAAAGTCAACATCTTATGAAAATTTTCATATATATTTGGTTAACATCTTATGGTTCTATGTGTTATATATAAACATATATATACATATACATATATACATACATACATATATATATATATTATATATATGTATGTATGTATATGTATTACGTGTGCATGCTTGCATGCATGCATAGAAACTCATGTATGCATAAGTTCAACTATTATTTGATCAATCATTTTAATATTATAACATCAAACATACATCAAATAAATTGAGATACAACCCAACTAAACACCACAATACAAATATAACATCACAGAAACTTAGCATCAAAATAAAACTAAGTAAATCTTAAACACTTAAACATCAACATAAGTGTCACCTAAGACCTAAACTCGATTCATTATGATAACCAAACAACCCGATTAACAACTTAAACACTAGTTAACAATTGCATTAATGAGTAGATGACTCACTTACTCCTTCGGTCGACACCTATCATCACCAACACCAAGCATAATTAAAATCAGCCACCTAGCATACCAATGGTCGACTAATGCAACCTATAATGACCACATCACACCCCTAAGCCTAGAATTCATCATGACAAACTCACCTACATCATGCACCTCTCGCCGAAGGCCACACCACAACCACATGCCACCTTGACCACCCCCATCTTCACACCACCATCACTATCACTCTCAATTCAACCTCCCTACCTCCTTAGTTCAAAAATCACAACCATCACCGCCACCTTCTACACACTCTCTCGGCCACCACAATAACCATGTTATCAACTTCAAAACCAACATACTAGTGATCAAGTCCAAGGAGTACCATTCTCAGCCAGATCATCAAGGAACTAAAAGCTAACATCAACCTCTTTCACCATCTTTTTCTATCAAAATCAAGGTTCCATCTTCTAATCAATAACCAACTAAGTTTACTAATACTATATATATATATATATACATATATATATATACATACATATATATATAGATACATATATATATATACATACATATATATATATACATACATATATATATATACATAGGGGAGGGTTCAAATGAGAACCACTTTTTTTGTGAGAACTCTAAAACCAATCTCAGCCACTCATTTTTTATCACATGCAAATTACATGTCATTTCCCCCTTTTTTTTAAACGCACGACATCATTTTTTAAAAAAAAGTCACCATAAAATTCAATATTTTTTATCTTTTCAACGCCTACCATACTGATATATTTTTTTTAAAAAAATCGTGATCCGTTGTTTACATATGTGTAAATCTAGTATACACATGTGTAAATCCGATATTATACATGTGTAAAACGAATTTCGTTAAAAAACATGATTTTTTTTTTTTTTATAATTTTTTTATTTTTTTATGAAAGAGGGAAAGTTGGGGAACATTTTTGTGTTTTTATTTTTTTATTTTTATATTATTTTTTGATTTATAAATTTATAAATATGTTTTTATTAATTACAATTTTACCATTGAGAACTAGTGGTTGAGATTGATTGCTAGAGTTCTTACAAAAAAAAGTTTGTTCCATTTGATCTCTCCTCTACATACATATATATATACATATAAATATACATATATATATAGATATGTATATATGTATAATATATATATATATATAGAGGGGAGGGTTCAAATGAGAATCACATTTTTTTGTGAGAACTGTAAAAACCAATCTCAGCCACTCATTTTTTATCACATGCAAATCACATGTCATTTCCCCCTTTTTTTTTAAACGTTCGTAACTTTTTTTCACGACATCATTTTTTAAAAAAAAATCACCATAAAATTCAATATTTTTTATATTTCCAACGCCTACCATATAATACACTTTTCTAAAAAAAGCGTACATCCGTTGTTTATATATGTATAAATCTAGTTATACACATGTGTAGTACTGGATTACACATGTGTAAATCTCATATTACACATGTGTAAAACGAATTTCGTTAAAAAAACGGGAATTTTTTTATTTTTTATAAATTTTTATAAATTTTTTTATGAAAGAGGAAAAGTTGGGGAACATTTTTGTGTTTTTATTTTCTTTATTTTTATGTTATTTTTTGATCTGTAAATTTTTTAAATATATTTTTGTTAATTACAATTTTGCCATTGAGAATTAGTGGTTGAGATTGGTTCCTAGAGTTCTCACAAAAAAAACTAGTTCTCATTTGATCCGTCCCCTCTATATATATGTGTGTATATACATATATATATATAGATATGTATACACACACACATATATATATGTATACATACATATATATTATATGTATATACATATACATACATACATATATATATATAATATATATATATACATACATACATATATATATATATATATATATTATATATATATATATAATATATATAGATATATATACATACATATATATATATATAACAGTGTGTGTGTGTATGTGTTTAAACAACACATATAACCAACCCTTTTGATTAGAACTTGAAATTCTTCACAAAACTTTACAAAATACTTCATCTTTATCTAAAAATCAGTAAGAAAGGTTTGAAAATCTAAAAGTTATTATAAACTATGGAATTAAACAAAAGATTACAAATAAAGGGTTGAAACTATGTGTATTCTTGATAAATTTAATTTATTAATTAAATGATTGTGATTGTAGGAATTAAATTGAGAATTGTTAGAAATATTAAGAAGTAATATTCTACAAACTTTGGAACAATTATAATAAGTTAAATAATTATATAAATTATTTAATTTATTGAAACTAATTTATCAACCGGAAAATCCAAACCTGGTAAAAATCTTAAAAATTATATGATAATTCTTAAGTTTTATAAGACCCATAGAATAAATTCATGATCTAATTCGTAGTTATGCCTAAGTTACAAATTTTAAAAGAATCTGTAAATAAAAAATCAAGAAAAATATATAAACTCTAAGATAAATCATGTAAAATTTATACAAGATGTTATATATTGATTAGAACAGTCTGTATAAATTTGGGAAATTTTAGAGATATTTTGCTATTTTTACTGATTATTGTAAAAATGGTAAAAATCATAAAAGGGATTCTTTATGAATTAACTACCTAGGAATTTATATGATAACTTGGATTTTAATATATATATTCTGATAAATTTTGGTGAATTTTAAGGACCCGTAGGTATTTTTTCTAGTTTATTCAAATATTATAAAAATTCAAGGAAATAAACTTTAAATAGTTGATATATGAAAGTTTGACATATTAAAAAATATTTTTGAAGTTTTCTACTATAAAAAAAATTGTGAGATATGTGTAAAATTTCTGCTCTGATACCAATTGCAGGATCGATATATGTCACTAAACACCTGGTTTCTCTCAAACTCACTTATGCTCACACGGTTATGATGAAGCAGAATCTCTCAAAGAGTTGATTATAATATACTAAGTAACTTAAGAATACAAGAAAATAATTTTAAAGGTACTTGTATATATACTTCTCAACTCAAGGTTTACAAGACTCTTACAAGCATGATACAAAAGTTACAATGAGAAATTATATATACTATCACCTACAGCCAGTTATACTTTGATACCAGCTGGAATCCTATAACTAAAGCAGATACCACAAAGCTATAGTTATGATATCTTAGATAATATCTTATCTAAGATATGGTAGTCATGACATGTCCATGACATACCTTTTGTCACCAACTGAAGTTGGTAACTATACTAACAAATAAAGATGAATAGTGGAATAAAGTTTGGTCAACTACATGACCTTTTGAGAAAACACCATGCAGTACATCAAAGGTCTGCAGCGAAGTGTCAGATGAACCATACTTATGTCCACTGGTCCATAGCAGCATCTTCCGAAGGTTAAAAGGCTTCAAAAGAACTAGTTCTTCCAAAGCCATTTAACCTTCGGAAAAGACTGATTCTTCCATGGCTTGAGGACTTCTAATTCGGAAGTTAGTGTCTTTGGTTTCTTCTAAGTCTTGAATTTTGGAAGAGAAGACTTTGTCTTTGAAAGTTGGAGTTTTCCTTCAGAAGTTGATCTTGCACTTTATCTTCGGAAGGACTCCATTTCCTTCGAAAGTTCTATACTTAGCTTGGAAGTCCTTTAAAAGTTGCACCAAAATAATCTAAGTGTTTGGTTTTGGTTGCACTAGCCTTTCTAGTTCCAACAAACTCCCCATAGGCTGATGTTACCAAAACCTCACTACTTCTTCTTGTTTAAACTTTCTACACAAAGGACAGAAGATATTTGTCTACTTCTTTGTTCTGTCCTGAAGTAGTGCAGAGAAGTTTGTGCAAGTCTTCAATGGATAGGAGATCCAGTCTATCACTCCTAATGACATGCACCCTTTGTTGTGCTCCCTTGAAGAGAGTTAGTTGACGGGAGTTATAGTCATACTCCCATCTAATAGTTGATTCAAGTTCAGGATCTGCAACCATTTAGAGAAAGGCTTTGCTTTTGGTTGTTGATCATTTTCTCCCTTCCTCCTCTTTCAGTTTCAACTCCTCTTCAATCTTTGCCCTAGCATTCAGCTCGGCAAGATGAAGGCGGCTCAGGTGATTTCTGATGTGAGCTGCTACCTCAGAGTTTGAGGGGTTGAAGAATGGCTTCTCTGCTAACTCAGCAATGTCAAATTTTCTTGAGTGTAGCATAGATGAGGCATTAAGCCTATTTAGCTCGCCATTCTCTCTCTCAAAAACACAGTTTTGAGAAGAGTCTTCAAACCTCCACCGGACTATCTTCTTTCTTGGCACAAGGGGTTTGCTTGGTACTTTGTCCCCTTTCTTAGTATCCAGCAGAGTCACCATCTTCCTTCTTAGCTTCTTCTCTTTATCATTGGGTGAATCTGAGTTGAGGCCAAGGAGTTTTATAGCCTGGTCTAGTGTTCCTCTTAGAAGATCAAGGAATTGATCTCTTGTGAGGGAACATGATGATCTATCAACATAAGTTAGTTTGACATAATCTTCCTCACAAGAGATATTGCTCAAAGTTGTGCATTTGATGAGCTTCATCTTGATCTTCTTAAAATCCTCTAAGGTGAGATGTTTAGAAAGCTGAGGGGATGGTCTAGATGGTTGTTGGGTAGGTAGTGGTGTTTGGGTTCTGGTAGTGTTTTAGGTTGGAGGGTGATTAGTTGAGGTGGTTGTGTTGATGAGGTGGATATAGTGGTTAGTGTTGGTTCAGGGGTGTAATGTTCAGAATTGGGTTTGGATTTGATAGGGAAAGAAAATGGGAAAGTCTCAGGTTGAGGTTGTGGTTCGGTTATAAGTTAGGTTTGATGATCATGCCCTGTCCCCTTCTATACATCTCTGTCTTTTTTCCCAAGCGAATGTCAGCCTTGATGTCACTGTCATGTCGTTGTAGTGTCTTTTCATACATGGGACCCACTTGTCTACCAGAGAAGCCGTGAGCCTAGAGATAATCCTTCATCAAGGCCTTCTCACCTATCTTTTTGGCAGCAATGACCCCTGCTTCTTTTTCTTTCCTCTTCTTCTCCCTCAGCTTTTCTTTTGCAGCTTTCTTCCTTTCTTTCTCTAGTTGATCTTGCTCTTTGTTGAAGAGCCATAGGATCGTGTCATTTTCGTGTGCAGATAGTTCCTCAAGAGAGAAACCCCAAGAGGTTAGGAAAGTTATCCTTTCCCTCCTAAGCTCCAGATCAACTTCTCTTTTCTTCCTTTCTCTTTCCTCCTTTAAGGCTAGCCTTTTTGCTTCTTCTTTTGTTCAATCAGTAGCATCGTTGTCTTTTCTAGCTCAATTAACTCCTCTAGTGGTAGCAGAAGCACATCTTCACTGACAGCTCCAAGCTTGATGAGCTTATCAATGAACTACACCCTTCTCTTGTTATTGACAACCTCCTGGTTGGCTGCATTTGCTTTGCTACTAGAAGCTAGCAACTTCTTAGTTGGAAGTCTACCTTTCCTTCTAAGTTTTTCAATCCTTTCCTCCTCCTGAAGCTTTTCCGCATCAATCTTCTTTTTGCCTTTAACATCTTCAGAAGTGCAAGACTTTGGTAGTTCTTGGATGGAGGGTTCAGGTTGGGAGAAGATGGATGGAGATAATGAAGTTGTTTAAGCTAAGGGTTAGTTGAGAAAGTTCTCACTATTCACCTCAGATGGCAGCTCTAGAATTACATCTGTGATGATTCGATCCTCGGACAAGGAGAACAAACTTTCCGCAGCTTCCATCTCAACTTTGGAAGATTGAACTTGTTCTTCTGAGGCTTTGACTTCAGCTTCAGAAGTCTAAGGGAATGCACTATCTATCCCAACTATTTTAGTTGCTGGACCCTCTGTCCTCATTTCCCCTTTGAAGTCAATATTAGGTTCCATGTGGGCCTTAGGTTAACCAACTTCTTCCATAGTGGTAGAAGATGCACTTAGCCTTTGAAGTTCTTCAGCTCCAAGTATATCATAGCCGCATCAGGGCTAGGCTGATCTAAAGAAGATCTAATTAGGAACTTGGAGAAAATCTTGTTAAGATCCCTGAGCATCCTTGGGTCCATTTGCAGGACGATTTGAGGAAAGACTATTGATTTGGGAGCCGGGTATCTAGTAGATAAGGAAGTTAAAGCTTGGCTCTATGGTTCCACAATTGTTTGTCTTTGAATACTCTTCCCCTTTTTGGCAGCATCATCTTAAGAGTAGATGAGCTAGAGGAAGAGGACAATGAAACTTGAATAGGTACATGCCTAACAGACCTCTCAATCTGTTTCTTAGCCAGTTGAGCCTTGAGATTTTCAATCTCAAGTTGCTGAGTGGCGGACCTATCCTATAAAGTTTTAATCTTTGATTCAAGGTTTGAGACTTTAAAAAGTAGGTCTTGAATGCTTAGTCGCATGCTTTCCTCATCTTGTTTTGATGAATCATAAGCAGATGAGGTAACATACCTAGTATGTTCATCCTCCCCACTAGATGTGGTTTCTTGACACCTGATTTCCCTTGCCTGAGGATGTCTGTTTCAGAGTCATCAAAAGGCACGGTTCCTGTAGATTCGGTCTCAGAGATGGTACCACTGGCCTGAGGATCCAATAAGGCTCCATCAGTAGTGGCAGCTGAATCTACATGAGTCACCTCCACATCCGTAGGACTCACCTCAGTTTTGTTTAACTGATGTGTGCTAAAGACAAGAGGTCCTTCTAGGCTCTGTTGATCCATTAGAGGGTGTTGTGAATCAACTTCATTGCCATGAAGAGACATAATCTCCTCATCAAAAGGTCAGTAATGTCACACCCCAACCGATGGCGGAAACATCAGGGCGCGAGAAGTGATAGATTGTTCAAAGACATCATAGAACTAAAGTGACAATAAATTAAGATTAAATTTCATTTCCATTAATCAACATAACATTATAATGCTTTAAATAAACATACAAAAATTTTGAGAAATACAAGTCTAAAACAAGCATAACAAAATAGTAGATTTGGTGTGTTTCTAAGTTCACCTAATTGAGTTTCTTGATAAAGCTTCAAGCATTTCCTGCAACATGTATAAAATATAGGTCAACATATGAATATGTTGGTGATCATACAAGTTTTAATGCATAATATAATAGTAAATAAATCTCAATTCAACACGAGTTAAGTATACTAAAGTTTGTACATTGCTAGCATGCAAAGCCAATAATCAAACCAAAGTGTCCACTAGCGTAATCTTAGCATTAAAAATAACCAAGATTGTAAATATTGAATAACTTAGCATAGACCCATCATAATAGGGCGGATGTGTTAGTCCTATAGCGCTATACATGTTAAGGGAGGTTTAGATTGCTTGCAAGATAATGTATTCTAGAATGTATTCACAAATAGTATAACAAGTAAGCATGTTTGTATGAATTGAGTTTTAGAATGAGTTTGGTTGAATGCATAATTGCGTGTATTTGATAAATGGTACATGTTGCAACCCAAATTGTGTTAAAACAAAAGTCGTGAAGTATGACTCACAGTTTGGCGATTAGAATCCACAAGAATAGAGGATTGAGTTTAAATGATTCACCAAAGTCACCCTAAAAGGTAAATGAAAGTGTTTAAGTTTAGGATTCAAAGTTTAAGATTTTAGCAATTGAAAAGTATAAAAAATACAAATATGAGAGTACATGAAAGTATATACTACCATGTATTGTGTGTTCTTTATGAGTTTTAATCACTCATTGGAAGTCCAAAATAAGGAATCATAAGATTAGTATAATGTCTACCTTAGCACATAACATTCAACCATGGTTGATTGATATTATGGTTTGGTTTTGACTAAGTATTATGTAGATATAAATATAAGTCATGCATTAGAGGTAGGGTAATCCATAAACCTCAAGTGTTGTATTCATATAAGTCATGTATTAGAGGTGGGGATATCCACAAACCTCAAGATTGTCACCATTGCACAAAATCTCCACATAAGGGTGATTCGGATGGTCATGAGTATATAAATGAAAATACTAAAGTAAACTAACTAGTTTGCTAAGTGTTCAAGTGGGGTATGGTGGATAAATTAGTTGTAAAACCAAGGTTCAACATCACCATTTCATACCATAACACAAGCCTTTCAACATTGGTTGGAGGCTCGGTTTGGTTTCATCCACTTCTTGATTTGTAGATCACTTAGTGTTTTGAAAAGATGAAAGAATGGAGTGTAAAAGCCTTAAAATTTCAGAAATATAACTTCAACACAAGCCTTCAAACATTGAAGTTTTTAGTGACTTGGTTTAGTATGTAAAAGGTTTAAAAATAAAACAAGAAAACATATATTAATGAATCAAGTATAATATTTCCAACTTGGACCTCAAAATGGGGGTTACCATACTTGTGTCACCTTGGTGACTAAGTGGTTATATCCTAGAGGTTATTCCAAGTGGTAGAGAATACGAAGAAGAAAGTAAGAAAGAAAGTATAAATAAATAAATAAATAAATAAAACTCACAAATTATTCTTGAAGATTTCTTACAAAAGATGAAGTTGGTGGATGGAATGAGAGAGTTTAAGAGAGAGTTAGAGTGATGAAAGTGATTAGAGAGTGATTTGAGTTGGTATTTATAGATGAAAATTATGGTTGGGCATTAATGTAAGTAGTTAGGGAGATGAGTGGAAGTAAATTTAATAATTTCAAATTTAACCCTTCAACTTATGTTATTTATCATTTTTTATCATAAACTAATGATTAAATATATTTTAGGTATTTTAACATATGAACCATAAAATAAACCTTGTAAATAATTATCCAAAAAATAAGTCTCGATAAGTTGCTTGGTTTTGCATTAAAATGCGTATTCGTAATTGTTTAATTGTTAAACAAGCATATAATGAACAAGAATAATAGAAAATAAATATTTCCACTATGATCAAGTCTTGACATTACATGTATTGAAGAAAGAGGATGATTACAATAAAAAAATAAATGGAAACTATGGAACGTTATAAGTAAAGGATAAGGAAGTTATGCCTAATGACCCGGGACGTTTGTCAATGTCTATTGGCATTGAGCCTTTAGTGGGGTTGTCCGTTTTTGGCTTCTCAGGAAAGTATTGTGACTCATCCTGAGGGCTTTTAGCTTGGGTTTCGGGCTCATGGAATTGAGACTAAGGAGACTCAAATACCATATTACGGTCAAATGAGAAGGATGGTGAGGCCTTTGACTGAGTGGGAGCCCATGTTTGCACTCTATCTTTTTTGGTTTGAACAGGAGGGGATTGTTCAATCAAAGTAGATTGAATAAGGGTTTGTTTTGTGCATCTCTGATAAGTTTGTTTGATGGGGTAAGCAAGAAGATTTAGTAAAGTAAGGGTTGCTGGTGTGGGTTCATCACCTATGTGAATAACAGGGATGTCACCAGGAGCTATTGGCTCAATCATACCTGCAAGAAGCTCAGTGTGTCTTCTAGTGAAATTGGTGGACACTCTCTTCAAGATTTTAAAGATGGTCAACCTCATTTGAGGGACATGCAAAGCAGCTGCACAGAGAAGTAGACTCTGGTCCAACTCACAGTTGATAATGTGCTAAATGAACCTAGGAAACATGAAGAATGTGTCCCTCTAGAGGTTCCCCATAAGGTTGCTCAGCACAAACCTTGAATAGTTGAAGCGGAGCCTTTTCACCAATCCATGAACTAGGCATCCTAGTTCATATGGGATTTGATCCCATTCCCTGGACTTATTTGACAAGCAATGGAGAATGAGATGGAGCAGGAACTTCTAGTTGTAAGAGAAGTTGAACTTGTAAACTGTAGATCTGCTCACATCTTCACCATATCCCATTTGGAGATATGTGTAATCTAGGTCTGATTTTGGGAACTTAGTAGGAGCACCTTCATCGTGGAGCTCCAGATGCACTCTGATGAGTTGTTCTGTGATGATCACTCCTAGCCATAAATGCTTGACCTGATAACCGTAACTTTGTTTAGGAGTATAATAAGACCATTACCCCAAAATTCTTCCATGTGATTCGAAAAAACTATGGGGTTCACAGTCAGAGCAGTGAAGTAGGTAGATTGGGTAAGAAAGGAGATGATTTGGGAAGCGCTCTCGGGTCGGTTTTTTTGGGGGGGGGGGATAAGCTTGTGAAGAAGGAAGCTTATTCCGCCCCGATTATCAACTGCTGGCTCTCTCCATCTCTCCTAAACTTCCCCCGGGAGAAGTCAGCATCCTTGGACGAGTCAAGGAATGCGACCTGGTTATGTTGAGGGTTAAGTGCTAGTGCACGAAAAGATCAGATGAAACAAGTTTGAATAGGGTGAATGTTGAGTAAAGGAAGCTTTAGGTAGTAAATTTGGTAATAAGATTAAAGTAAAGATTCGGGATTATTTAAATGGGTGGAATAGCGGTTTTGAGGGTTTTGGATAAGGTGAAAAGATGGTTTGGGTTAAGATATGACAGAGGCAGTAAAGATAAAACCATTTAAAAGACTCCGACAACATTTATAAAATCTTTACCTTTTACAGTGTGGGGCTCAAAGATTTCCGTTACACAGTAAGATTTTCTTTTGAGTGCAAAGGATTTCCAAAGGTAATCTTCTTCCGAAGGTATTCTTCCTCCGAAGCCAATTTTACTTCTGAAGGTAAATTTCTTGCTTCAGAGAGTAAAATGTGCTTTCCGAATAGAGAGTTTTATATGCTTCGGAAGTAGATTTGATACGCAATCAATCACTTCTTCCGAGACTAAAAACTCTTCCAAGAAAAAGATTTCCTTTCGAGGAATTTAGCTTCGAAGATATAAAGGAATCTTCCAAAGGTTAATTTCTTCTCAGAAAACCCATACAAAAAATAATAGTTCTATGTAACAAGGCTTAGATTTTTATGACAAAGGACATTACACATTTCAAAAAGGTTTTCAAGTGAGATAAAATAATCAATGTTTATCATCTCAATAGCTATAATGAGATATTTAAATCTTTGTTCATCAAAAGTTTTGGTGAACAAATCAGCATATTGTTCATTTGAATTAACTTTGATTAGTTTGATCAGGTTCTTCTCATGAATATCTCTAATGAAATGGTACCTAATATCAATGTGCTTTGTCTTTGAGTGCTTCACTAGATTTTCAGTAATAGAGATAGCATTGTTGTTGTCAATGTGGATAGGAGTGCTCATGAAGTTGAATCCATAGTCTACCATCTGGTTCTGAATCCGTAGTAGCTAAGCACATCAACTTGCAACAGGAATGTATTCAGCTTCAGCAGTAAATGTAGAGACATAGGATTGCTTCTTGCATTGCCATTAGATAATCCTTTCTATCAAGAAACTGACATCCTCCTGATGTGGACTTCTTGTTGATGTTGTAGCTACCATAGTCACTATCTGAGTAGCCATAGATATTGAAGTTGCTATTCTTAGCATACCAAATACCTAATTTAGGTGCTCCTTTGAGGTATATAAGGATTCTCTTGGCAGCAACTAGGTGAGACACCTTTGGAGCAGCTTGATATCTTGCACAAATGCATGTTGCAAACATGATATGAGGTCTACTTGTTGTGAGATACATCAGAGACCTAATGATTGCCCTATATTGACATTGATTAGTATCCTCCCCCTCAGAGTCAGGACAAAGGTCACGGTTTTTGGGTATGGGTATCTTGGCTGGCTTACAATCCTTCATATCAAATCTTTCTAAGGTATCAGAGACATACTTAGATTGATTGATCAAGAACCATTCCTTCATCTGCTTCACCTGAATTCCAAGGAAAAAGTCTATTTTTCCCATGGAACTCATCTCAAACTTCTTCTTCATAATGCTCTCACAGTCTTTACACATTTGGTCATTTAAAGAACCAAATATGATATCATCAACATAGACCTGAACGAGCAATATGTCTTTCCTAGCCTTCTTTGTGAAAAAAGAGTCTTATCAATGGTACCTCTAGTGTAGCTATTCTTTAGGAGAAAGTTAGACAATGTCTCATACCACAACCTAGGTGCCTGATGCAACCCATAAAGAGCTTTATCTAACTTGCACACATAGTTGGGGTTTTGTGGCTCTTCAAATCTTGGAGGTTGGCACACATAGACCTTCTAATTATATTTTCATACAGAAAGGAACACTTGACATCAAGTTGATAGACAGTAAAATTCTTGGACGCAACATAAGCAAGGAAGATCCTAACTGCCTCAAGTCTTGCAACTGGTGTAAAGACATCTGTATAATCGATTCCTTCCTCTTGGGTGTATCCTTGAACAACCAGTCTAGCTTTATTCTTGATGATCAAACCTTTATCATCTCTCTTGTTCTTGAAAACTCATTTGGTGCCTATAGGTACTTGACCAGATGGTAGCGGACAAAGGTTCCAAACCTTTTGTCTCTTGAATTGAAGCAACTCCTCTTGCATTGACTCAAACCAGCTACTATCCTTTAGGGCTTCTCTACTTTCTTGGGTTCCATCTGAGATAAAAACTGTGAATATAGGCAGACCTTCCTATAGTAGTTTATCCTCTTGTTCTCACACCTTCAAATACTTCTCCTATGATGTTTTTAACTAGATGAGTGTTGTGAATCCTTAGTCTAGGTATCACTTCTAGTTTCAAAGATAAATCTAGGTTGGACATATTTTGCTCAGGAGCATGAACACTTGGACCAATCGTTGTTTTAATTTCATTAAATGAGGACTGATTGAATGAAGGAGAAACATCATCATTAATGATTGGCTGAGAAGCATCATTAATAACTGCATATTCCTTCAGAATACTACTTTTATCACCTGGGTGTTGTGTAGTGTCACCAGATGAGTTTTTAGGCTCACTTGGTGGAACACTGGTTGAAGCTTCACTATCTTTTGAAATAGTTATCCTATTGGATCTTAAGATAGTTGAAACTGGATCTTTTGTCACTCTTTGAGAGCTTGAACAAGGTTTGGATAACTCAAACAGTTGATCATAATCATTTTAAGTATCTGTTCTAGCTGAAACATTCTCACAAGATGGATTAGAGTAGTAAGGAAACAATTCTAAGTCAAAAATGTAATCAGGGCCATTCCCCCTAACACAAGGAGTGTGCTCATTGATAAGAATATTGGATGACTCCTTAAACTATTGATTTTTGATGTTATAAACTATATAAGCACTAGAGTTGGAGGAATATTCAACAAAGATAGCATCATCCAACTTTTCAGCAAATTTTGCCAAATTGTCTTTTGTGTAAGTATGGTACTCCTACTGCCAAAGGACCTTAGAAAACCAATGAATGGTGGCCTCTTGTTCCATAGCTCATAAGAGGTTTTTCCATGTGGCTTAACTATAAGAACTATGTTCTACACATAGCATGTACTGTTGACTGCCTCTGCCCAGAAAGTAAATGGTAGTTTCGAATCGGCCAATATAGTCCGAGCAGCCTCAATAAGTTTCTTGTTCCACCTCTCAGCAACACCATTTTGGTAAGGAGTTCTAGGAGCACTGTATTGTCTGGCAGTCCTTTTTGAGTTACAGAATAAGTCAAGAACTTAAGTTTTAAACTCAGTCCCTTAATCACTCCTGATTACTTTTACCTTGTGATCAATTTGATTTTTTATTTTTACAAATAAAATATTTTAAACGTTTCAGCAGTTTCATCATTAGTTTTTAAAAAGAATACCCATGTAAATCTTGTAAAATCATCAACTATCACAAGGAAATATGATTTCTTTCCAATGCTCATTATACTAGTTGGACCAAATAGATCCA
The DNA here is from genome assembly GCA_025506515.1 of Flaveria trinervia. Taxonomy (NCBI): domain Eukaryota; kingdom Viridiplantae; phylum Streptophyta; class Magnoliopsida; order Asterales; family Asteraceae; genus Flaveria; species Flaveria trinervia. The sequence continues at coordinate 19,932,094 of CM046442.1, read as the reverse complement.
TGTGCAATAAGTTTACTGGGATGGTGCTAGAGTTAATAACTTTGGATTTATGAGATGTCCTGTGTTGCTTCCCTTTCATGCATGCAACACAGTAATCTTTGTAGAAAAATTTCTTTTTAGGCAAACCATATACCAAGTTATTTTAACCAATTTATTCATAGTTTTAAAATTGACATGACACATTTGTTTATGCCATAGTGTTGACTCATCACCATCAGCTTTGGAAGAAATCGTGATACTTCTCCCATGGGGAAGCATAGTTCATATCCAGCTTGTACATATCCCCTTTCTTGGGAGATCTAAGAAGCATCAATTCCAGAGGAATGGTCATCCCTGGTTTGAGGATAATGCACCCATGTTTTTTGAAAAGCATTTGATGCTTTTGATCACAGAATTAAAAAATGCTTAAAAGTTATGTTCAAGTTGCTTGACAAAGTGTACTTTATCAACCTTTAACTTGGCATTGGATACACTCCCTCTACCAGAAATGTATCCTCCAGCCTCACCTCCAAATTGAACAGGACCTCCATCAAAATGTTGAAATTGTTGAAAGAGAGATTTGTTCCTAGTCATGTGCCTAGAGCATCCACTATTTACAATCCACATGTTATTGTTCTTGTCATATGGGTGGCCCTGCACATAAGGTGAAAAAGTTAGTTTTTATTAGAAAACCAATCCTTATTGGTCTTGGGTTCTTCCAATGAGAATTATATTAAACCAAAATTTATGCATGGGGTTCAATGAGTGTTTGTGAAGAGGAGGCTTTGGCTGCAGCATCTTCTTTTATCTTCCATTCTCTCCCTTGGTTGATCATATAGGATGAGCATGTTGAAGCTTAAGCAACATGACATTCTTCCGAAGCTTCTTTCTTTTCAGAAGAAGCCTGCACCACCTTCTCTTCTGAAGCAGACTTCTTTTGGGATGGTTCAAGGGGAATCTCTTGGTTTTCGGAGTCTTTGTAGCTTTAGCTTCTGAAGCCATTTCCCTTCGGAAGAAAGACTTTCTTCCGAAAGCAACCTTGCTTCGGTAACAGGTTTTCCCTTTTCATCACTTGAACCATTTGATAGGACCCAAATGAGAAACCTTCCCTAACTCCTTCTTTGTTAACACTATTTACATAATGTGTGCTAGCAAGATTATAATATCAATCTTTGGCCTGTGGTTTTGCAGGCCACACATTATGCACGCAATGTTAATTTTCTGGGAATGTGAAGACTATTGTTTCTTATTCTTTTTGTCTTCAACAACAATATTTCTCTTTCCCTTCTGATCCTGTTGTTGGATAGGTGTGTTGGTACTACACACTTTTCCAGGTTCAGAAGTTCCCACCACCTGGAATCTAGCTAAGATGAACACACCTTTTTGTTTTGGCTCAATCTTTAGCTTTGATTCAACTACTTTCTTGGTGGTTTTTCTGGCTGCCTTAGCCTGGTTTCTTCTGGATTTGGTGGTAAGAGGTTGGTAATCACTAGTAAGAGGGCTAGGGTCTACTTGGATCTTCCCTGTGATGGTCTCCACACTTGCGTCACTCTTTGACTCATGAGAAGGTGGGTCAACATATGGAACCTCTTGCTCTTTCGTATCATATCTTGGTTGTCTTATAGACTCATAAGAGTGTGGTGGAGCAATTTCATTAGTTCCCAACCCACCTTTGTTTTGATAACAAAGTTTTGAGTGAGAGGATGATGCAAGGATGACTTGGAAGTTTTGCTCTAAGATAGCATGCTTCCTGGCTTGAGCCTTAGCTGTGACAAGCTCGGCTTGAGCCTCAAAAATTTGGATATTAAATCCTTGATTTGAGTCTTATAGTTTGTGTGTGTCATGTTTTAAAAGAGACATAGTTTTCTCTAACTCTTCAATTTTTTTATAGTCAAATTCAGCTCTTTTAAAATCAGCTTTTAAAATATTTAATGACTCAATATCAGATTTAATCTCCATATTGTATTCTTGATATAACTCAATCTTAGCAATACAAGCTGGAGTACAGAGATGTTCATATACCTTGTTGTTATCTATTCCAGCCATGAGTGCTTGAGCAGGAGTCACATCGTGTATCATGAAGCTCCAGTCAACTTCTTTAGCAACAACTACTGTTTTAGTTGACTTTCCAGGGGCTTTAGGTGTAGAGGCTTGTGAGGAGGCATGAGAGGTTCCTGGATTTGACTTGGGAGCCTTGCATTCCTTAGCAAAATGACCAAGTTGGTTATAGTTGTAACAATTTGCCTTGGTTTTGTCAAACCCAAACTTGCCTCTAGCTGGGTTTTGAGGGAACTGCCTTCTAGTTGTTTTGAAGAATTCTTTGCTCTGTAGGTAAGCAGAGCCATTTGTTTGACTATGTCCACGTACTCCACATCATCAGGACTGATGATCACTAGAGTACCCATTTCCTGAGATAAAGGAACAACTATCTTGGAAAGAACCTTGCTGAGCTTGTTGAGACCTTGGAGTCTCAGGAAAGGTGATGTATGGTCCTGTTGAACAAGATGACTGCTGAGAGAAAGTTAGGTACAACTAAGATTGATTGGGTCCTGAGCCTTCAACAACCATTAAAGTTTTCCCAGCAGGAAGGCTTGAGGGTCTACTCATCGAATGACCCCTATTGTTTTCCATCTCTACACGGTATCCATCAAGGATGTCATATAGTCAGTCATGGTGAGGGAGTTCAGATTCTCTCACCTCTTGATGGAGACACATCCAATCATTTAGGAGTGCACTCATGAACTTCCTTGAGAGATCTCTCAAGTCAATGGTTACTCCCACAGACTAAAGGGAAGCGATAAGATCCATGTACGTGAAGTATTGCTAGCTGAGTGTCTCTCCAGCAATATAAGTAAAGTTCTCAAACTGCTGCTTGAGTGAATCTTTCTTCAAATCATTGGAGTTAGAATACATCTGAGATAGTGTATCAAACAGCTCTTTAGCTGACTTGTAATGGTCAAAGCCACCATGATGGAGTTAGGTATAGCAGTCATAAGAGCAGTCATAGTATTGCTATCTATGTCCATCTTCTTCTAGTCTTTATCAGAATAATCTTCAACAACGTTTTTGATCATGGCACCATTTCCTCCTGGTGCAACAACCTTTGGCTTGTAAGGACCATTGACGATAGATAACCATATTCTACCTTCAAGGTATCTGATGAAACCTTTTTTTCTACTCCATTGTCTAAAGTTTTCAGGGGTGATGATAGGTGCTTTAGTTATCGTCCCCATCTCAACTTCAGATTTTTGAATAAGGGCCATTTTAGAGTGTGGTGAAGCGTGGAGTGAAAACAAGTTGATTTGGATGGTAAGATCACATAATCAAGAGCCTAAAAAGCTCTGATACCATTGCAAGATAGATATATGTCACTAAACACTTGGTTTTCTCTCAAACTCACTTATGCTCGTTATGATGAAATAGAATCTCTCAAAGAGTTGATTACAATATACTAAATAGCTTAAGAACACAAGGAAATAATTTTCAAGGTACTTGTATATATTACTTCTCAACTCAAAATTTACAAGATTCTTACAAGCATGATACATAAGTTACAACGAGAAACTATATAAACTATCACGTACAACCGGTTATACTTTGATACCAGCTGGAATCGTATAACTCAAGGTTTACAATACTCTTATCTAAGATATGGTAGCCATGACATGTCCATGACTTACCTTTTCTCACCGACTGAAGTTGGTAACTGTGTTAACAAATAAAGGTGAACAGTGGAATAAAGTATTGTTAACTATATGGCCTTTTGAGAAAACACCATGCAGTACATCAAATGTCTGCATGGAAGTGTAAGATGAATCATACTTATGTCCACTGGTCCATAGCAGCATCTTTCGAAGGTTAAAAGGCTTCGGAAGAACCATATAAATTTGATGTAATAATATTAGATAGATTAATTTATATTAATTTTTCAAGGAAATAAAAGAAAATAGTTAAACAAAAGCGCCAAACCTGGTTAAAATCTAGAAAAATTATATAATAACCTTTATATTTTATACGAACTCCTGAATAAATTTCATGACTTAATTATCATGTATGACTAAGTTTTTACATTTTAGAACATTATGTAAAAGGAAAATTAAAACAAATAGCATAAATTATGAAAACTTTACATAAATTATAATATTTGGAACAGATCAGTTTGAATGCATTTAGGAATTCTTAGAAATGATTAACAATTTCTGAATGTGAAATTTAAAAAATTCTAGAAATTTTCCTATTATGAATTATTAATTTGAAATTTTATGACATAAATATAAATTTTTGAATGTTTAGGCCGGTGACAAAAGCTATCAAATTAGAATTTTGGCAAATTTTTGTGATTTAAATGCTAAAATTTTTAAAGAACTAAATTTATTATAACAATAATTATTTTATGTGAATTATTTGATTTGTTGGTTGGAATTAAGGTGAGGAACATAGCCTCTTTTTTATTTATAAAATTTTTGGAGAAAAAACATACTGTCTATGTTGAACTGGATGCATTTTTGAGAATTTTGATTTAATTACGTCATATTGACACAACCATTAATTCGGATGAGGACCGTCAAATAATATAGGTAGCCCTACTTAGAAAATATCAACCTAAATATGATGAGATGAAAGCAACAGTGTTATATTTTTTGATTGCGTGATTTGTATTTGATAGTTACGAATCACTTGACATGTGTGTAGGTTTGGTTATGAGTTTGATTGTATTGCATCAATTCAAAATTATTTATATCGATTAAACCTATGTTCTCACCAACTGTTTGTTAACTATTTTGAGTATGTTTTTTCAGGTCAGCAAAATGTATTATAATCTCGTGTTACCTTCAACATGTATAGTGATCAGCATGGCTACCTAGGACAATTGTGCATATGGTTGACTATTGACATGTTTGACTTTAGCTTATACATGGATGTTCACTACTATCTGAAGATATGTGATGTGTTGAAGATATACTTTTGATTAGGATTACAATGTATAAGTCTAGTATGTTAGACTAAATTTTGCAATATGTAATCCAATAAGATATATATTAATGAAATTAATGTTTAGTATATTGTCGTGATTTGTATGGCATGATAGTCAATGTTTTTTGAACTAATGAGTCACACCTAAATATTCCACGCTTCCGCCGTGTTGTGCCAATTTTTTAATACAAATTTTTCCGGTGTTGATGATCGTTCATGGTAATATGACATTAGTGTTATTTGATATGGTTTTACATCCCCACCACAATGTGAGGGGATTGCTACTAGTTTGGAACTAAGAGCAACTAATTAGAAAAACTATATCAAATCAATTAGTCAATTATCCGTTATCAATTTTATCAAAATTTTGTTTTGTATCTATGCTTTGGTTGTTTTGTAGGATAGCAAACTGAAAAAGGTTATTAAAGACCTCGTTAAGAAAAATGAATAAGCGAAACAAATGTTAAATGGAATTATTATGGAGTTGGTAACTAAAAATTATAAACATAAAGTGGAGAAAGATGTTAGTATGACAACCGTTTAAGCTATATCCAAATATAACACTATTTTGACTCGATGAATGTTTATTATATTAGAATAATTTGGGTTATTTCATAGTTTGAATTTGTAATTTTACAAACAATCAATGGTACAAAATGCACTTTTAGGATCACAAACAACAACTATAATTAGTGTCATGTGCTCGTAAAATGATGGCAAAATGTAGACAATACCCATCACATGCTACAGGGGTTTGCAATGTTTTTGATGGTTTTCATGATCACACAACATGTATTAGCGTCATAGATTGGTGCAAATTGGGCAACCATGACTAGTCTTTTCCAAGTGTGATTCCGGTCGTAAAACATTCACAACAAATCAATTCCTACTGTTTAGTGGAGACAGTGGCGGTAGTAGAAGGCATGATAGCAAGGTTATGGTAATAGGAACTAGGACTGCAATGGCAGCCACAAGAGCTGTGATTGTGGTAGCCTAATGGCAATATAAGAAAAGTATATAACTTAATCTACATATGTTTACAAGAGTTCCCTGTGTAGGAGGAGGGGGACACGAAGAAAAATAATGTCGTCACACAAGGACGATGTGGGAAGGGAGAAAGCACTAACGACCTACAATAGTCTAGTAGTATTATCATTGAAAGAGATTGCAATAATCTAGTAGTATTATCATTGAAAGAGAATGCAAGAGTGGAAAAAAAAGGAAAGACCCTTAATGTGCCCAGACCATAAAGAATACTATAACTAGTACTATTTATAAAAAAATATAATAGTTATAGTTATATTTCATATACTAAAGATGATTTTAAATCTGAAAAACCTAAAATATATAGATTATTGACTTTATATGTGTCACTTTATTGTTTTAAATGTAATAATGTTTTGATCATTTTGCCAAATAAATCAAACCATTGTGTCTAATATATCAATTCATTCTGTTAAACTAATCATTTGATATATGTATTTATCATTTTATTATTATTTTTATTGTTTTTGTATATTATAGAAACTTGTTGTTATCTATTGTTTATTAAAATTAGAGATGCACAATGTTGTTAATTCACAATATGTTTTTCAAAACTCATTATCTTTGAGATAACATAATAACGAGTAAAAAACATAATAAAACATTTTTTTATTGTGTTTTATGTTTTATATAATTTTATGATTGTTTTTAATATATTATATTAATTACTTGTTAGTTTATTATTGTATATCATATATTCACATTACCCAACAGTTTTATTTCACCATTATGTTTTTCTAATTCATTAATTTAGAAAAGCACAATAGTCTTAAGAAAAATATAGTAACAAAAATCCATAACGAACTGCATCAAAAGACACGATGACAAGCAAATTTTATATAAGCAAAAAACGTAAATAAGTTATCATATTTTTATATAATAATATTATACTCGTTTTAAAAATAAAAAAATATTTTTATGGTGCATTATTTTATATAAATGATATCATATATAAAGTTTACAGACGTTTTAAAACATGGTAACGTTTAGAATTTCCCTCTAACAATTTTTTAGTAGAATTTAATCTCAATCATTTATTAAAACAATTGATTATTAAGATTATTTTTTATGCTTTTTAGATTTATTACTCTTTATATTATAATAATTTCCTTTTTTAGTGCATCAATGATATAATTTAGATTGATCACGCATCAAATACAATAATGTATAATGAAAAGTAACTTACACAAACATGATAAGTTATAGTAATTCGGTCATTTATATTGAGTAACCAGTGATCCTTATTGTAATAGTTAAGTTGATATATTTAAGACATGTAAAAACGTGTCATTCAAAAAAAATCTAAATTGGACAAATCTAAATCCACATTAATACCGATAGACAATCAATATCTAAATGTTAACGAACTTCTCTAGGACTAGTATATATATACTGCCATCATTGGACATAGTGCTTCTTTCTTTGCTCTTCTTCTTGTTATGTGGAGGGGACGACGAAGATATGGATAACGGTATAAGGTGGGATCGGAGTTTTATGTATTTATCCAATATTTCTTGATAACTATAAGTGTGAATCTATTAATTTACATCAGCTGAGTAGATTATACAACATTGTTTAATGATTTGACAAACGGTTGTCAAATTCATCGCTTAATAAAACAAAAACTATGTACGACTTTCATACACTAAGGTACTCTAGATAAAATATAATGCATGATAATGGGTCCGATTTTTAGTGCATATTCAACGTGTTTCTACAGTTCGCTCGATTTTATTGGAAGAAAAAAAATATATTAATCGAACTACTTTGAATTTTGTGCTGGCAGCTAATTAAAAGTGATAAGTAAAATATGCTACATTGCTACTAACCTACAGATATATACTCATTCAAACCAAGTAGCTAGGGTGTTAAGCCAACAGAGTCAACGTTGCATTGTTTATATATGTTATTTCTTTAACACAACATTTATCATTAAGTATTCATGAACACGTAACCAAATAAATATTCGTGTTTTTGGTGTCCATTAATCTGCGAATAATTTTCGAACATATGATCAAACAAATGCAGAAAAGAAAACATATATTTCATTTTAAAACCTCAACATCCCTAATTCCATTACAAGACATAATCCCTTTATTAAGAAAGTATACAACTAAATAATTGACATAATATTCATCAACAAAATTATACAAACAAACACACAAGTTAGTCACAATGATAATAAACATAATTATCCTAAATAATGTCTCAAATTATAAGTTTCAATGGACTAAGTTTCTAACATGATATAAGCTTTAAAAAACTAGGGTGTCTAGTCTAAGTGTTAGTAAGAAACTAAACATAAAAGTTATCAGAATTAAATCTTTCAATGAAAAAATATTAATAAACGAACATTAACAAACGGAAATTAATGAACTCAAACAAACTTAAGCGAACATTTTCCCAAATGTTAATGAACGTAATTTAACAAGCATGATCTTTGTTCATGTTTATTTGCTTAAATAGTCGAACAAAATTCTATTTGTTTGTTTACTTAAAAACAAAGGAAAATGGAATTTTTGTCAAATAATACATGAACAACTAGCTCTGAACTGTTTAATTCGTGGATAAATAAACAAGGGCTGTCAAATTTCTCATTAAAAAACACACAATTTGTACGACTTTCATAACATAAGATACTCTAGATACAATATAGCGGCAATGGTCGACGACTTTAAATATATATCCAATCAACTTCTTTGTATAGTTTGCTCGTTTTATTGGAAGATAAAATATATATGTAATCGTACTACTTTGAATTTACTATCAGCATGCTACTCACTCAACCCCAACTACTCATTCAAACGGGTTTTTAATCATATTTGATATCATGATATGAGCATTTTAAACCAACAACTCTTAGATGAGGGCATACCCCCGTTGTTATGTAATTTTTTGTGCCTTTAGAGCACTCAAAGTGGATTTCTTAAATGTATGTAAGTGTGTTTGGTATATTATATGGAATGGTTTTGGGTGGTTGTAAGTGAAGGAGAAAGAAAATGTTATTGTAGATTGGTACATTTAAAGAATAACTGTTCAATCCTTATAAATGTTTTAATATTTTTTAAAGTGGTTGTGAGTGAAGAAAAAAGAAAAAAAGTATTGGTAAAAATACAAAAGGTATTATTTAATTGAAAATGAGAGAGAACATATAATATGGATAAAAATAAATAAGTCACTGTGAATACTCTTAGTGTCCTTTCTTTTAATTAATACAGAATTCATAAATAAGTTTTGAATTTTCCAAATCTTTATTATTTCAAATATACTCTCACTTCGTAGAAAAAAATAACTTTCAAGTATATGATCGGTACGCTGTAGTGTGTGTTTACCAATAATACCCTTTCTTACATTAATCTTATTTCTTTCCTTGTGATTTACAATATCATGAAATTAATATTGCTTCTTAATAAAGACGATAGATAAGTAAGTATCGCATATTTTAGACCAACATTAGTATATTTTTCTAAAAGGTTTCTACATAACAGAAGTTTATTTTTTAACATCATTTCTTAACATTCATACCATCTGTACCACTTAAATAATTCATGCAACATATGATAACAAAGTGAAGAAATCCACCGCGTTCGTCGACAATGGTAGATCCAGATTTTTTTTTCACATCGAACAAAAATTTTAAAAGTCATTTGGCTATCGTAATATAATATATATTTTTCAATCCGGTTCGAGTTATATTGCTTCAGATCGGTTTATTAACATAAAAAATCGTTATAAAATGGTTCCAAACTCATGAATTTGTGTATATGTATATATAACAAGAATCGTATTGAAGCAATTATACTATAAAAGTAGTGATATTGATGTTTGAAACAATGATACTCACAAAATTATTGATATGTTCAACATGTTGAGATCAATCATAAAACTAATTTCAATTCAATTTTTATTATTATCAAATATATTCATCTTGATATAAATTTTTTTTTCTTACTAGTTACATGATTATTTGAGAGTGAAATTTCAAAAACCCATTCGATTACCGACCAGGTTAGTGAGAAAATATGATTTGACGGTCTGTCGGAAGATGAGCAATGTATTGAGATAATTTGCACTTTTTTAGTTTCAATAATTTAAAAAGGGGGTGATTGCAAAATGTATGGGGGGCGGTCAGGTCACATGTATATAACTTTTTTTCAAGGTGGGCGGCTTCCCCCCTTGGCTTTAGATGCGCCACAGTTCGTCGACCAAAACATGAAATATCGCAATTTTATTTTGAAAAATTTAGGAAATTTAGGGCTAAGAATAACAAATTATCTCAGAAATGTCATGAAATATTATGATAAAAGTTATTCAAAACTTTCAGTTGCCAAACTATGAGTAACTATGAGAGAAATAAAAATATTCAGAACCTTTAGCGGCTTACTGTTAAACGGGCCCATAAAGGTAAAAATAAACCGTCAGCAACACTGATCGTATCACTCTAGCGACCCTTTACGCTATTTGCCACCCGTTTCACCATTTCGTGACAAATGTATATAATATTGTTGCTTTAATGTTCAATTTTCATTTTGTCCTCATTGATAATTGATCATCATGATACCTTTTTGAAACATTTATCATTGTACGACAAATTTAACTGTATTATGAATTATTACCATGGCAAGTGGATGAACTTTTTGTCAAACTTGTAGATACGTTTACTATGCTACTTATCTATCAAAATAGTTTACCTTGTCTACCAAGTTGATTGATCTTTGTAGTATAAATACCACCTTAATGTAGAGGAGAAGATGCACCTCTTGTATACACTTTCATAAGTTATACATTTATCTTCTTCTTGCTCTTGCAATTCTCTTTAAAGTTCTTAAGGTTATAACACTAATCTTGTGTTAATTATTGTGATATTATAACACGTTATCAGCACGAGAGCTCTTAACTCTAATCAAGAAGACTAATTGAGCACAAAGTCATCTACTAATCAAGGTAAAACCTTCATTAAGTAATAATATATAATATCTTATATTAAGAAGATAACTAATATAAATAAAATAAGCATAAAGGAGATCTTATTATGGACATTTTGATAACCATGGGACTACTAACAAACTAACTTTTATTTATGCATCTAACTTTTTGATTATGCAACTAACATTTTATATTATGTCAACTAACATTTACTTATGCATCTAACCTTTACTTAACCTTTATTTATACAACTAACATTTCCTTTTATGTCAACTAATATTTTGATTATATTTGCTAACATTTATTCGTACTAACGTCTTACTCTTATTCTAATTTGTCGTTCTTATTCTATTTTGTTTTTATAAACTAAATTCATGTTTTTATAACATAATCTTATACTTATTTAAAAATTATTGTTGATATATACATAGACGACGATTATATAGCCGTTATGAACGGTTATATAGCCGTTGTAAACAATCACATAACCGTTACAAACGGTTATAATTTTAAACTATAAATTGACCACTATCAATTTATTTTCGTTTACAATAAACAAATCATCCCTCAAGTTTTTCCAAGAAAATCTTTCAAAGATGGTACACCCGGTTCTAATACTGGCAACCATAATGCTTATTTTAATTCTTATCCCCATTGCTGAACTACCACCCGAAGAATTTAAACTTTTCTTATTTTTGTATTTGTTCATAGCTCTACCACTTTATTGTATCGCAATGTTTATTGATATATATGGATTCTAATAATCATCTTACTATTTGCTTAATTCTTGTTTAGAAATCAGAATGTCGAATATTGCAAAAATTGAATTCCCGGCTCTTAGTATTAATGGAGAAAACTATATGCCTTGGACGGCCCATGTGAGAAGACATCTTAAATCAATGGGTGTCTTAGAAACAATACAAGAGGGGAATTTTTGTTCGGAGCAAGACAAGGCAAAAGCCGATGTCTTTTTACATAAACATATCGATGAAATGTTACAATTTGAATATTCAAATTGTGAGGATCCGTATGTTTTATGGAAAGACTTACAAAGCAGATTTGATCATCAAAGGGAAGTTCTACTTCCTACTGCTAGAGATGAATGGAACAATCTCAGGTTCCAAGATTTTAAAAAAGTAAACGAGTACACATCTGCTTTGTTCAGAATATGCTCAACCCTCAGATTTTGTGGGCAAACTGTAACCGAGGAAGATATGTTGGAGAAAACTTTCTCCACATTTCATGCATCAAACATAAACTTGCAACAACAATATAGGTTGCAAAAATTTAAAAGATATTCTGATTTGAATTCATTTCTCCTCGTAGCAGAAAAAAACAATGAGCTCTTGATGAAAAATCTTCAAGCTCGCCCCACAGGATCATTAGCAATTCCAGAGATAAATGTTGCTACTAAAAACTCTGGAAGAAAGTGGGGACGAGGTCGTGGTCGAGGTTCCTTTGATAAAAGTTACCTTAATAACCGAAACCATTCTTTTAAAGGTAATAATAATTACCGAGGTAACTTTTATAACCGTGGACGTGGTCGTGGCCGTGGATATGGCCGTGGTAGAAATCAAAGAACAGTTAATTACCACGCATCACAAAACAATTCCAACCAGTACAAGGGGAATGAAGCTGGTAGGTCCGAAAACAATGGCACTTCCTGTTTTAGATGTGGTAGCACAAACCACTGGTCGAAGGCTTGTCGCACAGCTCCACATTTGTGTGAACTATACCAGGCCTCTCTTAAAAGAAAAGAGAAGGAAGTGAACCATATTGATAATTTTAATGATCTCAATGTTGAGTTGAACACTGCAGACTTTGACATAGACCTTTGAAACATATGTTGCATTACCACAATAGTCATATGCAACAATTTAGTGTTTTCTATGTTTAATCATGTATTTTTCTTCATGAAATGTTTTCTTTTCGATTAAATAAAGTTTAGTTAAAATATAACAATTTTGTTGTTATTCACTTATTATTTTTCTTTATACTTTCAAGATTAAAATGAACATCACTGGAGCACAAGATCAAACAAATGAAGCAGATATATGTATAGCGGATAGTGGAGCCACACACACTATACTTAGATCTAAAAAAATATTTTTATGAGCTTAAACCAACAAAAGGAATCGTTAATACAATATCAGGCCCTACAGACCTGATAGAAGGAGTGGGAAAAGCTACTTTAGCATTACCAAATGGTACAAAGCTAATAATAGAAAATGCTTTATTTTCCCCAAAATCAACAAGAAATCTGTTGAGTTTCAAAAACATATATCATAACGGATATGATACTCAGTCAAGGACTGTTGATAGTGAAAAATATTTGTATATCATAAGCAAAGATCAGATATTAGAAAAACTGCCAATGCTTCAGTCTGGTTTACATTATACACAAATTAGTATGCCTCAGGCATATATGGCAGTTAAAGAAAAATTTTGTGATCCTGAAACACTTAACTTATGGCATGACAGATTAGGTCATCCAGGATCTACAATGATGAAAAGAATTATTGAAAACACTCATGGGCATCCATTGAAATATCAAAAGATCCCACAATCGAATAAAATTCCTTTGTGTACATCTTGTTCTCTTGGGAAATTAATCACAAGGCCTTCGCCTATGAAAATTGAAAAGGAATCACCTTTGTTTCTTGAAAGAATTCAAGGAGATATATGTGGGCCAATTCACCCACCATGTGGACCATTTAGATACTTTATAGTTTTGATAGACGCATCAAGTAGATGGTCACATGTCTCTTTGTTATCAACTCGTAATGTAGCATTTGCAAAATTTCTTGCACAAATTATCAAATTACGAGCACATTTCCCTGATTATACTATTAAAAGGGTGAGACTTGATAATGCTGGTGAATTCACATCACATGCTTTTAATGATTATTGCATGTCTGTGGGAATTATTGTTGAACACCCTGTTGCTCATGTACACACACAAAATGGCTTAGCTGAGTCGTTAATCAAACGTCTACAACTAATAGCTAGACCATTAATAATGAGGACAAAACTCCCTGTGTCTATTTGGGGTCATGCAATTCTTCATGCTGGATCACTAATTCGTATGAGACCAAGTGCAAATCTTAAATACTCTCCGTTACAACTTGTTACTGGTAATGAGCCAAACATTTCACACCTTAGAATTTTTGGGTGTGCTGTGTATGTCCCTATTGCACCACCACAACGCACAAAAATGGGTCCTCAAAGAAGGTTGGGAATATATGTTGGATATGAATCAGCTTCCATCATAAGATATCTTGAACCTTTAACTGGAGATGTATTTACAACACGTTTTGCTGATTGTCACTTTAACGAGTCAGTTTTCCCGGCATTAGGGGGAGAAAAGAAAAAACAAGAAAATGATGTCTCATGGTATGTTCCTTCCTTATTGCATCTTGATCCAGTAACTAAACAACGTGAGACAGAAGTTCAAAAGATAATACACCTGCAAGAAATTGCAAATCAATTACCTGATTCATTTACTGATACAAACAGAGTTACTAAATCTCATATACCAGCTGCTAATGCTCCAGCTCGAGTTGAGATTCCAAATGAGCAAATAAATAACACAATGGCTCATGAATCTCAAAAACGTTTGAAGCGAGGAAGACCAATCGGTTCCAAGGATAAAAATCCTCGAAAAAGAAAAACTCATGAAAAGGAAGTTGACAATAAAGTGAATGATCTTGATGAAACGCTACATACCAAAACCTCTCATGAGGAGGATTTGGATGAAAATAACAAAGAAATGTCAATTAACTATGGTCACACAGATATCTTATGGAATCAAGATGAAATGGAAAGTATTGATGAAATATTTTCTTATTCTGTAGCAAGTGACATCATGAGTGGAGATGATGATCCTGAACCACAGTCAGTTAGTGACTGTAAAAATAGACATGATTGGGATAAATGGAAAGGAGCTGTGCAAGCTGAATTAGATTCACTTAACAAACGGAAGGTTTTTGGGCCTATTGTTATTACTCCGATGTCCGTAAAGCCTGTAGGGTATAAATGGGTTTTTGTACGAAAACGAAATGAGAAAAATGAAGTTACAAGGTATAAAGCTAGACTTGTAGCTCAGGGTTTTTCACAAAGGCCAGGGATTGATTATGAGGAAACATACTCCCCTGTTATGGATGCAATAACCTTTAGATACTTAATCAGTTTAGCAGTCTCTAAAAATTTAGAGATGCGTCTTATGGATGTTGTCACAGCTTACTTGTATGGATCACTAGATAGTGACATTTATATGAAAATTCCTGAAGGTTTTAAATTTCCCGAAGCATTAAGCTCAAAGCCTAAGGAAATGTATTCCATCAAATTACAAAGATCCTTGTATGGACTCAAACAATCTGGAAGGATGTGGTATAATCGTTTGAGTGATTATTTGACAAGTAAAGGATACACAAGTAATCTTATTTGTCCATGCGTCTTCATTAAGAAAACAACATCAGGATATGTGATCATAGCTGTGTATGTTGATGATCTAAATATAATTGGGACGCAAAAGGAAATAAATGAAGCAATTGCTCTTTTAAAGAAAGAATTTGAAATGAAAGACCTTGGAAAAACCAAATATTGTCTTGGTTTGCAGATTGAGCATATGCATAATGGAATACTTGTACATCAGTCAACCTATACTGAGAAACTCTTAAAGCGTTTCAATATGGACAAAGCAAATCCTTTAAGCACACCGATGGTTGTTAGATCACTCAATGTTGATAATGATCCATTCCGTCCTTGTGAAGATAATGAAGAGGTCCTTGGTCCAGAGATACCATATCTCAGTGCAATTGGAGCTCTTATGTATCTTACTAACTGTACGAGACCTGACATTTCTTTTGCAGTTAATTTGTTAGCAAGATTTAGTTCAGCTCCAACTAAACGGCACTAGAACGGGATTAAACATGCTTTTCGATATCTTCGAGGTACTATTGATTTAGGCTTGTTTTATCCTAATAATTCAAAAGAAGGGTTGGTTGGTTATGCAGATGCAGGTTATTTATTTGATCCCCATAAAGCAAAATCTCAAACTGGATACGTATTTAAGAATGGAGGAACTGCGATTTCATGGCGTTCTCAGAAACAAACACTCGTTGCGACATCCTCAAATTATGCTGAAGTCATTGCACTACATGAAGCTTCAAGAGAATGTGTATGGTTAAGATCTATGACACAACTTATATCAACTTCTTGTGGATTGGAGAAAGATGAAAATGCAACACCAATCTATGAAGATAATGCAGCTTGTGTCTCACAAATGAAAGAAGGGTATATCAAAAGTGACAGAACAAAACATATACCACCAAGATTCTTTTCATACACTCAAGATCTTATTAAAGATAAAAAGGTTGAAATGAGATACGTTCAATCAAGCAACAATTCAGCTGATCTTTTCACAAAGGCACTTCCTAAAACAACTTTCAGAAAACATGTTTATGATATTGGCATGCGGCACGTACACGCAATGTAATGATCTACAAAAGACAATTTGAGGGGGAGTTATAAGCTGCACTCTTTTTTCCTTAGCTAAGGTTTTTTTTTCCACTGGGTTTTTCTTTAGCAAGGTTTTTAACGAGGCAGTACTTAAACTCTTGAAGTTTGAAAAGCGTCATCCAAGGGGGAGTATTATGAATTATTACCATGGCAAGTGGATGAACTCTTTGTCAAACTTGTAGATAAGTTTACTATGCTACTTATCTACCAAAATAGTTTACCTTGTCTACCAAGTTGATTGATCTTTGTAGTATAAATACCACCTCAATGTAGAGGAGAAGATGCACCTCTTGTATACACTTTCATAAGTTATACATTTCTCTTCTTCTTGCTCTTGCAATTCTCTTTAAAGTTCTTAAGGTTATAACACTAATCTTGTGTTAATTATTGTGATATTATAACAAACTGGTTATTAGTGACAGTTATTTCAAATAACATTTTTTTAGGTTATTTAACTATGTCAAAACTACCAATATTCATGATATTTACACAAGCTTAACTCCATTGATAAGGATTAAAAAATACAGGAAACAAAGTGTCAACCTAAAAATGATGAAGTGTAACACCGAATATTTATTATTTTGAAGCCGGTGAAGAAAGAAAAGAAAATAAAGTTCAAAAGTCGAGGGACCAAACTCGCCAACGAAGAAAAGTTGGGAAATATGGTGATATTAGTAGGGAGAGGGCAGCTCACTCTCCCCACACACCCCACATTTCAGCTTCATAAGAGAGAAAGAAGAGAAAAAAGGAAAAGTTGGTTCGAGTTGGTTCGAGTTGGTTCGGGTCGTCAAAATCGTCGTGAAGCAAGCCAAATCGAAGCTCTTGTCGTTGTGCTCGTTTATGTGAGTTCTAGAACCCCACTTTTACTTGTTTTCAAACGATTTTGGGGCTGGAAAGCATAAAAACCAGTTTTTGTATGTGTATGTGTTTGACCCATTTGGGTGTGATGTGTGTGATGTGTTCGTGTATGTTCCAGGCGTGTGTGTGCTTGTATGGTGTTATGGTATGCATTCCTAAGGTTTAGGATGGTCGATTTAGGCTTAAAATGGGTTTGGATGAGTTTGGAGGCCGAAAACCCTCGGCTGCAGTCGGGATGAACTGCCTTCTGCATCAGTTAGGGCTAGACGATCGACTGGAGGCCGAATGGAGGCCATACGACCGATTAGGGTGCGATTGGGGTACATTCGCACGATTGAATGTCCATTCGCACGATTGAAGGGCCAGTCGCATAGGGTTATGCGACTGAAGGTCCAGTCGCATAAGTGCTCATTCGCATTAATCCCATTCGCATGAGGTCCATCCGCATTGTCCATCCGCACGACTGGATGTTCATTCGCATAAGTGTTCATCCGCATGAGTCCATTCGCATAGTGTTCAGTCGCATGGAGGCCATGCGACTGAAGGGTGTCCATACACCCGAATAGGGTTGTTGCACCCGAGGAAGGTATAGATTGACTTCTGACTTTCAGGGGAAAGTGCAGATGTAAGTTTTGACGTAAAGGTCCCCATAAGAGCATGTAAGATGACGCTTGAGGCCTTAGAAAGCATGTTGGGTAGGATGATGATGATGATGTTGTATGCTATGTATGTATGATGTTGCCCTGTATGATGTGATGTTGATGCATGTTAATGTTCCTTAGTATGATGTATTATATCTTTCCTATGGCTTTACTTATTATGAGGAATGAATGAAGTATTATGTAACGTAAAGTGAAAGATAATAAAAGAGGAACATGATGATGAATGCATGCATTAATGAACGAATGAAACGTCTTGCACGCATCGGATAACGGGTCCTTCTTTGTGATTGACCCTTAATGTAGAACCTCTACCTCTCGCCCCTAGTACTGTGGCATACGTTTAGCTGTTCATTTATTGACTTCGGCCCAGTAGCTAAGACTGATGGTTACTCCTAGTACCGTGGCATACGTTTAGCTGTTCATTTATTGACTTCGGCCCGGTAGCTACGACTAACCGGGGTGTAGCACATGGTATTGGTACGGATGATGTCCGATGCGCAAGTATAGTCATAAGGAACGAATGAATGAATGAATGAATGAAGAAGATAATAATGATATTATCTATTTGTACGTACGATGTGTGACCATGTAAAAGTAACGAAGGGTTTTATAAGAAAGTAAAGTATGTTTTGTGATAAAACTAGAACTCACTCAGCAACGTGACTTTTTATATGTTTTCCAGTTGGCAGGTAATGTTTGCTGAGGATGGCACACCGTGAAGCTACTCAGCCCTTTTGGGATGGCATTCTTTTGATTAATGTTTTTGCATTGTAATGCGAACAAACTATTTTGTAATGAATGTTGTATTAACTTGCAAAAGCATTTACATGGAAATGAAAGTTTGTTTTAGTTTTCCGCTGCGATTTATTAAATACAAATGTAATTATACGTTTTATGTGCGATGAGAACCCAGCTGTAAGCGTCCCGGGAATGGGGCCTTACATGAAGTGATGGTTTATTCTAGTGATCCTTAGCTCAGTTGATTAACTCGAGAATGGAGAAAGCCCGTGGAACTGGATAGTGACTCTTCTATTACATTATGGAGAAGCCCATTTCAATCTATGTGCTGCAAATTTTGCAGACCCAACAATTTTACTGGCATTTCCGTAAGCGAGCTTGGGCTTTTTCCAGCTGTCCGATGGCCCCTTCGCGCGATTCTTCTGAATATCTAATAGTCTTCACGATTCTATGTTATTCAAGGTGAAGTAAATCCCCTATATCTGATAGTTGTAACACGCCTTCTTCTTACAAAGAAACGCCCTTATTGCAAGTCTCTCTTATAAGAAAGAAGAGAGTTAGCATAAGCAGAGCTACTAGCTATACTATCAGAAGAGCAGCTACTATCTGTCCTAAAGAGCCAGTATCCATCCTTCACTCTTAACTTAAGGAAATGATAGATCTTAGCACTTCTCTTGATCTAGAGTTTGTCTTTGTATATTATAGGGATGATCCGATCAGCAAGGACTATGATTGGGAATTTTTGATCAACTTTCTCTGAAGAAGAGGCAAAAGAAAATCAACTTGAATTTACCTTGACTTTGTACTCGAAATCAGTCTTTCTACCTCTATGAGGTAAAGCCGGTAACAGTAAGTTATTCTAAACAATTAAAAATAAGAAAGTCTTGGTCCGAGTCATTATAAGCAAATATAGTTAGTGTTGATCCAGATTATTTTTTTAGTTGTGTGTTTCATCCTAAGAGATTGGACGCACATCCTGAATAATATAGATATATTATTCAAATAAAAAACGTATATTTACCGTTAAAATTTGATGATTTCTAGTTTCCTTAACTAAAACTTTATTTCATTAAAGATATCTTCCATTAAAAAGATCAACAAAAGAAAATGATGATAAAAACGAAAAAAGTTAAAGAAAAAGAAAATAGTAAGAATTCTCATGCGTCCAAATGGCCATGCGAAGTGAAGTTCTCATGCGTCCAAATGGCCATGCGACTGGATTATATAGGTTTGTGATTGTTTGAATTTTTATGCATAATGTTATAATATTGAATACATTCAAACTTGGTGAAGTGAAGTTCTCATGCGTCCAAATGGCCATGCGACTGAATGTCCATGTGCCTAAATAGTTCATATGTAACACCCGGATATTTATTATTTTGAAGCCGGTGAAGAAAGAAAAGAAAATAAAGTCCAAAAGTCGAGGGACCAAACCCGCCAACGAAGAAAAGTTGGGAAATGTGGTGACATATGTAGGGAGAGGGCAGCCCACTCTCCCCACATCCACATTTCAGCTTCATATAGGGAGAAGAGAGAAAGAAGAGGAGAAAAAGAGGAAAAGTGTTGGTTCGGGTCGATTCGGGTCGCTAAATTCGTCGTGAAGCAAGCCGAATCGAAGCTCTTGTCATTGTGCTCATTTAGGTGAGTTCTAGGACCCCTCTTTTACTTGTTTTCCAACGATTTTGGGGCTGGAATACATCTGAAAACTCTTTTTCGCGTTTGGGTGAAAACCCGTATGTATGCGTGTATGTATGTGTATGATGCGTTTGTGACTTGATTTCTTGCTTGGTTGTGCTTGAATGATGTTATGGTATGCATCCCTAAGGTTTAGGATGGTCGATTTAGGCTTAAAATGGGTTTAGATGAGTTTGGGGGCCGAAAACCCTCGGCTGCAGTCGGGTTGAACTGCATTCTGCATCAGTTAGGGCTAGGCGACCGACTGGAGGCCGAATGGAGGCCATACGGCCGATTAGGGTGCGATTGGGGTCCATTCGCACGATTGGGGTTCATTCGCACGACTGGAGGGCCAGTCGCATGGGGGTCATGCAACTGAGGGTCCATTCGCACGACTGGATGTTCATTCGCATAGGTGTTCATCCGCATTAGTTCAATCGCATGATGTTCAGTCGCATGGAGGCCATGCGACTGAGGGGTGTCCATACGCCCGAATAGGGCTGTTGAACCCGAGGAAGGTGTAGATTAACTTCTGACTTTCGGGGGAAAGTGCAGAGGTAAGTGTTGATGTAAAGGTTCCCATAAGAGTTTTCTTTAAGATGACGATCGAGGTTTTAGAAAGCATGTTGGGCATGATGAGGGTGATGATGTTGTATGTTATGTATGTATGATGTTGCCATGCATGATGTGATGTTGATGCATGATGTGATGTTGATGCATGTTTATGTTCCTTATGCGATGTATAATATCTTTCCTGTGGCTTTACTTGTTATGATGAATGAACGAAGTATTATGTAACGTAAAGTGAAAGATAAAGGAAGAGGAACATGATGAACGAATGAACGTCTTGCACACATCGGATATGGGGTCCCTCTTGGTGATTGACCCCAAATGTAGGACCTCTACCGCTCATTCCTAGTACTGCGGCATACGTTTAGCTGTCATTCGTTGACTTCGGCCCAGTAGCTAAGACTGACGGTTACTCCTAGTACCGCGGCATACGTTTAGCTGTCATTCGTTGACTTCGGCCCGGTAGCTACGACTAACCGGGGTGTAGCACATGGTATTGGTTCGGGATGATGTCCGATGCGCAAGTAAGGTAATGAAAGAAGGAATGAACGAATGAAGGAAGATAATAATGATACTATCTATGTGTACGTATGATGTGTGATCATGTAAAAGTACGAACGGTTTTATATGAAAGTAAAGTATGTTTTATTTATAAAACTAGAACTCACTCAGCAACGCTGACTTTGATGTGTTTCCAGTTGGCAGGTAATGATTGCTGAGGATGGCACGGGCGACTACTCAGCTCTTTTGGGATGGCATTCTTTTGATTAATGTTTTTGCATTGTAATGCGAACAAACGATTTTTGTAACGAATCTTGTATTATTTTGCAAAAGCATTTACAAGGAAATGAAAGTTTTTTTTAGTTTTCCGCTGCGATTTATTAAATACTAATGTAATTATATGTTTTATATGCGATGAGAACCCAGCTGTAAGCGTCCCGGGAACGGGGCCTTACAAGTTGGTATCAGAGCCAAAGTTTAAGTGAAATGGGTAAATTTTCAGAATAAACCTGATCTTAAACTGAGAATGGGACGGAAGGGAATGGGATGCCAAACTGAGTAGCTGCGTGCCATCAGGTATTTTCATAAAGTTAACCGGTTTATGTGCGCATGGTATGTGTTATGTGTTATAGTAGATTTAAATACTGATGTAGTCAGGACAGGTAATACTTGGGGTATGAAGAGTAAAGTAAGTGGCTAATCACAACTGGCCACTGTAATTAGGGACTTACTATACTTGACAAAAACTGAGTTGTTTCCTTGAATGACCGTGTTGGTGTTTGAATCTTTCAGTGTGCGTGTGATGCCGGAGGTAGATCTTCGAAAGCTTCTAGGGGTGGAGGTCACGGTGCTGAACCGCGACCCAGAGAGGGAGACCCAGAGTTGAGAGGGTGGTTCATGAAGAACCAGAGCCCCTCATCCGGAGGGTGGCGACGAAAGCGCCAATCTGAGAGCCTCAGTAAAGAGGCTGTTGTAGAAGAAGTACATTAGGTCATGCAGACGATCTTACCGTCTGTGGTGACCGAAGTTATTAAGGCTGTACGAGAAGGGGAAAGGAAAGAAAGAAATAGATCCTCTGGGGAACAGGAACAACCAGAGCGGAAACGGTTCTATCTGATGATGAGGAGGAGGAGAAAAGCCTGTGCATGAAATGGCACGAGGATGTAAATGGGGCTTTTATGAGATGCAAGCCCCCTACTTTGATGGAAACGGCACCGCTGCAGCCGCTCACCGGTGGGTGAGGGAAATGGAAGCTGTTCTCGATATCAGCGAGTGTCGAGAGGACCAAAAGGTGAAGTTTGCTACCCACTCTTTGTGGATTCAGCTCTGTGTTGGTGGGATAACATTGTCCAAGCAGAAGGTAATCGGGCAATCGGGAGAATGAAATGGCCCGAGTTGAAGAAGATGGTGATTGAGAGTTCTGTCCTCACAGAGAAATGGATAAGTTGGAAAGGAGTTTTTACAGTAGAGGTGGAACCATGACACACCAGCAGTATACCACCAAGTTTAATGAAAGGCATGGCTTGTGCCTGATCAGGTGACGCCTCTGTCTCGGAAAATTAAGAGGTACATTCAGGGTTTACCGGTGGATGTTCGTCGGCATATGATCGCCGCCCGGCCAAGCACGTTTAGGTCGGCGGTTGATTTGGCAGGGAGGCTGTATGATGAGCGGGAGGTGGTGGTGACTGAAGCAAGTAAGAAGGGTGGTGGTGATCGGAACTGGAACGGGAAACGGTTTGGTCGGGGTGATGCCCCGATGGATAACAAAAGGCACGGGTGGATGAGCGCCGTGTGGTCACATCAAGTGCGGGGTCGAAAAGGTGTGGCAAGTGTGGAAGGGAGCACAGCGGGGAATGTAGGTTTGGGTCAAACTTGTGCTTCAAGTGTGGGAAGACAGGGCATATGGCGAAGGATTGCATGTCGAGCAAATGTTTTAACTGTGGGGAAATTGGTCATATGAGCAGAGATTGTAAGAAGTCGAGGACTGAGGGTTCAGGGTGAAGAAGGGAAGTGATGGACCGAGGGCGAGCGCCAGGGCGTTCACCATGACACAGGAGGAGGCTAGGACGGACCCTGACGTTGTGTCTGGTACGTTTCTAGTGAACCAGACTTTAGCTTCTGTGTTATTTGATTCGGGTGCTAGTAAGAGTTTTATTTCTGCTGCTTCTGTGCTAAGCTGCCTGTTAGTAGTAGACGTATTGATGCGCCCTTTGATGTAGAAACTGCCATAGGTAAGTCTACCAAGATTTCTGAGATTATAGAGAAGTGTGATGTGGAACTTGAGGGTCACAAGTTTCTTGTTAGACCGTTTGTGATGACCTTGGGTGGTTTCGATTTGGTTCTTGGGATGGATTGGTTGGCGGATTTTGAGGCGAACATTTTGTGTTGCAAGAAGATGGTTCGGTCGACAGCGCCTGACAGAAGTTTGGTAACGGTTTTGGTGATCGGGTTACTACGATTCCGAAGGTGATCTCAATGGCGGTGGCGGGAAAGTGTATGAGGCGTGGATGTAGCGCCTACTTGGCTTATGTAAAGGATGTGGATACACCAACACCACAACTAGCTGATGTACCTATTGTGTGTGACTTTCCAGACGTGTTCCCGAAGACTTATCAGGAGTGCCACTCGACAGGGAGATTGAATTTCAGATTGACCTGATACCGGGTGCCCAACCTGTTGTCGAGGCACCATATCGGTTGGCTCTAACCGAGATGAAAGAGTTGATGGAGCAGTTGCGAGAGCTGCTTGATAGGGGTTCATTAGACCGAGTATTCTCCTTGGGTGCTCCGGTCCTATTTGTAAAGAAGAAGAGATGTAGTATGAGGATGTGCATTGACTACCGCGAACTGAACAAGTTGACAGTGAAGAACCGCTACCCCTTACCGAGGATAGATGATTTGTTCGACCAGCTTCAGGTGCTAGTTGGTTCTCGAGGATAGATCTTCGATCTGGTTATCATCAGTTGAAGGTGAAGGAGCAAGATATCCTAAAACAGCTTTCCGTACGCGTATGGTCATTACGAGTTTCTTGTCATGTCCTTTGGTTTGACCAACGCGCCAGCTGCTTTTATGGATCTGATGAACCATGTGTGTCGGCCTATGTTGGATAAATCAGTGATTGTGTTTATTGATGATATCCTGATTTATTCGAAGAGCGAGATTGAGCATGCCGGTCACATTCGAGAGGTTCTAGAGACGTTGAGAAGGGAGAAATTGTATGCTAAATTCTCCAAGTGCGCATTTTGGTTGCGCGAAGTTCAGTTTTTGGGTCATGTGGTGAATCCTGATGGGATTATGGTGGACCCGGCGAAGGTGGAGGCGGTTATGCAATGGAAGTCACCAAAGACGCCATCCGAGATCCGTAGTTTCTTGGGTTGGCGGGCTACTATAGAAGATTCATCCAAGACTTCTCTAAGATTGCTTCTTCACTAACTAAGTTGACCGAAAGGATGTGAAGTTTGTATGGGGTCAAGCTCAAGAGAAGGCGTTCGAAGAGCTGAAAGCAAGACTGACTCAAGCTCCTGTTCTGTCATTACCCGATGGAAGCGAAGATTGGTGGTTTATTCTGATGCTTCCTACTCAGGGTTGGGGTGTGTGTTAATGCAGAGAGGGAAGGTTATAGCCTATGCATCTCGACAGTTAAAGGTTCATGAGGTCAATTATCCTACTCATGACTTGGAGCTAGCAGCCGTGGTCTTTGCATTGAAGATCTGGAGGCACTATCTCTACGGGACGAAGTGCACCATATTACCGATCATAAGAGCTTGAAGTACTTCTTCGAGCAAAAGGATCTGAACATGAGGCAGGAGATGGTTGGAACTTATAAAAGATTATGATTGCGAGATCCATTACCATCCAGGCAAAGCTAATGTGGTGGCGGATGCCCTTAGCCGGAAGGAAAGGCCCGAACCGATTCGGGTGAAAGCTTATCAATTAATCATGACCTCCGATGCGATGAAGCAAGTTAAGGAGTTTCAAGATGAGGCATTGAAAAGAATCATCTTAACTCGGAAAGAATGAGAGGTCTGGTTGGGGAGTTGGGTGAAAACACACTCGATGTTGGAACTCGATTCGGTCGTGTGTGGATTCCTCGTTTTGGGGATCTACGGGTGAAGATAATGGATGAAGCCCACAAGACTCGATACTCCATTCATCCTGGTGCCACGAAAATGTACCATGACATGAAGAAAGATTATTGGTGGCCGGGTATGAAGCGCGACGTGGTGGTATGTGAGTAAGTGCCTTACTTGCTTACAGGTGAAGGCAGAGCATCAAAAGCCGTATGGGAAGATACAACCTTGGACATACCAAAATGGAAATGGGAGCACATCACCATGGACTTCATTACGAAGCTGCCACGTACCCCGAAAGGGTACGATGCCATATGGGTGATAGTTGATCGTCTGATGAAGAGCGCTCATTTTCTACCGATCCCCGAGACGTATTCATCTGAGAGGTTGGCTTATCTGTTCATCAAGGAAATTGTAGCTCGTCATGGTGTGCCGGTGTCTATTGTGTCTGATCGTGACACCCGGTTTACATCTAAATTTTGGAAGAAATTCCACGACGCTATGGGGACGAGGTTACATATTAGTACGGCTTATCATCCCCAGACTGGAAGACATGCTCCGGGCATGTGTGATTGATTTTGGTGGAAGTTGGGATGACCACCTGCCGTTAGCTGAATTCTCTACAACAACAGCTATCATGCCAGTATTGGTATGCCACCATATGAGATGCTATACGGTAGGAGATGCAGAACAACCGTTTGTTGGGGTGATATTGGTCAGAAGGAATTGGGGAGCGTCGAGGTAATCGAGGCTACGACAGAGAAGCTTGAAAAGATTAAAGCCTTCATGAAGGCAGCCAAGGATAGACAGAAGTCGTATGCCGATAAGCGACGTAGGCAATTGAGTTCCAGGTGGGTGACCGGGTTATGCTGAAGGTCTCGCCTTGGAAGGGTATTATCAGATTCAGAAAGCGGGGCAAGTTGAGCCCAAGATATATAGGCCCTTTCCGAATCATTGCTCGAGTAGGGGAGGTGGCTATAGATTGGAGTTGCCAGATGAGTTAAGTGGGATTCACTCGACATTCCATGTATCTCATCTGAGAGAAAGTGTATAGCTGATGAAGACATGATTGTCCATTGGAAGACATCAAAATAGATGAAAGGATCAATTATGTGGAGCAACCGGTGGCAATCATCGATCGTAAAGAAAAGAGGCTAAGGAATAAAGTGGTTCCTCTTGTGCGTGTACAGTGGAAGCACAGGAAGGGATCCGAGTCACGTGGGAGACTGAAGAAGAAATGAGACAGCATTATCCACGTTTGTTCAACGAATAACAGGTTTCGGGGACGAAACCTATTTAAGGGGGGTGTACTTGTAACACCCGGATATTTATTATTTTGAAGCCGGTGAAGAAAGAAAAGAAAATAAAGTCCAAAAGTCGAGGGACCAAACCCGCCAACGAAGAAAAGTTGGGAAATGTGGTGACATATGTAGGGAGAGGGCAGCCCACTCTCCCCATCCACATTTCAGCTTCATAAAGGGAGAAGAGAGAAAGAAGAGGAGAAAAAGGGAAAAGTGTTGGTTCGGGTCGATTCGGGTCGCTAAAATCGTCGTGAAGCAAGCCGAATTGAAGCTCTTGTCATTGTGCTCGTTTAGGTGAGTTCTAGGACCCCTCTTTACTTGTTTTCCTACGATTTTGGGGCTGGAATACATCTGAAAACTCTTTTTCGCGTTTGGGTGAAAACCCCGTATGTATGCGTGTATGTATGTGTATGATGCGTTTGTGACTGATTTCTTGCTTGTTGTGCTTGAATAATGTTATGGTATGCATCCCTAGGTTTAGGATGGTCGATTTAGGCTTAAAATGGGTTTAGATGAGTTTGGGGGCCGAAAACCCTCGGCTGCAGTCGGGTTGAACTGCATTCTGCATCAGTTAGGGCTAGGCGACCGACTGGAGGCCGAATGGAGGCCATACGGCCGATTAGGGTGCGATTGGGGTCCATTCGCACGATTGGGGTTCATTCGCACGACTGGAGGGCCAGTCGCATGGGGGTCATGCGACTGAGGGTCCATTCGCACGACTGGATGTTCATTCGCATAGGTGTTCATCCGCATTAGTTCAATCGCATGATGTTCAGTCGCATGGAGGCCATGCGACTGAGGGGTGTCCATACGCCCGAATATGGCTGTTGAACCCGAGGAAGGTGTAGATTAACTTCTGACTTTCGAGGGAAAGTGCAGAGGTAAGTGTTGATGTAAAGGTTCCCATAAGAGTTTTCTTTAAGATGACGATCAAGGTTTTAGAAAGCATGTGGGCATGATGAGGGTGATGTGTTGTATGTTATGTATGTATGATGTTGCCATGCATGATGTGATGTTGATGCATGTTATGTTCCTTATGCGATGTATATATCTTTCCTGTGGCTTACTTGTTATGATGAATGAACGAAGTATTATGTAACGTAAATTGAAAGATAAAGGAAGTGGAACATGATGAACGAATGAACGTCTTGCACACATCGGATACGGGGTCCCTCTTGGTGATTGACCCTAAATGTAGGACCTCTACCGCTCACCCTAGTACTGCGGCATACGTTAGCTGTCATTCGTTGACTTCGGCCTAGTAGCTAAGACTGACGGTACTCCTAGTAACGCGGCATACGTTTAGCTGTCATTGTTGACTTCGGCCCGGTAGCTACGACTAAACGGGGTGTAGCACATAGTATTGGTTCGGGATGATGTCCGATGCGCAAGTAAGGTAATGAAAGAAGGAATGAACGAATGAAGGAAGATAATAATGATACTATCTATGTGTACGTATGATGTGTGATCATGTAAAAGTACGAACGGTTTTATATGAAAGTAAAGTATGTTTTATTTATAAAACTAGAACTCACTCAGCAACGCTGACTTTGATGTGTTTCTAGTTGGCAGGTAATGATTGCTGAGGATGGCACGGGTGACTACTCAGCTCTTTTGGGATGACATTCTTTTGATTAATGTTTTTGCATTGTAATGCGAACAAACGATTTTTGTAACGAATCTTGTATTAGTTTGCAAAAGCATTTACAAGGAAATGAAAGTTTGTTTTAGTTTTCCGCTGCGATTTATTAAATACTAATGTAATTATATGTTTTATATGCGATGAGAACCCAGCTGTAAGCGTCCCGGGAACGGGGCCTTACATCATACGCCTGAACAACTTCATGCGTCTGACTCAGTCACACGACTGAACACTCAGTTGTGCGAATGGATCAACCGCATGGCTCAATCGCACGAATGAACATGCTAATGGTTCAGTCGCCGAATGAGCAATCCTACCTATAAATACCACCTAATTCGTGGAAAAAACGTAAGCATTCATCCACTTCGACTCCAGACGCACCCTAGCCGTCCAGAAGCCTCTAAGTTCGTACTCCAAGTTCATAGAACGCTGGAGATCGATTTCTAATCGACTCTGACGTTAGATTCAATACATTATTGTGTCTACGTGTGTTCTCACTCATTGGATCGCCAATCAAATAGGATTCCGCACTATTTGGTTTGGTTACACGTTATCAGTTGGTGTTTGGTCAAATA